>OX639993.1:180837168-180911499 GCA_951828415.1 Anomoia purmunda
TATTAATTAATGAAAATGTATTAATTGATTACGAACAATATACTTTTTTCCATTCTATGTCCGCAGCATTATTGCTCATAGTTTTGTAAAATTTGTATTGAAATTATCTGGAGAAAATTCTTATACTGCATTTTATGTAAACCGGTTATTTAAAATATTTGTACAAATTAAAACTATCAACAATCTTTAAATACAGCTACTCATCTGCATGGGCATTATATGCCACCAAACAGTTTTTTTTACTATGCATATTTTCTTGAAAATAAAAATTTGTTAACATTACTGTTTACAGAATTCAGTAAAACATAGCGAAGAGCAGATCGAGAGCATATTTTCCTATACTTCACTTTTGTGACCTGCTCGGAATTAACCGACACATCAGTGACTTTATTTTGAGACTGAA
Source organism: Anomoia purmunda (assembly GCA_951828415.1). Classification (NCBI taxonomy): domain Eukaryota; kingdom Metazoa; phylum Arthropoda; class Insecta; order Diptera; family Tephritidae; genus Anomoia; species Anomoia purmunda. Next base: position 180,837,572 of record OX639993.1, read on the forward strand.
TACCGAATAGTCCCAAAATCGATTTCACCACAGAAAAATCTTAATTAGTGACAAGATACTGCTCACAGAACACCGGCATTCGTCTCTTCACTTGTCTTTTCTATGGGCCCCATATAAGTTGTGACCAAAAAATAGTTGACGTTCTCTGATTTAACTGTAGTTTGGTAAGTGCTTTACTTTAACGCAAGAAATTTAACCACTACGCCGCACTGTGGTACTGATTCACAATTTTTTTTTTTGAGAAATGAGGAATAGTTATCGTATGAGGCTACAAATTATGAAATTTCCTCTTTGACCTATGAGAAGAACGTGCGGATTATATTTAGGAAGTTTTATAAATTTTTGGTTTAGACGGATTTATACAAGGACCGAAAATAATCGACATTTTAATTTTTTCATATAAAACAATCATTGGGAACAATTCGTCCAAAACAAAACTCGAATATATCGATCTAATCCTTATTTCATGTGCTTATTTTTATTAAGAAGATTTTTTTGTTTCAAATCTTTGAATACTCGTTATTTTGAGGGTTTTTATTTTCTCGACCATAAAACATATATCGTATTATTGTTTTGTTACAAAATATCGTTCTAATGATTTGATATGATTGGAAAAGTTTAAATTCGAGAATACAGGTTATATTTTATAGAAATAGTAAGAAAATATAACGATCGATATTGATCGAAAAAACAAAAGTCGAATAATAACGGTTCAATCCAGTTATGGTGCCTAGTTGAAACAAAATAATATTTTTTTGATTGCCCTCTTAGGGAGATCAAAGACATTATGAGGATTAACCAGTTCAATGGGCAAGTAATGGCGAATGGGACTATTTTTATCTGGTTACAGAAATAATATTGAATTCATTACTAATAGTGTTGGCTTGGAGCGTAGGGGAGCTTTTGTTTATAGTACTGCTTATTTCTTATTGAACTTATGTAGGTACAGAATTTATAATAGGACAATCCTTATCAGTGCTATTTTTTATTTTATTTTAGTTGCCAATAAAAGTTGCATAAAAGGATAATATTGATTTCTACAACAAACTATCTTGAAATTTTAGACATTTACACTGCAGTTCAAATATTAAATATATTTCAAAATATTAAACGTACGTTCCGGACTCTTAATTTAAATTACTACAGTGTCAGAGTAAAAATTTTACGTTTTAAAATACTACTTCCTTTTCTCATATAAAATAAAGTGGAATAAAATAAAGTAAAGTAACTCTACAAATAGAAATGTCACGATAGGCAAGAACTAAAAAATATGCCATCATCATCATTATATGGAGTTGCATATGCTATCCGCCTTTTATTATCTGAAGAAAAATTCGTCAATAACTAATCACATAAAGCTTAATGCTTTGTATTTAGTAGGCAAATTTTCTGGCAATGAATTCAAACCAAGATGTCTCAATCGCATTCTAAGAAATCCTATAAAGTCTCTAACTAGAACCTCTAATTGTATGTTTGATAAGTTAATAGGTCACACAATTTCACGTTTTCAGTTGTCTAAATATAACTGATATCTGAACAATCAGTGATATTACAACTATATAAGGTACAACCTGACCGGTTTCGACAAATGATTAAAACATTATTTAAATTATATCTGCCAATCAAGATTCAGTGAGATGTCTCTAAAACTGATGGGCTAGTTTTTCCGTCCATGAACCACAGAGCGCCGCCCTCTTACAATTCAAATTTGTTTTGCCCAAATATCAATTAAAAAAATTAGTTTATTAAATTTGATAAGTGACGACGGAAAACCGTCCCAAACTGCAGGAAAAAAACAAGAAACAGTTAACCTAAAAGTGTTATAAATCGAATATGATGAAAATTTTGCCACGCCTACTTCAGATACCTCTCATACAAAGATCTAAAGTACTTTTTACTGCCTTCATAAAATCCCAGATTATATACATATAGTATATATGGGTCATTCCATGCAAAATTTACACTAAAAATTTTTTTTGGAAAAACATTTTTTTTTCGCGTTCTATATTGAAAAATAATCGACCCGTATTTTTTTATTTTAATATGATAATTAGAATTTTCGAGAAATGAATTTTCAAATTTTTGAAATCTTGAAAAAAGACGTTTTTTTTCAGTATTCCACAGTAAAAAAAAAGTTTTGCCCATAAAAAATTCTTCCTGTACTGAAAATTTGCGTTATTCCCCTATATTCGCAACACAGCTAAGTAGACGTTCTGTGAGTCTTTTTTTTATAACAAATTAGTGTTTTTTTCTAAACATTTAAACTTTTTCCAAATATGGGACTTTTTTTTATTTTAATATGATTGCCTGTGATTACTATATAACCTGTGAAAAATTTGCGATGTAGAAATGAAAACTTCGGTAGTTATGAATTTTTTATCTTTACGCGCGCTTCGCCGCTAGCTAACGAGCGAGCGCACTCCGAGGCTGAACTTCCTTGGACCTGCACGGACATGTGGCTAGCACGGACGTTAGCACCTATTTCCATACTATATTTAAATTGATGGTATTAAATCACGTTTTAATACATAGATTTACACAAAAAATACTTGGAATTTTTAAAGTCGAAATAAAAAAAATAGATATACAAATATATACTTACCAACTAAGGATTAAACCCTTACGAATTTTCCACCACTCTGAATGCAAATTTTGCGAACACTAATCACTGTCATATGGCTTTTAACCAACACTTTGTAGTTAGCTGATATCTGAATGGAAATTTGGTTAATTATTTTATAACTTTTTTATTTAAAAAAAGTTTTAACGATTTCTTATTTCTCTATATTAAAGATTGTTGACCAAACTAGCATGAAATTAGATACCAGCCTTATTACTTGAATATGCACTTTTTCATGACACTTTAGTTGAAGATTTAAAATAACAACAGTAAGAATTTACAGTAGCAAAATTGTTAAACAAATATTAAAAGTAGTTGTGAGTCTCTTCGTTGCATAAGTATTAAATTAATCTGTATTTCTATTAGGCTTACTTAGGGCCCATTTTATTGTAACCGACTTGCAAAGAGCACCCCAACTCGGATAAAATTTTCTTTACTTGCAAAAGCAACCCTGTTAGCATCTTTCATGAAATATGCGATTTGTTTATTGCTGTTTAAGGACAGAAAATCGTTGTGCTGATAAATTTTATGTGGAGTTATTTATATAGAAATTGTATTTAAAAATACTATGCAAATATAAAGCTGGGTATTAAACTAAAATTCCCCATGTCTTTTCTTCTGGCTCATTCACAATAGCGCAGTGTTTTTCACTTCCCAACACTACACCTCAGGTCGGAAATCATTTTACTGAGTTGGCTCAACTCGCATATTTTTCCGAGTTTTTATTGTTGCTTTACATGCAATTTGTTATCCTACCTGGAGTTCTTTTGCAACTCAGTTACAAAGAAATGGACCCTTATTTAAGTCGACGTAAACCTTAGATTTTTGATTCATATGTTTTTCATGCTAAGTTGAACTACGATGACTATAATCAACTAAGTCCATCGACTTTCTCGATATTCTGTTTTCGAACTCTTCTAGTAAAAGTATTATGTAAAACATTTTGTTAAAAGATTCGTAAATTTGTATGAAAGTTAGCATTGACTCCACTTTTAATTCTTATATATGACATATGACCTCACTTATTACGATCTTCATCTGTGTCTGTATGTAGCATGAAACTTCAACTATTTGCATCACTTCAGAGTACGTGAGGAAACCAAAGACCAAGACTGTGAGTGTTATATAATAGTTGTATTACATACAACTGAAATACATACATACATTTATACAAATTTAGGTAGATAGCAGTCCCATTTTAAAGAATTTCTATATTATGTACGTTTTGCAAATGTAATGTAAAATCAATATTTTTCATTTATTATATGTAAAATATTGTATTTATTATATAAAAATCTATTTGCCACTTTAATTACGAATGCCATGCTAGTAAATATATTCAAATAACATATAGTAGGTATAAGTTTTTATTAACGATTTTTCAAATCACCGTGAAACTATTTATACAGTATTTTTATTCGCATTTATTTTCAAATTGTATAATATTTTTCCAAACGATTCACAAGTGCATATAAATATGTCAAGGCGAATGGATTTTAATTGTTCTAAATTTTCTCAATAAAAAAGTAGTTTATGTGTCTTGTTATTTGCTTCTTCGACTCCAGTTGCTTTCATATTGCTCTAAAAATAGAAAGATAAACACTAAAAAATATGTTCTAAGCAAATAAATAAGATTGCAATTGACAAGGTTAAATAATAAATGAACATATGCAAAAATAAAATGTGATAACATATGTACGTATAAATATTTATTTAATTATAAGTTTTTAGACAAGTGGACTTTTTTTTTTAGTAGATATGACGCAAAATTTTAATTAATATGGCAACTTTATTTACCACCCCATATTCGTTGAACTAGCATAATGAAAATTAATTTGAGATGACATTTCTTGTGTGGAAACATCTTCGGATCTAGAGTTCAAACATTGATTGCAACCATATTCTAAAATATTTTCGCACTATACATATTTTCTAAAATATGCCTGTCTGTATGTATTTCAAATATCTAAATTTTGCTTAAGTCGTAAACTATAACTTACATTAATTATATTAAATTCAACTTATTTTTAACGCGTATATCTAAAAATGGTTTTCTAAATTCGTCTGTATTAAAAATTGCTTGGGTATGATACCCATACTGTAGTGTAACATTTTATTGTTCAAGATAGTGTTGGCAATCCTGCCGATCTAGTTGAGTGACAACGAACATGATATTTTTGGACATTTTTCGATATTCGTATTGAAAGTGTGAAAAAATATAATAAATTGATCTGTAGTTACAAGCGATCTTTTTTTTTTAAGGTATTTGTTTAAGAAAAATTCCGCATTTTTCAACTTATCATATATTGCAAATTATGTTAATGTTAATGTTATGTATTTAAATTAATAATCGTCAAAGTTACGGAGTAGTCATCAAGAATATGGGTGAAACTTTTAGACCGATTAAAACAAAAATTATTTCTCTTTAACGTCCTAGAATATTATGAAAATTTGCAGGCGTTGTCCTGCCTATATTCGTTTATAAATTTACCCTTTTGAAAATATAGTTATGCACGTTGTCCTCGTCGAGGCAAACAGTTTGACATTCAAATTTTAATATTTTTTATCCTTAATTAAATTTGACTTTTTAAAAGGTGGTAACTCTCTACAAAATTTACCTAAAAACATTCTCATAGCGAAACTAACTATTACTATTTCATATAGCTTGTGTATGATGTAATTAAATTCAACTTTTCAGCCAGATGCCAACTTTCCTTAAAATATACATAAATCTTCTTCTCAGCGAATCGAACAGTGTGACACCCCTATTTTCATATTTCACACAGGTTAGGTAATAGCTATAATCTTCAAAAAATATTTCGAACTTCGAAAAATCGCCAAACTTAGTTTTTTTCTCATTGTGAACTAGAAAAAAACAATTTCACAAGAAAACTTGACCTTCGAAAAAATGGTGCTCCACTTTACAAATTTTTATTCACACCTGAATATATTAAAAAAAAATTTTAAAGTGCTTGCTCATCGAACAAAACCACTTTTTGAAACCGACTCGCACCTCTTAAAATTAAAACAAAAACACATTGTCGTTTGTAGCAAATAGAGCCTATTATAATGAATGTACATACAATCATCCTACATAAATTAATATATGTACATATGTATCTTCAAATATGAAAAGTTAGCTTATTTAAAATTTTGTTATCCTTCATTATCTTACAAACGTGTCTCGGGTGTCAACTGTCAAGGGGATTTCAATAACTATATATGTATATTATGCAAATTACTTGCAATGACAGTGAAGACGAGGAAGAGGATAATAAGCAGTGTTAAAAAATATTTTGCTGAATAGAGCAAACAAAACCTCGAGCATACACCAATTTGCATCCATCTAAGTATTGAATGACATCAATGTGGAAGTAAGCGAATGAATATCGAAAAAGAAAACAACAGCAAAAGAAACATAATGAAAAATTAAATATGTTTCTCTTAGGTTGAAGACTGAAAATTTATCAGAGTTTTAGGGCTCTGATTTGTAATTTGTGAACACATTTACTGAAAACAGCTGAGATGGAAAAAATGTTTTATTTGAACTTCACGGCAGATTTGCGCATGAAGTTCTGTGTTTATTTAATAATAATTTATTGCAATATATTCCAATAAAAAGCGGTACTCATTATTTATTGGACGAAAGTTTCTAACGGTAAATATGTCCTATGTATGTGAGGACTTTACTGTAAGTGCTTTCGACCCAATTTATTCCCTCTCCGAAAATAGCATTCTATAAGTTTTATTAGGCTTTTGATATCGATATGGTAGTCATTAAAATTATCGCTCTAAAATAGTCGGACCCAATTTTTTTTTTAATTTACCAAATTTGGCATATGTTTGCCCCAATATGGCAGTTCATACTATCTTAGTAAGATTGACAGCATAAAATTGGAAAAGGACTACTTTACAACTAACCTAGTATGACTTCGTGCAATTTTCCTTCATAATAAAATATTGTCATATTCAAATATTTTTCTCATTATTGCCCAGAAGCATATTTGTCAAGGTCTTCCCCTCATAAGGTATTAAAGAACAACTCTTAAGCTAATCTCAACATCACTCAAGAAGAAAGATAAAAGATGGATAAGATTTGGGAAATACATATGTAGTTCGTCATATGGGTTACCAAAAAAAGAATGTCTTAAAAAGAGTTGTCATCTAGATAAAATACTAAATTCAATTAAACCAATGAGGAAATAATGAAAAAATATTTCGATATGGATATCAAACGAAAGTGGGTTAATAAAGCTTAATTTTCAAAATGTTATAATTAAATTAAAAGTTACAATAATAGCCCAAAACTAAAGCATTTTAAAAAAATAGCTAATTATTTTATAAGTTGGATCAAATATTGAAAAATTTATCTCAAATAAAGGAGGTCTAAGAAAGATTTTTTTAAAATAATTTTTGACGGGGTGTCAACTGCTTAAAAAGTATGTTAAATTATTAAATACAAAGAAACACTACAGCCTGATATTCAAATGATGTAGCCTTAAAAAAACTTAATCATGAAAATGTGTTTCAAGTGTATAGTGCCTCATTTTTCAAAATATGAACTTAAATTAATTTCCAAGCTTACTGAAATATTACGTTATTGGTGTGTATTATGCATTTATATTGAACGAAGAGGGTTGCCACATTTTAAGGAACACTAACACAATTTAGATGGTAAGGTAACTGAAATTCTACTAAAGGTTTGGGTGTTAAACGAAAAACTTTATTCGAGAAATATTTATTAAAAAAAAGTAATTTAACTACATCGTACATTTTGTACACATGTACAAAAAGACTAACGCGAGACATGTTCTTCTTCATAATGGTTCATATCTTTAGACAATGTCAAAATCGCCAAAGGTAAAATTAAATACTTCCTTTCCTGTTATATTCGAATTCGATCGAAGCCGCGCGTAAAAGCTAGTTATTTAATAAAATAAATCTTATAAATTAATATGCTACCTACTTTCAAATTACTGAACAGCACACATGAATTGGTCGACCCAAAAAATTGGCGTCTCAATATTTACACAATTCCGTCAAGCAAGGCACAGAAGATCTCTTTGGAAGTCGGATGCTGTAAATTCGCTATTATGATTTATTTTTAATAAAAATAGTACATTTAAAAATCATCCCCCTTTTTTTTAATATTTAACATATGAATTTTATGTACATATACTGACCTTTGATAGATCTTTTGGGGTAACAATAGAGGTTGATGGGTGGCGTAGTAGTGGATGTTGACAAGAAGAATGATGGACAAGGACGGATCTAAATGGAAAGTGAAAGAAAAGTGGAGTTGGAGCTGATGTTTACTGCCCAAATCCAGAGATCTGTAAGTCTTACAAGCTACCGGATCAGTCAATCAGTCAATAAATGGCGACATAACCGCCTTGTCGAGTTGGTCGACTCCAATAGAGAACACCGTTACAAAGAGGTAAAGACGCCTTATCACTACATCATTTTTAAAGGAGACATTCTGGCCGTGAAGAAATCGCCTGAGCTGATATCAGATATTCAACCAGCTAGCAGGTGGGTCAAGGTCTACATTTACTATCAAGGTTTTGCTTTTACACAACTCCTGCTCTCAGACCGTAGTAGAGTATAAGGAGGTCTTGGGAAGGCTGGCTGTGGCCAAAACCGCGCATTTTTATTGGGTTCCGGGACATAAGGGTGTAGGAGGGAATGTAAGAGCGGATGACCTTAACAAACAGGTTGTCTATCTAGCTGGCTTAATTAGTGAGGAAATGTCGATCTCGCTGCAACCAAACAAATGATCGCACGAACTTTATAAATATCAGCCAATAGACAGAGCGTGAAGGCCGACACAGGGCTGTAGTGATGCACAAATCGTGCGAAAACCATACGATACTAAGCTCATGAGCTATTTAATAATAAGCAAGATAATCAACAAATGAATAAAAGAACATACGTGCACCTAAGTGTGCGAGCTAGAAGTAAAACCTCTGTGCCAAGTCTAAAAAGATGCAGAGAGTTAATGCGGGAATGCTCATGATAGTAGTAGTTTTTAGTTAGTAGTAGTAGTAGGAGTAATATTAAATAGTAGTACCATTAGTAAAAATGTTAGTAGCATTATTAAAAATAGCAGTAGTAATTAGTAGTACCATTAGTAAAAATAGTAGCAGAATTTAGTAAACAATTAAAGACATTGTGTTAGTAATTAGAAGTAGCATAAGTAAAAATAGTGGTAGAAATTAGTAGTTGCTATAGTAAAAATAGTAGCAGAAAGTAGCAAAAGTTATGGTAGTAATAAGTAGTAGCATTAGTATAAATTGTAGCAGAAACTGGTAAAAATTATGGTAGTAGAATAAGTAGAAATAGTGGTAGAAATTAATAAAAGAAGTGGTAGCGATTAGTAGTAGCGTCAGTAAAAATTGTAGTAGAAATGGTAGTAATTAGTAGTAGCATTAGTAAAAACAGTGGTAGTATTTAGTAGTAGCCTCAGTAAAAATATTAGTAAGGATAAAAAAATAGTAGCAGTAATTAGTAGTAGCATTAAAAAAAAATGGTTGTAGAAATAAGTAAAAATTGTGGTAGCGATTAGTAGTAGCAGTAGTAAAAAAAAGTAGTAGAAAGTAGTAAGAATTATGGAAGGAATTAGTAGTAGCATTAATGAAAACAGTAGTAGTATTTAGTAGTAGTCTTAGTAAAAATAGTAGTAAGAATAAAAAATAGTAGTGCCATTGGTAAAAATAGTAGTAGAAATAAATAAAAATTACGGTAGTAACTAGTAGTAGCATTAATAAAAATAGTGACAGTATTTAGTAGTAGCCTTAGTTAAAATATTACTAAGGATAAAAAAATAGTAGTAGTAATTAGTAGTAACATTAGTAAAATAATAGTATAAATTAGTAATGCTATGGTAGTAATTAGTAGTTGCAGTATTAAAAATAATAATAGTAGTAGCAGGATACTCACCGGAGCACGGCTGCGAAATCTGCAGTCGTTTGCAACAGAGGGCCAAGAGTCTACTTCAGATGCCCAAGGGGACGGCATTGTTCGTCGACATCGCCATCGGCTCATGAGAAGACTTTTTCATTGGCCGTGCGTTTCTGGCAATACAAAGGACCTACTCGGTATATATGAGACATCTTGTTGAGATAGTTAGCTTATTCTACATGTAAACTTGAATTTTTGGAGCAGTTTTTAGTTAATTTTTAGATTGATACTTCAATATTTATTGAATTGATATTATTATTTTTGAAGTACATATTTATGCATGTTTTTTTATTCGCTAATTTGTTTATTAAGATCTTTAAGTAAAATTTATTCGTTACAACTGAAACTCTCGATAGTGTCCACCATGGACGGTGCGCACTATCGATGTTTTGCTTATATGTTTTTTGGGCATTTTAATTATCACAATAGAGATGATATGATTTTTGTGTTGCGTGAGAACAGGAATGTTAGCCTATAAATTTCCATTCGGATTGCATTTCATTTTCGCATCGCATTAATTTGTGCACTGTATTACCGAGTAACTCCCCATAGCGCGGTAACTAATTTGAATTTACAAAAAATGGAAAATTACAAAGCAACTAAATTATAATTCCTGCCGGCGCATGGAATCCTTTAATAAGATCAGCGGTACTGGCGTAAATCTGCGCAATGTGTAGACACACTTTTCGCTCAATAAGCCTTGCACACCTTTTCTGGTTAACCTCCCCGATATATCAATGCTTCTGAAGACTCATCTAATTTTTTTTATTCCCACATTGGTACGGCGTATTGGCAGTAGGTACGAAAATGCCACATTTTCCTCTGCTGGATATTGCCGTTCAATTGTTTCTGTATATGACTATAGTACAATTTGTTTATATTTTCATCAGCTGCGCGTTTTAAGTAATTCCCCTTTAACATTTAAAATTATTTTTTCCATTCACTTTTATTAGTAGCATTCTTGCATTCTTGTTTGGCATTTTTGTTTTAGCTATTTATTGCCTATTGGCTCTCGCTAACGCCAATTTTTATTACGAATATTATTGCCATAATTTTTTCGAAAGTCAACAGCTCTACTATTTCGATACTTTGCATGCAAAACACGCGCGCGCGTAAATATCGTCAACAGTATGAGCAGTCACAATAGCGATAACAGCAATAATAACAACAACAAAAAAAACGACAATGACATACAAATAACAAGTGTAAAACAACAACAACAACAACACACAACAAAATATCAAAGTGTGTTGAACATTTTCTGCTGCCTTGACGACGACAAAGTGAAGCGCCACTGACACGCAACGCTAACAACAACAGGAGCAACAACAACAACAATGGAAAACGACAAAATATATAAAAAAAAAATATTGTAACGATATTTGCCTGATCCACCTACTTTGGCATTCATCTGCCGCATATCGAAAATGTGTTGCTGCGGCAGTAGAAGTAACATGTTTTTCCTAAAAAAAAATTTTTCTTTTTCTATAATCGTAAAATCCCGTCCATCTTCTTTATGTCCACACCAGGGTGTGCAGTTTTCTTTGCTTCGGTGTCGTTTTTAATGCGCTTTGATACATCGCAATTTTGTGTACAATACATAAAATGAAAATATTCAAAAAATTGAAATCGAATGTGTCGCATGAACTTAGTTAGGGAAGTAAGTACCCCATAGCTACATCTCTTACATACCAAGCGAGCGGATGGCTAAATGCCGGTAAAGCATTTTATTGTTATTGTTACGTTTACTACAACACTTCTGTTATCAAGCAAAGTGTTTAGTATTATTATTACTTGCTTGTGTAATGCAATTGATTGGCGTTGTTATTATTTGCTTGTGCTACCATTATTGCTCATAATGCCTTCGCACACGTAGCGAAATGTCCGATCTCAGTGCCATCAGCGGAGGAGTGTTCTTTCTTTCTCAGCCTTTGATTAAAATTCTACACTAACACTTCCCTTACCGTGTCGGAAATGGAATTATTTTAAAGGCAATTTAAAAAGTATATTTTTACCAACAACAAGTGGTTGAAATTCTTTATTTTTTCTTGAAAGCCACTAACTTTATTAACATGTGGAGGCTCTAGGGGTAAATTAGTCATTAGACTCTGCATTTGATTCCAACTACTTTTATAAACTTATATTTGACAGAACGAAATCGAAATTGGTTTTTATCTAGCAGCAATAAAATTTTTTTATATCCAACTATTTCAAACTCCATTTTTTCTTTAACTGTTTTAAAATTAGTCTAATTACCAATGACTTTCAAACCTGTCCGTTTCCAATTATTTAAAAATATTTACAGTATAATTTAAATTAGCTATAAAATATTCATTTTTCGCTTAAACCAAAATATAATTTAATTTCAATTTAGTATATAAAATAAAAATAATTGCAACCCTATTTCCAGCATAAATTATCGAAAGCATTATGAGTTTCGATTTCTTGTCCAATAACATGCTAAAAATTAAAGTATGGGATAGGATAGTATGTACCTTTTGAGCTCAAACAAACAATTTTTAAAATTCTTATATGGGTAGGGTTTTGAGATGACGGAAATTTTGTGTTACTGTTTTTTGAAATCACTCCATTAACAATTTTAAATTGCTTAATTGTCAGGTGCTATCATTGCGTACTATCTTGTTCGTAAGGCAATCAATGTGCTTGTAACGGTATACAACTTTTAGGGATTGGTTAGAAACATGCAGCGTTATAGCTGGTAAAAACGAAACTTTTTTTAGAGGTAGTCAGCGGTAGTAGTAGAATTTGTAGGAGGAGTAGTAGTACTACTAATAATTAGGAGTTGTAGTGGTAGTAATTAGTAGAAGTAGTAGTAATAGTAGTGGTAGCGGTAAACCAATCCCGAACTACTGCTATGGTCCCGAATTGTCCTCAAATGACCCTTATGTCGAAATAGTTCCAAGCTAAATATGTATATAGTACTGATGGACATACATCGTTTATACATATATAAATATATATATATATACATAGAAGCACGAACATACATACATACACGTTGATATGTCGCTCTTTCTATTCATTTTTGACTGTTCTCAAAGCAAAGCGAGAAAATCAAGCGTATTGGGCCAGCACCTTAAATCGATTTGTATGTCTCTATATATATCACTAACTATTCAAGTATGATGTTTAAGATTATAACTTCTCTACTAAAGAAGCGCAAATATATTAAAATTTATTTCAGAAAATTTATAAATCATCATGGCTGATAAGCTAGCCAAAATATACACCGATACCGATACGCTTAAAAGTTTTAGTGGTGTCTCAGCGGACTACTCCATGGAGTCTAGATGTATACTTATCCTCTTACTGAGCGGACACATTTTAGTTATCTTAACCAACTTAGGACCATTCAAAGTTTATAAAGGGCATATAGAGTTTAATGTATCTCTGAAAAAACTACTAAGCTTTAAATTGCATAGTTTTTCATTTGCTAGCTAACTCACACTGATTTAAAAAACGTTCTTTATTTCAGAATTACAATTTCATTTTTCACCGATGCGATAACCGGACTAGAAATAATTGGTCAAATGATGAATCAGATTTCAGGTAGATGTCCAAGCATAGACGTTTGTCAAGATCGCGTTCAAGGAAGGTTCTTGTGGGTAAATTTGAATTATGACATTATTATTATGATATTACTTGTAAACTAATGAACTTTTTTGGTAAGAATTTGTGTAGAGAACTCTTTAAATTATTTGAATTGTTGATTATTTGAATGAGTTACTTCCACTCGTGCATAGCACAAAGTATGCATCTACAAATATTTTTCTCGTTGCATCTAACAAATTTTTTGTGAAACTAGAATTAGAAATCATAATGTGACAGTCATAACCTTTGTTAACTGGTGCTACTTGGAATCACCGAGTGAAATCATATTAATGTTAATGTAAAAGGCAATTTGCTAAAATTGTATATACAAAATTTTGTTGGAGAGAGAAATGTGGCGGTTAAAAAAAAGAAAGTAAAACGGCCGTGGCACCACAAAATTTAAAGCAAATAGGGATTCATGGAATCAGACTTTTTTTTCCTATTAATTTACTATTGAAATGGTCACTTGGATGAATTGGCATCGATTTCTTACAATAGTTCTAGTTCAATTGCATAGTCGAGGTGGATTACTGATATTTTGGAGAAAAATAATAGGCGCACCAATTTTGAGTAAAAATATATGTGGTGACAAGAATATAACGAATTTGACTTTTTTTGTATGAGGCGTTGTATTACCCACTATGCCAAATATCATATGCATATATGTATTTGATACGTCAAGTAGCTGGGAAGATGTTCCTCTTTAATGTGGGCGCGGATCCGCCTTTTTGCAAACAAAATAATATGTATATCTGCATCAAATATTTGCCGAGTTATAAGGAATTTGGATTTATTTTTCTTTATTGGTTCATTGGGTATTTGAGATAAAAGACGAAACTTTGCAACGATTCGTATGAATACAACTATTTCCTGTCTTTGTGTTTCACGTTCGGATTTCATCACTCGAAAATCTTACGTTAAAGAGGTGTTTTATCATATTTAAATTATTTTCATTGAATCCGTAAACGTAATGACAGATAAAGTCAAGGAAAAGTTATAGATCGTGCACGACATCAGCCAATGTATTTGATTGTGGTTTGCGATTTAGAAATCGTTTATTTCACCAAATACGTCGAATATGTTCATTTTGGACCGTTTATCGGCATTTGGAGTAACATTTTTAAATTTTGATACCCAAAATCTTGACATCAGGAGTATTTCTGGATATAAACCATATTTTACTAACTACTTAGAAAATTATCGGTTAGCCAGATTTCGATAGAATACCCGAAATATATATTTCCAGCAGCCCAATTTTTAGTTTAGCTCTCAGCTAATAATACTATGGCACATTTATATTTTATGATAGCTGTAGACATCGTTAGAAAATAATTGTAGATCATATGTAGCTTGGGACGATAGTTCAGAATCACTTGAGGACAGGTTCTGTTCCGTTCCGCCACCACTACTCCTACTACTACTTTTACTATTACTAATTATTACTACTAGTTACTACCTCTACAAGTCCTAATTACTAGTACTACTAGTAGTACTCCTATAACTTCTACTACTACAGCTAAGTGCCACTACTAATAATTACTACTCCGTAACAACTAATTACTACTATTTCTAATTAATACTACAATTACTACGACTACTACCGTTACTATTTTTACTAATACTACTACATATTACTACTACTTTTCTAAGTTATGCTACTTCTAGTTACTGCTACTCTTTTCAATAATTTGTACTATTATTTTTACAAATTTCTATTAACATTTTTACTTGTGCTTGTACTAATTACTCGTACTATTTTTACTGTTTGCTGCTATTATTTTTTTTAATACAACTACTAATTACTATTATTCTTTTACTAATTTCTACTACTATTTTTGTTGATGCCACTACTTTTTTTTTTTTACTAATTTCTAATATTATTTACACTCATATTAAAACTAACAAAACTAAATAGGATGTCTTATAAAACCCTCCCCAAATTTAGTTATATATCTCTTTGTAGAAATAGTGAAAAGTTGACCAAATTTCGTGTTTTAATTTTTCCTAAGAACAGATAGAAACGAACAGACACACAGTTGGTTGCATTGACATCATTTTAAAGCAACCATTTGGCCGGAGAAGCTTTCATAATAAAGTAAAGCAAAACAAAGCCGGCAAAGTAGGTTTAAATTCGGCCACCCCCTTAAAATTATCATGCTGGCCATTTGTTATAAATTTTTATAGGTACATTTTCTCTTCTTTTTAGTTGTACTCAAAAACATCGAACCAAAGTTATAATACCATTTCATCTTCATAAAACTAGTCTTATACTTCGATAAATAAATCTTCTTTAGTCAGATTGAAGGTGTTGCTTTTCCATGCATCTTGAAGATGTGTTCTTTTCAACCTCCCCTCTACCCACATTGAACACATTCATCTATACATATGTATTCGTATTTGGATTTTATCTGCAACATAACAATTTGCGTAATTAATTTTTTCATGCTTTAAATGTCAACAGCCGTCACCCCAGGCACCTGCTTTATTGCCGAGGGGCGCTACTCAATAACCACTTGAACTTGCATGCAAAAATTTTCTCCCTTCTACCAGCACCTCTCCTTTTCACTCTTCCATCGCTTTCTTCTCCACAACAACTTCTTCTGGTTATTTTCTTAGTCTCTGTAACTTTTCCTTTCAATTTCTTTTTTGTCACTTCTTATCTCTATTGCTTGCCATAATCGATTCACGTTCATCGGTGATATTGAAATTATTGAATTTTTTTTTGCCTGATGTTGGCGCTTTTGTTTGGTGTTAAGCACTACGTGCTTTATTTATGCAAATTCATTGACTCGTATATAGTTTTAATTGAATTTAAGTGTCGTTTTAAAATATGTCTGGTGGCAAGTGGATTTTGATGGAAGGAAAGGAACCTAAGTAAATATTTTTGCATGTGTTACTTGTGTTTTTTGATGGAAATGACACAGGTATACAAAAAAAAATAAACAGAAAAACAAAAAACAAAAAGAAGCAAACAAACAAAAGAGACCAAAAAACGGTCTATTCCAAAGACTTGAATTCATGTTTTTTGTATGTACATATGTATGCGTAAGTTTTGACGTCCGTAGTTAGAAATACTTCCCCATATGTAATTTTTTAAATGGTCCTTTGAATAAAACACAAATTATTTTGGAAATGATTGCAATTTCTTATTTTTATGATAACATGGTGTGGTTCAATTATGTATGGAACAAAATATCGGCCAAATGTCCGCCGCGACCTCGACGGCACACCTCCATCCGATGGTCCAAATTTTCGATGACGCTGAGGCATAATTGAGGTTCTATGCCGTTAATGTGCCGAATTATCTCATCCTTTAGATCTTGAATTGTTGCTGGCTTATCGATGTACATCTTTTCTTTCAAATAACCCCAAAGAAAGTAGTCCAACGGTGTCAAATCGAATGATCTTGATGGGCAATTAACATCGCCACCACGTGAGATAACACGGTCATTGAATTTGTCGCGCAAAGGAGCCATTGTTTCGTTGGCTGTGTGGCAAGTGGCACCATCCTGTTGGAACCACATATCGTCCACATCCATATGTTCCAATTCGGGCCATAAAAAGTTCATTATCATCTCACGATAGCGAACATCATTCACAGTAACTGCCTGACCGGCCTCATTTTGGAAAAAATACGGCTCGATGAGGCCGCCAGTCCATAAACCGCACCAAACAGTCATTTTTTGTGAGTGCATTGGTTTTTCGACAATCACTTTTGGATTATCATTCACCCAAATGCGGCAATTATGCTTATTGACGAATCCACCTGAGGTGAAAATGTGCCGTATCACTGAAGATGATTTTCTTCGAAGTTTGAACGCCCATTTTTATAATAAGCCTGAGTAACTTTAACACATTGCTCGATTGTGTACCTTTCCATGTTCAAATTGAGTTAGTCTGAAATTGAGAAATGTCAAATGAAAAGCAGAAAAAACTTGACGTTTAGGTGTGGTTCACATTCAACATCGGCCCTTAAAATTTAACCACCCTTTACTTGTTTAATGGCAAGACATAAAAAATATTTTAAAAGTCAGCAAATTTTATCTTTTAAACTACGGTTCCCTGTATTCAAAGAACTACTTCTGTCGAGTCCGGTTTCGGGTCTCAAAAAAATTGTTATGGGAAAAATATGCTATAAAAAGTTGTTACAAAAATTCAATTAATTTTTATTTTTTTGTGTAATAATGTAAAGAATATATTGATATTAATTTTTGGACATAATTTTGTTTAAATCAACTATAATTTTTGAGTTTAATGCCAACTTGCCGGTTGATTTGTCCCTTTTTCCTACATCCCAACACAATTTCAGTACAGCAGCCTGAATGTGTGTTGTTGTTGTGGGTTATGACAAATCTACTTTGTTTATGTTAGAATAGAATATGTTATAGCTGGCGTGCACATTCATTACATACTTATATTAATTTTTCTGGTCAAATTTTGCTTAAATCAACTACAGTTTTTGAATTGAGGCTAATAATTCTTTCCATGGAATAGGCCAGTTTCGCAGACTATTTCTAAATATCTGGAGTAATTTGGAAAATAATAATAGTATGCTAAAAAGTTACTTAACATTTGTTTATTATTTTTCTTATACAAATATATATAAAATGAGTCCGTTGTGAAACCACTTATTATTTGAATGGTAACGTACACTGTAACCGAAAAGTTAACAGGAGCGCACCCAAAATGAAGTTCTCAAAGCTGCTAATATCCACCACTGAGAGCTCATCTGGGGCATTAATGAAGTTAAAGCCTAACCACTTAAACCGCAGGCAGGGCAGCTGCGAAGAATATGAAAAGATGTTTGATTAGTAGTGTTTTTCTACGTACGAGTTTATGATAGTTCGTAACAATTGTTACGAATTATCATCTTTTGGCGTTTTCTTACGCAAAAACTTGCAAGAAACTTGCAAAGTTGGGGAAATTGAGAGAGCGAAAATGACAGTTCTTTGGAGGGGAAGTTACAAGTTTTTACTGGATAAATTTTTACTCGTAACAATTTGCCAGTACGGAAAACAGCTGATTGCAAGTATTTGGTCGATCACAAAAAGAAAGCAAATATTAAAAATTGCAATTATTTTAATTTAAAAAGGTGAAAAATGGAAAAAGTGAGTAAATATATATACGTAAAAATGTTTGTGAAGTTCATAATGTTAATATATTAGGAAGAGGGCCGGAATCCGTGTGTTTGCGAAGATGGTGGTGCCCCTTCGGCCGGAGTGACTGCAAATAGCACTGCACTTTTTTAAATGTTCCAGGAGAACATGTTATTTCGATACTTTTTTTGTTATTATTTTCCATTTTACAATAGATTTATAATATTAATAAGTTTTTAAATTGCAAAATATTAAACTTTTTCGTTTTTGTTTGATTTGCGCGCCAAACAAGAATCAGCTGTCAGAAAAACTTGCAAGTTCTTACTGGTTTTGCGTTTTTCTTACTTTCTTGCAAGTTTCTCTCACTGAGAGCAAATTTTGCTTACGCTCTAAAATTTAGTTACTGGCAAGTTACTGGATAATTTTGTACGTGTACGCACCTATTGTCATCCTCCAAGCAGCTGCGTCAAAGAGGCCCGGAGGCTACATTCAGCATAAACGAATTAATATCTATCGAACAATGCCACAGAATATAAATAAGTTAGTACATTCATTCCAAAGGTCATATTTGTGTGATACAAATTTTATGAATCTATAAGTAATCGTTTTCGAGTATTAGGTCTCATTTAAAGAAAAGCAATGCTACCATTTAAAACATGATTTTTTCGCTGTTGTCTCCTCTTTTGGGACGAGGTTTATTCCCTTCGGGCCTGATTTTCGTTACCCAGCTTAGGGTTCTTTTGAAATGATTTTTCACTTCTTTGCGCTTATTAATCGGATAATATTTTTCCGTTCTCCTAAATCGTTTTCCGTATGTCTGAAAATCGTATTGCGGTGCTTCTGGAATGGAGCTATATTTCACTTTTACCTGCATACATATGTAGATATTTTTTAAAAGCTTTAAATAGAAACTTAAGGAAAATATCCCACACAAGTCGTTTTGGGTTTTGCCGTGCACGCCGTTTATGCCCCTAAAGTTAAACCAAAACCAAAGGTCGAAAAGGGAAGGATCTTTGCGAGCTTTCTGATACCAAGCGAGGTTTCAGACAGTGCTTGAAAATAGCCACATTTTTTGCTTTTCATTATAAATTAATTGAAATTGTTAGAATTATGATTTTTTTCTCATTGGACTCATATTTTTTTAATCGATAAATAACTTTTCTGAAAACTTTTATGTATTGATCAAAATATTTGTATGTATAGTATTTTGGGGTTATTTGTGTGCAGCGATATTTTATTCCTTTAGCTGCTCTAATTATTTATCGACATTTATTAAACATTACGACTAAAAAATCACAAATATTCGGGTACTTAAAAATTATTAGTATTTTGAACAAATGCCACGTCTGGAAATTATCGTTTGGGGCTGCCAACTTCTAATGTCTAAAACGCTTGTTAAACCTGAGCAACTTCGAAAAGCATAACAGTTGAAAGAACTGGCGTGGAACTCAAGATTTATTTCTGTAGGAGCAACCAAAATTAATCCTCTTTGTTGGTTTTGAGCAAGCACCCGGACTTTTATAATGTTATAATAGAATTCATTAGGAAAAAGTTTTTTTTGCACTTTTATTTTATTTGAAATAAAATCATCGGTCAACCCGAATTGTTATGTTTTTAGTCCAATAATAATAGTTAAATTTTATCGAATGTTTTCTAAGTCCAAAATAAAAGATATTTCAAAAACCGCTTATCCAAATTGAACAAATTTGGTATCAAATGAAAGAGGACTGAAATATCTGAACGAGGAATGTTACCAATTTTAAATATTTCTATTAAAAATGTTATTTGATTACCATAAAACATAGCTTCCAGAATTCACAATTCTTCGGAAAGGACATTTATAATTTTCTTCAACAACAATATATTGCCACGGACTTTTATCGAGTCGAAAAAAAATAACTGGTCTCGGCCCCTGACTTTAATTGCGTCTTTGCGGGGTTCATACGCTAAGCATAAAAAGAAATTAAAGCATTCTGCGTGAAATAGAAATGAAAACAAAATAAAGAAAGTAATACTGTAAATTTGATTTCTAGTTCGTGAAATTTAAATTTAGTAATCTATTTTTAATATTAGTAATCTTAAATTTATAATTTCAGAGATTAAACATGATTGTAGGGGAAAGTAGGTTTCATATTTACACTTTTTTGGATTAAATTTTAACCGTGGGTTTAACATGTGGGTAGATTTCTACCCATATTGAGATTTCATTTTTCTTATACGAAAAAATTTAAAAGCAGTGAATCGTTTGTATTATGTTTATTACTAAATCAAATATTACCTTTCGTTTCTGCAATTGACGCACACTGTACCTGCATGGATACTTTTCTGGGTTAGTTTTTTGTAAAAGCAACATATAAACTCCGTTTTTTGGTCTTGTTTATACTCTACTTCTAACAGCCTTCGCGTCGTCCACGTCTTTTTTGATTATCTAACATTTCCACTTTTGAGCGCTTAGCTGATTGTTGATCAATCGGAGAAACATAATGGACTTTTTGTTTTCAAAGTATTGAAAGGGACGAGTATGACTTTGACTTTGTTAGAAATCTACTCATAAGAACGGAAAATTCACAACTTTTTTACAAATCTAATGTAATCGACTTTGTTCAAATATAATTTCGTAAGAAATTCACTGGGTTTAAGTTCGATGAAAACTTTTTTGTTTAGTATATTTTATATAATGTAGCATTTGGCTAATACTCAATCCAAGGTTCAGCGAATGGTTAAAGTAGTACTGCGAAAGTTTAAAATTGATAAACTTTCCAACCTCTAAACTTTACACCTAAACTAAAATTAAAATTTGCTCTAAACCAAAGCGAAGTTTAAAATATACTTCAAGATTTATTACCGTGTAAAAATGTTGTATAGAACGTAGCATAAACGAATTTGTACATAATCGTTGAAGGAGCCAATGACCGCACGCAAATTGGGGCACACAATGCACATACAAAAAAAAAAAATAATAATAATACTGCCAAATGACCAAGTGACTAATAGAGGGCGAAATTGGACTAAATAATATGATATGCAAATATTTATGTACAAAAAAGAACAACCCAGATGCTCTGCCCAAATATAGTAGTTGAAATGGTTTATACATAAATTCAAAAACCCCGTTACCTCACACAACTACGCAGGCGGCTTAATCGCCTCTAACAGTTGTCGTATCCAAATTCGCTGAATTAAGTAATTTCGTAAATATTTAATGATCGGACCATGTAATCTCGCACCTTTTGTTTTGTTGTTAGCGAGTCGATGATTTTTGGCGAAGCAACATTAAAAATAGTAATAGCATAGCGGAGTGCTAATTCGACCGAATTGCATAAATTTAGTGATAGAATCAAAGTTGTTAAACCGCAGCGAAACGCCAATGAAGAGAAAAAGGTTTTTTTGTATTTAATGAAGTGAAACGCGTTTTTAGTGAGACTCTCGCTCACTGCGTTTTAAGCTGTTAATTCGTTGACACTTCCCCCTAAAATTATTCTAGTTGTTTGAAGCGAGAAAGTTAAACAAGAAATAAAAAAAATATTTGTGTGCTCTTCAGTTAGTTTTAGTTTTTTAACTCACTTTGGGGTTGTGGAGGTGAAAGAGGAGAAAACTTCTTCTTTTTAATTTTTATGGCCTGTCATGTTTTTGAATGCGGTTGCAATTTACGAATATGCGCATCAGTAAAATTATAGTATTTTTTTTGGCTTACTTATTTACATAATATTTTCCAAGCATAGTTAAAGATAATCCAAAAACTATTTACACAATAAAACAAATGCCAGAAATAAGTTTCGAGCTGTAGCATTTAAAACCTTTTACCATGGCGAATTCATAAAAGGTGATAGCATACCATGAGGTGAGTGCTTGCTTTTCTTCACAAATTCGCCTGGGCTGTTTTGTTTACATTAATAATATATAAGAGCCTTTACTGGATAAGTTCAGATTTTGGCATTTCACTCGCAAAACTGCACAAATAAAATACAAAACGACTTCGTCTTCTTCACCTTGCTATCACCTTTTATGAAGCCACCTGCTTTTTTATTTAACTTGCTGCCATTGTTGTAGTATGTATGCTACAAATCAAGGCGAATTCACACTAGTAGTGCGATTCACTAACTTCAAACGATGTTTATTTAAAGTTCTAGAGAGTGGCATTTTATTTCAAACTACAAATATTTATATTTGTTTTTATAAAGGGTGGTTAAATTTTAAGGGCCGATGTTGAATGTGAACCACACCTAACGTCAAGTTTTTTTCTGCTTTTCATTTGACATTTCTCAATTTCAGACTAACTCAATTTGAACATGGAAAGATACATAATCGAGCAACGTGTTAAAGTTTTTCAGGCTTATTATGAAAATGGGCGTTCAAATCAAAATGCATATCGAACAAAATCATCTTCAGTGATGAGGCACATTTTCACCTCAGGTGGATTCGTCAATAAGCAGAATTGCCGCATTTGGGCGAATGATAATACAAGAGCGATTGTCGAAAAACCAGTGCACCCACAAAGAGTGACTGTTTGGTGCGGTTTATGGGCTGGCGGCATCATCGAGCCGTATTTTTTTCAAAATGAGGCCGGTCAGGCAGTTACTGTGAATGGTGTTCGCTATCGTGAGATGATAACGAACTTTTTATGGCCCGAATTGGAACATATGGATGTGGACGATATGTGGTTCCAACAGGATGGTGTCACTTGCCACAGAGCCAACGAAACAATGGCTCTTTTGCGCGACAAATTCAATGGCCGTGTTATCTCACGTGGTGGCGATGTCAATTGGCCACCAAGATCATGTGATTTGACACCGTTGGACTACATTCTTTGGGGTTATTTGAAAGAAAAGATGTACGTCGATAAGCCAGCAACAATTCAAGAGCTAAAGGATGTGATAATTCAGCACATTACCGGCATAGAACCTCAAATAAGCCTCAGCGTCATCGAAAATTTGGACCATCGGATGGAGGTGTGCCGCCGAGGTCGCGGCGGATATTTGGCCGATATTTTGTTCCATACATAATTGAACCACACCATGTTATAATAATACAAAGAAACTACAATAATTTCCAAAATAATTTGTGTTTTATTCAAAATCAACATCGGCCCTTAAAATTTAACCACCCTTTATATTTCAATATTCCATTGTAGCGGAATTTTGGATTCTACTCTGAGTGATTTGGTAGAATAGTCATTAACTCCAAAGAATATCCGGACTCCAAAGAATATCCAGAATCGTCTGCAAACATGCCATTATTTTCATTTTCAAAATTCGTTTCATTATGAATCTTGTTCTGCTCCAAGCTATTAAGTTTATATATTTTGATATTTTTTAATTAGGATCATTTATCTATATATGTATTAAAAATAAACGATATTTCTGTTTTTCCTTGGTAAAAGTTTGCTTTTACCATTTGCACACTAAATTAATGGTAGATATGGTGGTTGACATAAGCCTCATCATTATTCTTTGGCGCCAAAATTGATATATGAGTACAATCGACGGTCCCAATAGCGCCTCCCATAAAAGGTAACGAAACTGAAGCAAATATTTATTTAGCAGCTTGACGCTCCACTTGGGTCATAGAAAAACTGCCAAGATGGGAAATTAGGTCTTGAACCAAATCTGGAGCTTCTAAAATTCAGTTCTGCTCTAATGAAAGGTATTGCCCACATTCCGGAGTAGCCATCGATCCATTGTTGGAGCGCATACTTCTTCATCACCTTATAATAAATCATATGCCAAATATTCAAACGACATTATTAACAGCATCAAATTTGTTGTCGTTTAGTTTTCGATAATCGACTAGCTAACGACAACAGCTGATTCGGCGATAGCGAAAATAGTTAAAAAATTGCTGCTGAGTAGCAACATCGTTAAAATTTTCGTTAAGATGACTTAACCATGCGAATATCGTCAAAATAAGTTAGTGAAGCGCACAACAGATAGTGTGTAGAGTACAACATAAAATATTTACCTACAATTAGTGGTGTGCATCTTGATGATGTAACACAAATTGAGGGACAGTTTTACGCCGTCCCCGAGCGGCAAATGATTTTTGTGAGAAGTTTTTTATGCCTATCTTATTTACTTACTCACCTTGAGCCCAAAAACTAATATTGTTGTTTCTGTATACCACAAATGCAATCGGAGGTTTGTCGTTGCCCGCCGAGGGGTGACCGCTATTAGAAAACAACTTTTCTATAATTTTTGATGTTACGAGTACTTGCCCCTGCCAAGATTTGAACCCGGGACCCACCGGATGAAGCGCGGCCGCAAGTTAAAGGTTTCGTACAAATTTAAATTTCGTAAATTATCGAATATTTTGATTTTTTGTAAATTATCGTTTTCAGAGAGGTGAGTATGTATGTAAATGCAAAGTGTATAAAAAGTTTGGTTGATTACGTAGATATAGTTACCCGTATTTGCGGGGCGAAGTATACCACAAAATTGGTAGAATGTGCTACACATATTTTCACAAAAAAAAACAAAATTAATCAATTCCATAAAAAACAAATAAAAAAAGCTGCTGCTAACTTTAGAGTCGTCTTCATCCATAATATAACTATGGGACAATGTTGTTAAATTCGTTGATGCTGCATTGTTAGCTTTAAAAATCTGCTGTTATCTGTGCTTGACTTCAAAAATATCAATTGAAGCTATTAGAGACTCTGGTAATAAATGTTTATTCGTTGGCTTGGGCCAGGATGCAATCTGCATTGACCGATACTCACGACGTTAACAGCAAAAATAAGCCAGTTTCGCACTCAATTTCAAGAGGGCCAGGTTTTTATGTTTCCATGTATGCCATAGGAATAAATTACTCTAATAACGGTATTTTATTATAAGTGCTTATGTAAGATTTATTTAATATAATCCATGTGACTTATTACAATGCCTTACTTAAAATTCTATTTTAAGCGGCCGATAAGGCTTAATTTAATTTTATACCAACTTTCCTGACATATTTCAGGCATTAAACTATAAACCTTATAATCAATGAAATAAACCTGGCGTAATTTTTTTGTAAGGTACATTGTGTATATTTCATTTGATAAAAACATAAGCGCATTAGGCTGGGCCAAGTACATCGAGGGGGAAACATTGAGAAGGACTTGCCGCAAAAATAAAATCTACATATAATTCTTAGAAAATTATACTAAGAAACTATTGACCTAATATTAAAACCTAAACAGCTCCCGCCAGGACGATGTTATTGTAGTGGCTTTAGAAAAACGTACGCAAATGCCTCAACGGACTGTAAAAAAAAATAAAAAATTACCTTTTTCAATATTTTAACAAATAAATGCAGCTTTGCTTATATTTTTTTGATGTTATGTTGGTTGAATTTATAAAACAAAAAATATATTTAATTTAAAAAAAAAATACTGATTGCTTACCAACATTTGAAACTTAAGTTTTTGAATACATTTTCCAAAAATATTTTCAAAATTTTTCATGAAACAAGCAATAGAAATTATCTCAATATTAGTGAAAAATGAGGTAATTTTTCTATGAAATGGCATTTTTTTAACCACGCAGTTTTTCTTTAATTTTTCAAATGTGAATTTTTATGTCTCTATGCAGGAGCCGGGTTTTAATTTCAGCTATAGTTTCTTGAAGAAGTTTTCTTAGAATTTTTTTGTAGATTCCGCTTGTGCTACACGACTTTTGACTAACATATGTAAATGACACATTCTAATTTCCATTTATAGTTAATTTATGTGTTTGTAAAGATGAAATACGGGGTTTTTCAATAGGAATGCTACAAACGTTTTTTTGAATAAAACAAAAACGGTTTGGGATATGAATTCAATTCTTTATTCCTGTGGCTTGTGGCGCCGTCCTGTTGGAACCACATATTGTCTAAGTCCATATCATCCAAATCGGGCCAAAAATATTCGGTTATCATTGAGCGGTAGCAATTGCCATTCACAGTAACGTGCCGGTCTTGATCATCATGGAAGAAGTACGGCCCAATGACGCTGCCGGCCCATAAACCGTGTGGATTGCTGCCTGTCCAATAACGCATATTTTGCTTATTGACGAAGCCATTCAGCCAGAAATGACGACCACCATAAATTGGACGTAGCGCTCTTAAAGTTGAGGCCATTGACTCCGAATTTCGGTAGTAAATTTTAATTATTTCGACTCGTTGTTGGATCGTATATCTTTCCATGATGAAATGGTAAAACTAACTGAAGAGAAATGTCAAAGGAGGGGGGAAAAATATGACGTCGTTTGCTGTCACCATCGATCTACTTTTGTAGCGTCCCTTTTGAAAAACCCTTTATATGTGCCTCTATGCGTGAAACGCGTTAAAACCGGAAAAAACGACTATTCATTAATCGTTCCCATGACAGTCGGGTCTACGCAGTGATCGGATTTATATCCGGCCAAAGACTGCCGCTTCAGCAACATTCCTCAAAAGTTGATGGGGAATGTGTTACGCTGTTGTAAGAACAACAACAACAACAACAACCTATTAAATTTCACAAACGACAAAATTTATACCAAAAATCGGCGAACACTTATAAGCGGGGAAAATTGTAGTATACCATTTTCTACTGCAAAAGCAAGCTGGCTAATGTTGAACATAAATATTAGCAAAAAACTAAAAGTAACTAGTGTAAAAAGAGTAACTTTTTGTTGACAAAAATAACTGAAAAATTTAATTTTTGCATAAACGAAATAAGTTCAAAATTTTAACAAAGTTTCGCTGATAACTTTCGTCTATCCCATCAGTGATGATGCGCTACGAGCATTTAACAAATTAATTAAAAAGCTTTAATACTCTTCGCCCAGCTCTATTTAAATATGGCAATTTAGCTACCTCTTTTATTTTCTGAATTCCCTCTGCCCCATTCAATCAATCTCATTTGCTTTTAAAAACGAACAACTTTATCAGCATATTTTAAACTCACTGGAGATACACTCACACTCATACTACTTTGTTGCTACTATTTTTTGTGTGTTTTTTTTATGCGCTTTAGTTAATAGTTTTTGTTGACATCATTTTTTGCAGGCTAGCCTGATATCGTTCAATATTTATTACAACAAGTAATTGTCGTATATTGATGTGTTTATGCAAATTTTTAATTGGCTACATGATTTCTTAATTTTCATCGATGCTTCAGCCCTGCCGCACTTTATTTGTTTTTAAATCACTTTTAGTGCATATTTATGCGCATACATATTAATGTTTATTGTATGTGATGGGGACATTAATTTTTATAAATATAGTTGGTTTGTAAGTTAACATATTATAAAGATAAACGATTTGCATATTTATGGATGATTGATGTACAGTGGTGGCCATATCATCAACTAAGCTAACAGATGAGAAAAAATAAAAATAAAAAATGTATGGTAAAAAAAAATAGTTGTTTACATTCTTTTATTAAAAGGATTATATTAAAAATAATTTTCATTGAAAAAAACGATATTTTATTACATGTGCGGTTTCAAGATATCATAATGTGTGACAATTTATAAAATCGTCTAAATGCAAATCTTTCACCTATGGGTCATTTCCTACCAAATCGTCTTTTTTTTACATGAAACTTTTTTATAGTTTCTACATCGAAGTCTATGAATAACGTTTTTTTGCTTTTTATTTAATTTTGAGTTCTTCGTCTGGAGACTTTTTGAAAATTTGTCTAAAAACTCGATTTCACGCCAGTGGCGCATAAATTCTTCTTTTTTAAAAAATAAATAACTTTGCAAAAAAATTGCCGATCTCCGAAGTTTTTTTTATCTGTTTTTAGGTATAAGCTCCATCTAAGAGAAAAATTATGAAACATGATATTGATTAACTATTGATTAATGACTTTAAAAAATCATAATTCCCAAACAATGAAGTTGAGCTACTAGAAGGCACTGCATAATTTTGTTTATATATATATTACAATTTGAGAAAACAAATATGTAAGAAAAAAAAAACTAATAATTTGAAATTTTTTAAGTCAAAATTTTTTGATTTTTTTTTTAAATCACGATAAAAAAATTTTATCTAAAAAAGAATTCGAAGGTCGTTAATTTTTTTGCAAAGCTATTGCATTTTTAAAAAAATTTCTTGCGCCAATGACGCGAATTCGAGTTTTTAGGCAAATTTTCAAAAATCCTCACGTCGGAAAAACTCAAAATCAAGCAAAAAGAAAAAAATACGTGTCTCATCGATTTAAATTTCATGCAAAAAAGACCTGGCTCTAACTGCCTGAATGATTTGGTATGAAAATTCCGAGGCACCTGGCGGAAGCAATCATGAGGGTGCCCTAATTATAAACTATTTACATACTTTTTTTTCAAAACAATCAACAATAATCTATTGAAAACCAGTCTTTTCTAAAAGAAAACCTAAATTAACTTATTTATCATTTATCCCTGATACCGTCCTTAACAATCTTTGTCGTCTTACTGGGTACTTTACTTGCTGTACTGATAGACAGCAAAGTATTACAACTTTACAATTTTGGAGTTGAATCTCGTATCGGTCTCTTCCTTAAAAAAAATCCAGAAATTGATCCAACTCATCTTGGAAATGAATAACATCTTTGACAGTCTTATAAATTTATTTTACTTATCCCACAGTCCCTTCGCTCTGAACTCAATTGACCCAAATCGAAGTGAACATACAGGTTCACTATGTACTGTCCCGCCCTGAATAGCTCCTGTAATCAGATTGCCATAAATTACATTGAACTAATCAATATGTATATGTAAAATATCAACCATATAATAAAGTTTGATTTTAATATTTCGTACCGGGCAATGCTACGTCGGGTTACAATATTAAAAAAAAAAAATCATAATTTAATCGTGTTTCTAGTATTTTTATTTTTTCGATCTAGTTAGCTCGTTATTTTATGATTTTAATTTTTTCGGATCAAAAAATCATTGTCAAGAGTTTGATCAAAACAAAACTCGAATATATAGACGTAATCCTTATGAGATATGCTATACAAATCTGGCCATATTTTTTTTCTTAGAATAGTTGTTGTTTTACCTTATTCGTAATTTTATAATTTTAGTTTTTCGATTAAAAATTATCGTCATTATTTTCTATTTATAACCAATCATAATCATCATCTTTGATCGAAATTTTTGATATATTTTTCTTTCGATCATAAAACATATGGGGTTCAAAAAGTTGTAAAGGCAAGAATAATGATTATTTTTTAATGAATAAGTAAAGATCAATAAATATCGATCAAATATGATCGGAAAAATAAAAATCACAAAATGAGGATCAAATTAGATTGAAAAAATCCAAGAAAAATGATTATTTTGCTCGAAAAAAACACAAAATAAAAATTGTCAATGATTTAAAATAACAAATCTTCTAAACACAAATAAGGTCAGATTTGTATAGTATATTCTTGTCAACGATTTTTTGATTCGAAAAAATCAAAATAACGATTATTTTCGGTCCCTGTTTTTAACATATAAAACAAACACAATAAAATAAATAGTTTTATAGCAAAATATCATATCTGATGATTTTCTCAAAAGACCTTTTATGATTTATAATCAAGAAAGATAGAATACAAGTTCGCGTGGCATATCCCACATCTAGTATCCTCAAAGAATATTGAGGAAAGGAAGAGTGGAATAACTTCCAATTCTTCAGTGATGATTTTCATTGTACAGTTTCTGCTTATAGTAAGCGAAAGGAGTGCCAAATTTCATGATCTTTGTTATAGCAGATAAATGTAATTCAAAACCTCGTATATGAAAAATCAGTTGTATTGCAGTTTTGTGTTGTCCGATCTTATCGAGCAACAAATTATTAATACATTAGAAAAACGTATCTGCCGACCAACTTTCTATTAGATATATATCTTTAAAACTAAGGGGTTGGTTTACGTTCAAACATGCAGAAGGACATAGCTAAATCGAGTTTGATGTTCTTAATGTATGGAAAAAGGTTTACCAAAATGCTATTAGTTATTTTATTTAAAAAATTTAAAAGCTTAGCAAGCGTTATCCTCTATTTCTTTTGTTTATAAAAACTTAAATTTCTACATTTATTTAAAAATATTCCCTTAGATTTGTATGCAAAATATTGGAAGAAGGCAACCCAGTTTGCAGATTAAGAAGTCAATTTTTAACGATTGAGCGAGACAAAACTTTGTATTATTGAATTATGAACACCGATATTCGACTGCTTCAAAATTAATGACAACTGCAATTATTTTGCCAACGGCTATTTGTTAAGAAATTTCAATAATTTGTGTAAGGTCTGACACTTCACAACAACTACCGTTCAGTTCAATTACCTGTTTTGTTTGTTCGTCGTCAATCATATCGCATTATCTCAGACGTACGTACGATGACTAAACCGCCGATTGCCGCCACTACAAAGATCACTCTATTCGTGTGGTAATTTGTAATTCTGTCATTGTGCTCGGCCAATTTCGGCGTTGCGGAATGACGACTTTTTTGTAGTTCTCTGTGACATTCTTGTTTGAATTTTTATTGATTCGTAGTTTCTTTTGTTTTGTTTTTCTTCTTTTTGTTTTTTTTTGTTTTCTTTTATTTCGAATGCTAATTTGAATGCACAGAGCATTGTAATATTTTCGTTCTTATTTTTTATAACTATGTAAGTTGTTTTTGTGTATAAAGTTAATTTTTATTGTTTTTTTGCTGATTCTACAGAACTTTCTATTGGCTTGATATCAATGTATTTAAAAGAGTTTCGGTGAAAGTTGTTGAGGGTGTTTTTTGGGCACAATTCTTGCTTTCATTATCTGCGGTTTTGTCTCATTCGACCTGCTTCTAGTTGTTTTGTTGCTGCTGCTGCTGCTGCTGCTGTTGGTAAGTAGATTTTTATTATCAAAAAATATACTTTCTTTTAACAAAACGAAAACATGAAAAATAAAGAACGCTTTCGGCAAAAATTTGTCATTTTAATGCAACAATGTACTTACTTGAGTGCCTAGAAAAGTATTTTATTTACTTAAGTAAATTCACTCGAAGTTCGTTGAGGATTTTGTCATTACATTATACGAGAATTGTAGTTTAGTGTGCTACAAAAATTTGCAATTGCCCATTTGCAAGGCTTGTGCTAGTAGTGTGGCATCGTTGATGTCACTTAAAATCCATAGCAATGCTTTTTCTGGGCGCCGGCAGCGCCGGCAGCGCAGGGATGCAGTTGAGATGAGTTGTGTTGAGTTTTTTGTGCAATTTGTTGTTGCTCATTAGCTGCTGCTATTGATGCCGATGCTGATGGATGCTGGACAACACTTAGTGTCCATTGTGCTGTTGTTTACATCGAAATGCATTAAGTACTTTCGTTGTTCTTTTCCGCGAAAATCATAATTATTGCTCTTCGTGGTTGGACAGCCTTTAAT
The DNA here is from genome assembly GCA_951828415.1 of Anomoia purmunda. Classification (NCBI taxonomy): domain Eukaryota; kingdom Metazoa; phylum Arthropoda; class Insecta; order Diptera; family Tephritidae; genus Anomoia; species Anomoia purmunda. The sequence continues at coordinate 180,869,193 of OX639993.1, forward strand.
TATGGCAACCAAAAACTTGGTATTATTTAAGCTTTTATAAGAAGGATTGAGAAATCGAAATGGAAAGAGAAATAATTAATTGTAAATGAAATTTGTTTGTTCTTAAAATAATAAATTAAGGAAAGTACAACAAATCTAAATGTGAACATTTTTCGATAAATTAAAGATTTTTTTTAGAATAACAAAAAAGGTAAGGTTAGGTGTTGTATTAAGGCTTAAATTATTGCAAATTTCATTGCATTTTCTACTTTTGAAAACATACATATGTTATATTATATATATATAATGCAATTGGCAAACTTTCAAAGCCACAACATTTAAGAGATTGAGAGAGTTGGTTGCCGATTTATTTGTATTTGGTGTGTGTGCTTTTTATAGGAATAGAGATTGAACAATTGAAAAGAAAATATTCTTAATTGTTTTGAAATTAAACGTATAACGGTTTAAACATAAATAGCTTATAGCCCGATCCCGCTTCGGGGTATTTTTTAAAGAGAGCTGCGACCTGTTTAACATGTTAAATTCAATTAAATTAATAACATTAAATTAAATATTAAAATATTTGCATCACACGAAAGTGATTGAAAATTATAAATTTCGAAAAAAAATATTTGCAGATTTTTTCCATCTGTTTCAAAAGTTGAATATGAAAGACTTATATGTACAAATATACTTTTGAAGAGACTTGCCACGGTTTAAACATAAACATCTTATAACCCGAGCTAATATATGAAATATGTATATTTTAAAAAGAGTTGCCAGCTGTTTAAAATACGAAATTCAATTAAAATAATAAATTAAGTTAAATTTATAAGTCAAACGAAATATTGCAATATTGATGTCAAATGAGAAAAATTAAAAAATGCATATTTCGAAAATATGTTTAAAGAGGGGTGGCCAACTGTTTAAAAAATTTAAAAATTAATTTATTTTAAATGTCAAACAAAAGATACTAAGAAGGATCAATTTCGACAAAAATATTCGATCAGAATTACAACTAGCTTAAAAAGTTAAACATAAAAGGCTTGTACGAATATATTTTTAAAAAGGGTGGCAACTTGTTTAAATAATAAAACTAAGTTAAATTATTAAGTCAAACTAAATATTGCAATAAGGATGTCAAACGAAATAAAATAAAAACATTCACATTTCGAAATATGTGTAAAGAGGGTTGCCACCTGTTCGAAATACTTAATTATTAGCTTATAAAATAAACGAAATTTTAAACTTCGGGTATGAAATGAAAGAGCTTTATATGAAAACACTTTTGCAAAGAGTTGCCACCTGTTTTAAAAATAAAATTAATAATGTTAATGAAATGATTCTAATATTTCGTGGGTGCTAAACGAAAAACATTTCAGAAAGTTTTGCCGTAAAAACAATTTTAGATAGAGCTGCCACCTGTTTAAAATGGTAAGTTCAATTTAGCTAATGAGTTGGTGTCAAACGGTATTAATTTAATTTAATTTAAAAAATATTTTTGCAGATATTTGCCAACTGTCCAAAAAGATTAGTTCAGTTCAACTAATAATTTGATTGAAATATTGTCATAGGTTTAATATAATTTAATTGCTAAGTAGGTTGGCACCTTCAATTAATTTATAATATCGATAAAATGTTACAGTATGGGCGTGAACTGATAAAGATTTAGGAAAGCTTTATTTGAACAATACGTTGGTGAGGTTTGGCAGCTGTTAAAAAAGTTAATTACAAATCAATAAATACATTAAGTGAAATATTATATGTAGTACAATTGTAAAACGAAAGAGGTTAAGGAAAGCTTAGTTTCGAGAATTCAAATGCGAAGAAATTTAAACTACTTTGTATTTGAAAATATATTGTAACCCTGATATGTATATATTGTAACGATTTTCCGTCATTCCATTCTAAACGAAAAATGACACCGAAAATGACACAACAAATGACGGATAGTCGTTCCAATATACATAAGCTTAAGAATGCTTTACCATCTTATTTACCTCATGAGGAATATACATATAACTTGTTTTATTACTTTAAATACTAATTTAACTTAATTTAACCCTAGTGAGATAGCGCAGGCCGAAATGACGTACTCATTTTTTTTTTACGCTCTCAGACTCTCATTTGTTTCCGGAGCAGCTTCTCACGCTCAGTTTGCTCAGTCGGTAGCAGTAGCCACCAATATGGTAGTTAATTTTTTGCGGTGAGTTCTTTTGGATCTGATCAGAGTTATGATCATAACATACGCCGAAATGACATAGCGTTATCTATTGTGTAACATTTTGATTTTGCATATATTTTTTGTTAGCACTTTTGTAGTTCAGTTTATTAGATCAGTGACGTACATATTTTTAGTTTCTTGTTTTAATTTATCACCAAAAAAGAAACAATGACATCTTCATGTGCGTGACGTGATGCACAAATAGCTGCGCAGTTGGAAAAGTTATCTGATAGAATGTCATTTAATGATCAAAATGGTGCTATTAATGATAAAACTGGAAAACCAGATAAGATAATATACTTTTATCAAACTAAAGGCGGCGTCAATACGTTGGATCAAATGTGTTCCGTGATGTCTTGTTCACGAAAAACGAATTGACGGCCGATGACAATTTCTTATGGCATGTTAAATATATCATGCAATAACTCTATATATAATATATTACTCAAACACGATAAGTATTAACCCAATAAACCCTTAAAAAAGAAAGTAATATAAGAAGAAACTTTAGACATCGTTAACAACGCCATGCATGAAAAAAATACTTCAAATACCTTTATTGTCACGACTACGAATTGCATGTAAAGCAACAACACTAACTCGGAAAAGTATGCGAGTTAAGCCAACTCGGTAAAATGATATTCAACCTGAGGTGTAGTGTTGGAAAGTGAAAAAAACTGTGCTATTGTGAATGAGGCTGAAGAAAATACATGAGAAATGTAGATTCAAGAACTAATTCGTTTTTATATGCATAGTATTTCTAAATAAATAACTATATAAACTTAAATAGCACTAAACAAATCGCAACATTCATGAAAGAGGCTAACAGGTTAGCTTTTGCAACTAAATGAAATTTTATCCGAGTTGGAGCGTTCTTTTGCAACTCGGGTGCAAAGAAACGAGCCAAATATTGCAGTACACGGCTCCAATAACATCAGCAATGATTCCGAAGGCAGTAGAAATCAGGTAGTTTCTAAAAACAGAAAGTATCTGGGTTCTGCTCCTCAAAAATTAGGATCATGGCAAAAGAGGATTGTATCTTGTGTGAAATACCTCTGTGTGGAGAACGCAAGAAAAAAGTGGCAACACGTGCATATATCTTTGCTTGGTTTTATTTTTTATTTTTGAAATATTATCTGAAGTGTTCTTAAATAAACAAAACCAAAAAACTTTTGTTAATTTAGGTTTAAGAATCAAATTTATACTTTCATGTGAAGACTGTCTAATTTTTGTTACTTTATGTCAAACAAAATTAAATGTTTTTATTAATCTTATATTAACTCTCGATTTATGTTCATATGTACCTTGTAAGACTACAAATTAAAGAAGTAAATGATATCTGTTAAAAAAAAAACAAATAACTTTTATATTTTTGACATCCTTAAAAGCCATTAAAAAAAAAAACGTCATTATAACGTAGCTTTATTTTTTCAGGGGTATAAAAAAGCGTCATCTCACTAGGGTCAAGTAATATAGTGTACACTTAAATTTCTGCAAAAAAAAAATACTTTTATGGATATTCAATCAGTACTTTGTATAAAACAAAAATTTGCAAAAACAAATTTTGTAATAGCGCGTATATTTTAGAAAGTTTTTTTTATGGAGCCTGTGTGGATTTTTTGATGAATTACAGTCGCCGTAGCCGCGTGTCTATGTTAATATATTTGTGAGCCAAACATAAATTTAATAATTTATTAATTCAGTAAAATAAAGGTCTAACAGTTTATATATATTAATATTTTTTGGCCTATTTATTTTATATCAAACAGTAATTTTATGAGCTCAAAGTCAGTTTTCAATAGAAAGAATAATAGAAAAAACAGCAATGGTAGAAGTTTTAGCTATTCCGGAGATCACCACGTCTCCTTGAGATCGTAAAATTATTGTTTGATCTAGCAGTTTTGCAAAAACAATAGGGGTTTTCTTCCTCCTACAACATTTGGCTTGCATTATATGCGCGATATTACACGCCCAGCGACGATATATAAGTACGTACTATATATGTAGGTATGTAGTTTACTTATGGCATAAAATTTAGATAGACAATCAAGAGAGCATTTATTTTTGAACTTCAATGTTTACAAAAGTGAAAATTTGTTGCATTTTAGCGCAAACACTTCACCACAATCTTCGCAATTTAAAGGTAACCCCCGCCCCTCCATTTAAGTGCGCATAAATGTGACTAAATTGAAACATAATGGTCGCTCTGTTGATTTGTTGAGCGATTACACTATGACTCTGACATGTAATGAAGGTTACTGCTGTTGATGCGAGTGATTACCTGAATGCCATGGCATGCAACACGAATGCAAAGTGCAATCGCTTAGTGTAAATAAGTACAACATACATATAGATAATATATATATTCGTATGCACATACATCTTATATTGTACACTTACTAGGCCTAGGTGTAATTCTATGCCACCAGCGCCATTCAACCCGAGCATAGCACAGAACGATAAGTTATAGCCCATAAATGGTCATCATAAAAGTGGTGTCTAAAATTAGATGAACGAACGAGCAACGTACGTCGATTTACAACAAAAAATGTGCGCTAAGGGCCGCCGGTGTTCTGTGAAGCCAAGTAAATGGTGCGCCATCGTCTTCACCAGTTGGATGCTGGGCCGGTTTTTCCCCACCTAAATTACCAAAGTTAGATGATAAGAACCTGTCATTAGTGGACCAGTTGGATGGCTGGTTTGCCAGTTTAGCTTGGCCAAGTTATAAGAAAAGCACACACAAACCTATATACTTATGTATATGTATATGTTTTACAAATTTATGTGCAAGATATAAATATAAATTAAACTGAAATAGTTTTATTGCGCCGTGTAAGTTTTTATACCAGTGTATACTTTTGCGCAAGGGTATTATGAATTTATTCAACTAATCTTTCTTCTTTTTCAGTTCGCCAAGAGAACGGCGATGTTTTTTGACATCGCCACTCGCCCGGTAAAACAAAAGACCTACTTCGTTTATGTGAGGCCAGCCAGCTTAACCTCATCTAACCTATGGTTGTTTGTAACTGCATAACGAAAATGAAAAATATATCGAAATGAATCTACCAAATTTTTAAGAATTAAACGATCTATCTATTAAACTAAGTCTGTTCGTCCCTGCACTCAGTAACTTGAGTAAAAAATTAAGCTCAGCGAAATCTCGTGAGCTGAAACAGCAATTTTTTAAATTTCCTTTATATTGGTAATACTAAAATTATGGCTCATTATCAAGGGTCTAGAATAATGCTTGTTTGACTCTTGAGTTTAAAAAAAAATCTTCCTAATTTATCTTAAATTATATAAGTCTTTCGATAATAATTATAAGTCAGGCATATTTTTTAAGTTCTCGACATTTATTATTTTGATACTTATATTATAAACGAATTTTGATAATAATTCTGAGTGAAATTTTTTTTTTTAAATTAACAATTACTATTATTTTGAGATTTTTATTATAAAAGTTTTTCCATAACCATTATCAGCGAGATAATTTTTTTTACATTTTCTAAAGACTTTTATATTGAGATTTATATTATAAATGGCTTTGCATAATAATTATGATTAAAACAGCTTTTTTTTAAGTTTTGTAGCATGGAACTATTTCGGTACTCAAAATAATACCGAAGTAGGGTAGAAGTGATCCCGAACTGGTCACGAAATTATTTTGAAGTAGTCCCGAACTCATCCTGAATTGATCCTAAAACAGTCCCGTCTTTCAAAACTTAAACAATTTTTTCTTAGTCATAATTATTATAAGAAGACTTTTATTATTGTATATAAATCTCAAAATAACAGTCTTCGAAGACTTCAAAAGGTTTGTGTTGCTTATAGTTATTATTAGAAGACTTTTATAACATAAGTGCCAAAACAAAGTTCTTAAAAATATTTATATCACTGAAAACTATTATGCAAAGTTTTTTACAATATAAGTCTTTGAATAATAATTATGGATTACTCGAAAAACCTGTTACGTACTATAATAATTATTGAACAACTTTTACTCTTTTCTCTCATAATAGTTTCTCTCTGGTCATTATGCTTTAATAAAATCTGTGCAAATGGGTGAAAATTCCCTGTCAGTATCTTCTGCTCACCCAAATCCATGGTTCATTTTTTTCATGAATTAAATTTCTTATATAATTAGTAATGTGTCGATTATATTTTACCGATAAATAATTTGTTCAATTAATATATCAGAAACTATTGATCGTAAATAATTTTTGTAGAAAATTTAATTTCCTTTCGCTAGATTTTTACCCAACAATAACTAATTTTTTTTACTGTAATTAGAATTATATCGGATATTATTCGTCCAACACCAAGACGCCAGATAAGTGTTATGATTTTTTGGAGTTGGAAAGAAAGAAACTGCATGTTACTTTATCAGAGTTATTTCCACAACTAGATTTTTTTCGTTCTTACCATTTTTTTGTTTTTACGGACCCTGGTAAGAGACATTCTATTATCTGGTAAGAGTTATCCTCAATGGATTGACTGAATTAAATTTGTATAGTTTTGAGCAACAGAAAAAACAAGTTCTTGGCGAAAACTCTTATTAGCCAACATAAAAGTGGAAAATAAAAGTTATGAGCATTGAAAAAAAAATCGATTGAGAATATATCTTGTCTTATCTAGGAAGGCGGTAAAAAACAAAAATGTTGAAAATAAAAGTAGGACCAGGGAAATAATCGAGAATAACTTCTAATAAACAACGTGAAAACAAAACAATAGAAAGTAAAAGTTGTGAGCAACGGAAAATAGTTCTCTTAAAAATAACTTTTACCACAAAACGGAAAAAAATAAAAGTTTATAATAAAATTTATGAGCAACCGTGTGTTGTCTTGAAATAAAACTCTCCCCGCGCAACGTAAAAACAATTAAATTAAAAATAAAAGTAACTTTTTGGGAAGCAAAATATGTTTTAGTTAAAAATAACAAAGCCATATTTGTACCATTTAAAGTAATGTTTAAATTTTTTTTCCATATTCCTTATAACTGTTAAGTATCTGGCCTACAAAATCAGGTATTTGCAGCTAATGAAACTTGCGATCGCAGCAAGTTGAGACAAAAAAATTGTGCCCTTTCGAATTTTGAATGCCCATGGCCGAGCCTTAGAAGTTTACTCACAATTTTCATCCTTCGCAGGGACTTTTTTAAAGTATAATGAGCAACAAAATAAAAAAAAAAAATATTTTCATCGCATCCTAATACAGATTTAAATTGGTCTAAAGTAGACTCCATATAATGGTATTTTTAAATACTTTAAAATATAAAATTTAATGCAAAAAATATATAAAATACTCACAGAAGAGTTGTTTTTTACTGCACAAAGCTTATTACTAAATTATTACATTTGAAATAAGCTGAACCATAAGTCTGGATTTTCTGCAAATTTCGACCACAAAGCCATCTAATGAACTTTTAAACACTTCAAAGTAAGATTATAAAAGTACTTCTCCTTGCTCCCTCAATATAAGTTCCTAATTTGCCACCACCTAGCGCATCCATTTCTCACAAACTATGTTTTAGTTCACTAGCACTATACCTTTCTAATATCATCAATATCGGATCTAAAATATGAATTTTCTCAACAACTCGATTGTACCGCCAACTAGCGGATCCATTTTGCTTAAAAATATTTATATACATATATAATGAGCTTAATAAATTTAATTAAAATCGGACTATAAATACTTTTTTATTGAGTAACTCGCATTCAGCGCCACCTAGCGCATTTAGTTTTCACAAAAGTATTTTTTTAATATCATCAATATCGGATTATAAATAAGGATTTTCTAAATACCTCGACTCACACACCACCTAATGGATTAAAACGTGGGCTATATCATCGGGTTTTGAGCCAAGTTGTAAATATTAAGTTTCGTAAGGTGAGCATGGTACCGCCCTTTTTCGAACATAAGTGTCTGGTATTATCGACTAAAGTAATCTATTCGGGAAAAAGGAGCATGGATTTTATGAAACTTTTAAGTTAAAAAACATAAATTTAAATAACAAAGATGCTTAGATAGTCATTCCAAAGTTTTCTGATACTACTCCTCTGCGGACAGATATATCTGGGGAGTCATATTTAAACTACTATATATTGTTTTTCATAACTAAGTAAAGATCTTCCTATTACACTAGTTTACACGAAAAAAGTACTTGATTAAAAAAATGGTTTTCAAAAAATTTTTGTGTCGTTGGGCACGAAAGTGAGATTCATTTATTTTTCCAAAGATCCGAGATATAGGTAAACACCCTTTTTTCGATGTCCTTTTACTGTTATTGCCAAAAGAAACTCCAAAATAACATGATTTCGAAAATTACAGAATGTGGAAAAACCATGCCCACCTCTCTTATAACAGTAATTTCAAGACGAATTGGAAAATGTAAAGTGGCGTTAACCAAACAGCTGAGTGAATTCGCTTGTTGTACGGAATGTCAAAACTATGCCTTTGTTGTAATTCTCACCGATTCTTATTGTCGCAGTGCTTATAATTTGTTAGTGTACATTTTTGTTGCTGTACGCTCAACACAATTTGGTATGAAATCGCCTTGAGTAAGTTACAAAAATCAATCACACGCGATATTTCGGTAACTAGAAAAGGTAATTTGCCCAAACTTTATACACAGGATTTAATTTGAGAGATATTTTAGTAACTTTAAATAAATAAATAATTTACTAAAATCTGATATACAGGATTGGGTTGATTTTTCTTTGGGAATATACATGGAACTACCAAATTTTGAACAATCACACACATTTTGCACATTTTACATTTCAGTTCAGTAATTAGATAATCGAAAATTGTAGAATTATAACTAAATCTCAAATTCATGATAATTCTTTTGTGTGTTTATTTCAATAAATAAAAGTCGTTTGCATTTTCAAAATGAAGATTACTATTTCAACTGCAACTGGATTGCATACAACAAGGAACTGTTTATTTGAAATATAAAACATGCGTCAGGTATACAAAGTTCGGTTTCGCTCGAACGTAGACACTTCTTTGGTTGTTTATTTAATTTTTGTATTGTAAAAGTCAAACTGGCTTTCGCTTTCATTTGCGCAATGGATGGATGGGTGGATCCAGAAGATGGCTCCACTTGTTTTTTTAATTTCTTCTTTTTTTTGCATTGCAAATGCAGAACATTGTGACGACCGGTAAATTGTTTACTAGATGTTTGCATCGACCCCGGTATCAGCTAGCTAGGCGGTCGGTCGGTCGGTTGGTCGGTTGGTCGGTTGGTTGTTCGCTGAGTTGGCTACTGCCATCATCCAAGTTGCTCTTTTGGGCGGCGAGTTATTAACACTGCATGCCAATTTCAGCGCTAATTTACATAAATGCCATTGTATGTGATGTTCAAATAAATACATACATACACACATACATACATAAATACATGTGTAGTCTATCTATGCACATACAGACAATGTTCTGGCATTTAAACGCATCGTACACAACAGAAGTGGAGTCAAGTCGCAAGAGACCAATTTTGATGTCTGCTATTGGGACGCGAATTTTGTTTTTTGTTTATTGTTCATATCAAAATTTTTCTAAACTCGTACATTTCTATTATATTAGTAAACAGAAATGCATATTAATCATACAGTAGTTATATGTTTGTACTTTAGTAGCTTTGCGGCAATATCTTAAAATATCTCCATAAGTGCTCAGCTTTATTTGTTTGGAAATTATTCGTAGAATTTGTAAAATTCACTTTTCACAGGTATAGGCGTGAATTTTGTTAACGAAGGGCTGGCTCTACTTTTTAATTGCTTAGTTATGCTAGTAAAAGAGTTATTCTTCACATAAAAGTGTACTGAAAATAAAAAAAAAACCTATATATCAGTAACCAAAAAAATTATAAAATTTGATAAACAAAATTGTGCTGCAGAAAGGAATACGTGAGATGAAAGTTTAATGCTAAGTGGGCGTGTCATTGTCCATTTTATAAGAAATAGTTAATCCCGAAACTAATATAACAAACTTTACCAGATTTGGTACACATTTTATATTTTAACTCAGTAAGCATAATTTCGAAAATTATAGAAATCCGACACAAATATCACCCACCTCTCATATAATGATAGTTTCTAAAAATTCAAAATATTCTGTATTTTACTAAAAGATATTACATTTTCATTCATATGTATTTGGGTCGAAGAATTTAATTAGGAAGAGAAATTCGTAAAAATTATAGCTTTAGAAAACAGACGTTGAAAGCATACCATTTTATTTTAGTTAAATAGAGTTAAATAAATTTTTTGAAATTTTCGTTCACATTAAAAACCAGACTCATGCCATAAGAGTATTTAGGGTTATTTTTATTTATTTCATATAGCTTTCTGCTAAGAGGTATAATGTGGAAGTACATCGAGAAATTTTCTCAAACTTAAATAACTTTCGCAAATAAAGATACACGTTACATTGTCAGAGTAATACCCGAATGATAAACTGTTACCGAGAATATCTTTTGGTAGAAAATATAACGTAAGCTTTCCTAAAAGGTACAATGGAGGGAGGCTCGTTGAAAGCTTTTTACACTGACGGCTCCAAGGCAGAAAATGGGACTGTAGCTAGTTGGCACCTGTAGATGATACTTTTCCGCCTTAGTTACAATGACAACGGTTTACCAATCGCAGATATTTGTAATACTTAAGGTGCCGTGGATACCAAATCAGAGGCCTTGGGGGCACCTCTTCAAAAATTGTCCATGAAACTAAGTTGAGGCTGAACTCTGTTAGAAAATGGAATAAGCTTGAACTCATGTGGTTGCCGCAACACTGCGGTGCTCCGCAGGTACGGTTATTCAAAAAAGATTAATTTTCTAGATTCATTCCTAAAAGAGTCTGGAAGATTGTCGAGGAGAAATAATGTCCCGTTCAAACCTTTTTCCGAATCCTTTTCCCCTATCCCTTATTCCTTTCATCCTTCACCGACCTCAAGTGCAACAGGAACCCCGATTTCGGATTTCCGTCCTATCTCAATTGAATTCCATTCCATTCCAATACGTTTATAGGAATTTTGTTTTAAGACATCTTACGTAGATCATGATTGTTTTTAAGACATTAAGTGCTAGCAATTTAGACCTATCGTATGGACTTCGGGATGCATCGGTGAAAAACGTGACAAAATTAAAAACCGCGATGCTCGAAATGTGCATAGTCCGCTTTCGATCCAAGTACTTTATAGTAATGTTCATATCTTCAACATTACTTAAGCTAAGGCAATATTATTGATGTTTTGGAACAGCTAATTAAATTCAAATGGGCAATGAAGTATCAAATTGATAGTCATTGTCAATGAATTCAACAATCAATTGAAGCTATGCATAGCTCTGAACTCGATTTGCATTGTACCAGCCAAAATTTTAAATAAATCGAAATTTTGGATGAGTATGATATACATAAAATATAAAGTTCCTCTTCAAAGCGTTTCGTATAATTTTACATGTAATTTTTGTGTGCACGAAATGGCATAGACTTATATATATATTTGGCAAGAACTAAGAAATTGTACAACGAAGTTTTGGTAACTGTAGTCAATATGGTCCATAAGAGATATTTACACATTCCCTTAGACTACCCCGGACGAAATTCCTAAGCCGCAGTGGAGGGGTCAATTATTGAAAAGCTTAACTGTCTTTTCGCGTGGGTCAAATATGGAATTCTAGGTCGGATTAGGGATTATTATAAAGCAAAATATACACGCTAGATTGCAGATTAATATCTAATCAGATAACCAAGCGGGCAGTTCAGGCACTCTCTTCTACCTCGGTCAGAACCCAAGAGAGTTCAAAAGCTAAAATGAGGTGCAACCGTACAGGATCGTATAGAATTACCCGAGCTGCTTTGAGTGTTCTATGACCCGCTTAAAACCAGGGATTTTTTAGGAATAAGCAAAGAAAATATTTACCAACTCACGGCAGTCTTCACAGGGCACTGGAGCTAAGGAGTACTTGCCGAAATAATGGGCTTATCTACATCGCAGCTGCGAGAACCCGGGTTCAAGAGAGACCATCGAACACCTACAGTGCGAGTGCTCAGCTCTAGCTAGGATGAGGCTAAAGACGGCTAAAGATGGTTTACCGAGTAACCATTCCTGCAGGACATTTCAAAGTGCAGCCGCCTCTCTTTGTACGACATACTGAACTTCATTAAAGCCTTCGAGGGGCATTAGGTAACACGAGTTATGTAATTAAAATCACAAATTTGTTAATTGCTTGCCACCAGGATGACACTCCACTTAAATCAATTAATCAACCGTTAGATGAATAAAAAATATGAAAGAGTTTTCACAATGGTAAAAAATGAATGCGAAAAGAATGAGGTTATGGCTCCCAACAAATACTTACTGTATTTCCTCTTTGGTGAACAAAAATTAATTGCGCAAAAATAATCTATGATCATTGCTTAACTCCAAAAAATCTGTTGTAGTTGACTAATTTAAATTTCTTAAACTCAGATTGAAGAACTGAATGTTATTCAAATATGGGGCAATATGGAAAAGTTAACCTTTAAGTCAAACGCTCTCCCTTTGGGTACAAAGGCGTTTCCTCGTAAATTGGTATAGTATCATTAATGAGTGAAGAACACACCCAACAGTTTGAAGTTGTTGCGAACTAGAAACAAGTTATTATAAACCTAAATTTTTTAGACAGTGACGAAACTTTGCTTGACAAACAAGCACGCATGCATACGTTGCCGAGCGGGGTTGGGGGGAAGGGCTTTGAGTGTTGCAAACGCGCACAATAATAAATAGAAGCTATACCCTGTAGTTCAACTTTCCGGTTCTAAACTAGTATCAATTGGTACTGTTTTTCCATTGGAATTGTACAACTTATTTTATTTTAAAAACTTCCATCAAATTATTTCTGAAAAATATTAAAAAGCAACATCTGAAAATACCTACAAAATTGAAATTGTTTGCAAATAAAAATAATTGAAATATTTCAATGAATGAAATAACAATTTAAGCTTAAAAGATATGCGAACCCATATTTTAAAAAAATCATCAACCGAATAACACTAATCAGCTATTTTTTAACCCTCTTTATTGGTTAAAAAACTCTGCCAGAACTTGACCGATTTAGACTTATATGGTATCGTTGAAAATGTGTTTTTTTCACTATTTTATTCTATTCAAATCAAACCTGCCCATGTAAATGTAAATATTTTCCACCACGTCCACATAATAAAATACTTCAGAAGATATGAAAGCTAATTTACTCCAATTTGATTGGAGAAAGGATTAACTGGTTTAAAAAATTTCGGAGAGAGCAAATATGTATCTCGGAAACTGTCTGACCAAATTCTAACAAATTTGTTACACACTTTGCATTTTACACAAAGCACAATCTCAAAAGCTATAAAACTCGAATATAAACTATGCCTACCTTTTATATAACGGTAATATATGATTATCAAAGAAATCCGATATTGCAGTGTATAAGGTAATTTTCTCAAATTCGATATACAGAATTTGGTTAGCGAAGGAAATCAATGGAATCAAAAATTTTGACTACTTTACAAGAGGGTTCTCTCTGTTGTTAAAACTAGAAAAGGAGGGCTGCGATCTGGCGCTCATTGTCAGAGAGAGGTGTCGCTCAACTCGCGCTTTCTGATAATTTAATACTAGATAGCAAACTTTCCTCGAAATTTAATATTGAGCAAAGATCAAAGAAGACCCTGGTTTGCGTTGTAAAGTTGCAGAGGGGATATTGGCAAGCGCTGGCGTTTCTCGTCTTAAGTTACTATTACAATACTCTTGTATGGGACTCCTGTCTGGTGGAGTTCCCAAGATAATACTGTGGTAGTCACCAAGCTGTAAACGGTACAAAGATCGACTCTTATTGTAATCAGCGGGGCCCTTCGGACAACACCTACGTTAGCGCTGAACGACATTTTGAGTATAACTCCAGTAGATACTGTGGGAAGAATGCTGGCAGCCCAGGCCGCCGTCAAGCTGCGGTATATTGGACAAAAATTTAAATCGGTAGTATTTTACTAGGTCCCAAGGGTTATTTCGGTATTGCCATTCCCTCTAGGGAGAATTTGGAGGAGTGCAATCTGTGGCACTGAGGGCTGCTGAACATGTTCACAGATATATCGAAACCTAATGGAAGGGTTGGAAAACTGTCGAGAACTGCGTCTAAGGAAAAAATGTAGACTATCAAATCACTATAGCGTGTTCCAGGCAATCGAAGTGAATATTTACTCCGATAGCCAAGCGGAAATCAGGGCTATAAACTCAATAATAATGCGCTCGAAAGTGCTTAAGAATTGCCGGACTTCTCTTTCGAGAGCTTCGGAGTATTTTTCCATTAAATTAATCTGGGTACCTGGGTACAGGGATATCCCAGGGAATTGTGAAGCAGATGAGTTAGCCAGGCAAGGCACATTTCAAAAGGACTTATTAAGCGAGAAACTTTTCGGGGTTACTTCGGCCACCTGCCGGCTACTTCTGAACAGTTTGCAAACGCTGTGTAGCCACTGGAATATGTAGGGTCGCGAGGTTCTTTTGTCTAAAAGAAGCCCGGAGGAGATCCCGGGAGTCGCATCTCTAATTTATTAACGGGGTGGTGACAGGGCACTGTCCAATGGGAATAAAGGCGGTACGCCTCAATATCAGCACCAACCCATGCTGCGGTAGCTGCTTCGAGGATGAGGAGGTTGGATCATCTCAGCACTTTTAACTAAGCTACCTAGCTTTCGCGGGACTAAGACTTAAGTGCCTGGGATTGCATCTTATCTACTCTCCGGCGAAAATATAGGGTGTAGAGATTAGCCATATCCGTAGATTCGTTGGAAGCACGAAGTGCTGTGAATATTAAGACAAATAGTTGCCGTTCTGTTGGTACTGTGGTATCACAATAAACTCCAACAAATAATGTACCAAAAATAATAAATTTTGAGAAATTAGAGCAAATAGGCATATCTCCGAAACTATTATATTAAACTCTACAAAACATGGTGAAAACTTTGCGTCCACACTGCAAGAATAATTTCGAAAATTATAGAACCAGACGTGTAAAGTATACTGATTTTTGTCTATATATTTGAAAGGACTCGAACTAGCTTCCTTCGCGTCCTAAAAGGCAGTTCCCACACGACTCTACAGGGGTTTTGAGTGTATGTTCTTCTCTTTTCTTTTTACTGTGGAACTAGTATTTTAATCTCCATTAGTGGCCTAGTCTTTTTGTTAACCATTTTGGCATTTCACTTCAGTTTATCTACAACGAAGGCAATGCCACCAACAGCAGCGTATGTGTAAAAACAGAAGCAACAAGGCGAGCACGTGAAATGCGACAATATGGAAATGGTCAGCATAACGATCCGTAGCATAATTACCCCACTCTCCCTCAACCCCCCCAAACCATCCACCCAACCACCAATTCTTTTGCCCTATGCCTGTTATTTGGCCATTATGGATGCCACGCAATTTAATTAATTAAAAGGCGAAAAGTTTGTGGCAACAGAAAAATGTAATGAGTTTCATTGAGAGGCAAAAAAAAAAAAACAAAAGCCAAAGCCGAAGAGACGTAGCATTTATTCTGGAATGAAATAACGGGAGTGCCTGGTGGGGAGGAGCGGAGGTATGGTAAGAGATAGTGACAAAAGTGCTCGCAAGGGAGTTATGGTTCGTGGGATTTGGTGCGTGAGTAGCGGCTGTCAATTTTTTTTTTTTATCCATATAGGCATAAAGTACAATATGGGATGTATGAATTGTTCAACATGTGCCTCAATGTGAGTAGATTTGCGATAGGACACGCGCACCAAATCGCCTTACTATATGTCACATGCTGTGTGGATCTTAAATAATTTTTGTCATTTTGCCATTTGCAGCTTTCAGCGGCGGATGGATGTGCGTTATGGGCTTGAAATTTTGCGGGATTTATGTTTGTTTTCCATACAAATGTATATCGCGTTTTCGCTCGAAATGTGGCTTATCTCAAACTATTGATTTTTTTTTGTTCAGTATGTGCTCTATAGAAGAAATACTGTGCTCGTTTTTACTCCATACATAAAGCTAAAAAGTTCACTTATAATTAAAGAGATCGACGTTTAAAAATGCTTGCTGGTCAAGGATTGCGAGAAGGAACGAAATCGAAGAAATTTTCGCTAGAAAATCTTCGTAATATTGGTTTGAATTTATTCTCAAATTTATTGAACAGGAAAAAGCTGGAAGTAAGGAGATAACATCATTTTTATTAACTTTTAACGGATTTTGTTCAAAAGTATGCAATTGTAAAATGAAATCTTCTCGTCTTTATGTTAAAAATCATATAAAGAAATCAAGGGAGATCCTCTCATTTTTACCATAATCTTATTTAATGTATTAATAAGGTACACTTTTTATTTTTAAAAGAGTCCTTTTTAATTCAGATTTCGTTTTTAATTTTAATATCCTAATGTACATACATATGTGCTTTGTGAATAATCTACTTTATATTGTTTTTAGTTAAATATGATGAATTTTTTTTGGATTTTTGTATTTTCAAAATGAAAAATTTTGATTGACTTATTTATTGATCCAGAAATTTTCAATAAATAATGTTTGAAAATAAATATATTTACTCGATAGTGACGCTCTCTGTTTCTCTTATTATATTTCTTGTGCAATAATATTAAAAATGCCAGTTGTACAATAAAGATCAGAACAATTTAGCAATGCCAATTGTTATATAGTACCTATTTTAATTGTTTATAGTATAAGAAAATATGTAAAACTTTTAATAATAATATGTAAATACTTAAATTTATCATAATTATAGGTTGTATTATAAACTGTATATAAAAACAGTGTGATATTTATTATCACAAAAAAATCTACGTAAAAAAAATTTAGTTGCCAATAATATTAAATTCATAAGATCTTCGGCTTATTAAAATTAAGAGAAGATTCTAATGAAAACGAAGATACCCTTCTTAATTTGGTTGAAAGGGGGTTTATCTTAATTTTAAGAATATCCACTAGATTCTATTAAAAGGGGTTTCATCTTATTTCGACGGGTCACCTTCTTAATTACATTGAAAAGTTTTCATTTTACTTTTACAGATTATCTTCTTGATTTTATAGTAAAGAGAAAGGCTTCTTATTGGAAAAAATCATAGAAAAATCCGCTAAATTTTGTTCTGATTTATAAGGCATTCGCTCTGTGTAGCTCAATAACTTTGGACTTTTTCAAAACAAAAATTTCCAGGTCGGAATTTTTGACGCAGTTTACTTTTGTTTTATACGTAAATTATGGATTCACAGCGCTGCCCATAAATTTGATATGAAAACATTTTGTCATCTTGGATTTTACGTTTGTCGCTATTTTCACCATTTTTCAATAATTTCTGTTCAACATAAATGATATTTTTAAAAACTTTTTTTTTGTGAAATACGTAGGTCACGACTGGAAAAACTTTATTGCAGCTGGATTAATATGGTGCCTGTAAGTATTTTGTATTTATAGGTATACTTTAAAATTTTTCCTTTAATTTTATTCGCGCACATTAGTTATCAATTTTGAAACACACTTTACATTTCAACTCCTTGAGAACAACCTCGAAAATTATAGAAAGCGGGGAAACCCCACAAATTTCTCTAACCACGGTAATTAAAAAACAAAAAAACATCAAACATTTGTTACGCACTATTTAATTGAATCGAGAGTAATAAACAAAAATTAAGCTAATATAATAAGTATTGGTTTTTGGAATTAAAACACTGTACCGGGTATTTAAATTTCGGTTTCCTCCGGAATTAAGGCACTTCTAGATTTATTAATTACAGTTAAACGTGCTACTATGGATTCCTAGTACTTTTAAGATTAATAAATAATTTCAAAAATTATGTTTATGGGAACTATTATGTGGCATATTTCTGTGGTCACGCCCAACAACGAGCTATGTATGCCATTGTATTATGTAATTACATTGCATGTACATCTGAAATCTCCAACTCCCTAGCTGGCCTATTTAAAAAGTTGTGGACAAAAATATTTTCACTTCCCCATTAGGCTACCATTACAATCCTAATGTATACAACTATTTTTCTCGAATTCAGGTTTTTCTACTTAAGCGGTCATTGTGTGTGACCACAGATGATTTAGTATAATTTTTCCACGAAACCGGGTTGTCTCTAAATCAAGTTGGGCTTGGGATGTCGGAAAATAGTTACAATATACAAAGATTAATTTTTCATTCGGTCGGAGAAACAAAATATCAACAAGAAACAAATTTTAACTCGATTGAATTTTGTCGGTATTATATTTGTGTTTTATTGCAACCCAATAACATTTCCAAAGTTGATTCCAAGCAAAGTTTATAAAAAAATTAACATGGTAAGAACATCACAACCAAATTGGTTATTTTTGGTTTACTATTGGAATAGCTAAGCAATGGCAATACAAAGAAAAGGCAATTTACCCAACTCTAAGATGAATTCTTTTGAACTTTGTCAGTTGAACACGTTGGAAAAAATTAAATGCAGTGGTAGTGGTAACTTGACCTATCGATTGTTCAAAACTAGCTCCCATCATTAGTGATGGCAAAAAAATTTACTAATCGATTAAGCGGGTAACGATTAATCAAAAGCATGCGATTTTTAATTACGGTTAATTAAGCCGATTAACCGGTTGTTTTCATTGAAAAGAAAAAATGAAAACCCCTTAACAAGTTATAAAAAATTACTCGTTTGTTTTATCCTGCGTAAATTATAGAAATTCGCGCTATGAATTCAGTGCTTTACATTGTTCACATCACATCATTTAAAAAAAAAAAAATGCTTAAAATAAGGCCCGTTTCTTTACACCCGAGCGGCAAAAGAACGCTCCAACTCGGTAAATATTTCCTTTAGTTGCAAAAGTCACCCTGTTAGTCTCTTTCATGAATATTGCGAACGGAAAATAGTTGTGCCGGCAATTTTTAGTTTAATGTAGTTATATATTTACAAATACTATGCATATAAAATCAGATTAAGTGCTAAAATGAAATTTCCCATGTATTTCCTTAGGGCTCTCATTCACAATAGCGCAGTTTTTTCACTTCCCACCACTACATCTCAGGTCCGGATATCATTTAACCGAATTGGCTCAACTCGGGTATTTTTTCAAGTTACTGTTGTTGCTTTACATACATTTTATTATCCTACCTAGTGTTCTTTTGCAACTAGGTTAAAAAGAAATGGACCCATAATTAAATATTATTTCATATATTTTTATTATTTCACTTTTGGTTCGATATTTCCTGTAAGCTGAAAGAAATTAATATGCAAGTATGCACACTCGCAAAAATAAAAGAACCTAGGAAAAAGTTTGCTTCTAAATGAATAAAAGCCTACATAAAATGAAATCTGTTTTCTTCAAAAGCAGTAAATATTTCCCCAGCGCTATTTCATTCCCATTTTTTTTTCTTTTGATAGATGTTTTTCTTCAATCCAGATATTTATTTTTATGTACGCGTTTGTATTTAATAATTTAGGGATACGCATTTCTTTTCTCGAAATAATAAAATCCTGTTTAATTTTCTCCGCCCTTTCACAGGATTACGTGTTCACTTCGCAAAATATTGCCCTCTGACCAAGGAAAAGTTCAGAATATTTCAGGTACCGAAAATAACAGTGTTGTTTCGTTGCAATAAAAGTCCGGTGCAAAATATTGTTGTAGAAGAAAGTTATCAATGTTCCTTTGATCCCAGGACTTCCTAGACAAGACTCCTGGATTATTTTTAGATTTTCAACCTTTTAGGAAAAAGTCCAATAATAATTAATTAGTTTTTTAGTCCAGTCTAATAGCAGTCAAACTTGACCAATTATTTTTTAAGTTTAAAATAAATGTCCTTTCCTAATAATAAACAAAAACCTCATGTAAGTTTTAAGTGACTGAAAATTCTTGTTAATTTTTGACACCTTTTCTTTTGTTTACAATGTTGAGCATTTACCTCCATATAACGCAGAGCCATTCCTTTTAAAAACAACCATTCGGGACATATTTTTCTCTTTCCATGAAATTCGATTATGTTGGGTTTTGGTAAAAAGTAATCAGAAAAGTATTTTTTCTTTTGACAAAAAAAATTAGTTTTCGATATTTTCGGCGATTTTAATTTCGCTGTGGAAATCGTATTTTTCCATTTTTAAATATTTTTTTTTAAATGCATAAACAAAAGGTTTTGCTAACAGCCACTTGGCAAAAATTCAAAATGTATTTGTAGTGTTCTCTTTCTGATGAAAAAAAAAATTAAAAATAAAAAAGTACACTTTTCGAGAAATTAAATTTTCGAATAAAGTTCCTTTTTTTCATTTTTGGTATGATCGCATTTTAGTGTTGAATTAATTACGCACATTTTGCAAGTCGAATTATCAAAATCTGTCAGTTTTTAAAGAAGTTATATGCATTTAAAAAAACGAAAACTTTAAACATGGAAAAATGCGATTTTCACAGTTTAAAATCACCGAAAGATAACGGAACTTTTTTTTTTGAACAAAAAAACAACGTGACTGATCATTTTAACTAAGGACAAACATCTTCGAATTTCATGGAAAAGAAAAACATGACTCGAATGAACCGATTGAAATGGAAAGGTTCCACTTTACTTTTATATGGAAGCCAAAAAGCCGTCAGTAAATAATTTTGGAAAATCAACCACAGTTTTTGGTCACTTTAAACTTGCATTTTATTATTATGTGCACTACCCTTATTGTACCGTGCAAATTTGATGGTTGTTAATATTGTTAGGCACTTGGAGGGGCAATTTTTGATAACGAATTTTTTTGTCATACAATATTGCGTGAGTAAAGTGGCACATTTTTGATGATGTGTTTTCGATTATTTTGAATATCTATCAAAAAGAATTGATGGGTATATTTTAATTGCTCCTCGAAACCAAATTACCGATTATAACCGGTTTCTTAACCTACTAATCGTGCCATCACTACCAATGAACTGCTGGTATTTACAGTTACATATAAATGACATTAGAGTGTTACTACGCTTTTCGTGAATTCATTAAATTTCATGATACTGGAAATTGTCGTGTTGCATGCGCAAAAAAAAAATAAAATAAAATATCACCACCCACTCTATTCATGGCCATCGAAATAGGCATACAAATTTTCACAATTTTTTTGATGGACAGTCCCTGCTGGAGAGCGTGGCAACGACTGGTTGTGGCGGCGAATGTTTTCAAACTGTATTTAATGACATCATTTCGCCGGACATAATTTTGTAATTTAACTTTTTATCGTTACATTAACTGTCACGAACGACGATGTTGCTTTTATTTTTGGTTCTAAAGTACAGCAATGTAACTATCAGAGTGATACGAGCGAAATAGAGGAAGTGCCCTCGTGCGTGATATTTCATTGGGCGTATGAGGGAGCTAATGGTCACAGTGGTCCTTGACGCGAACACGCATGCTCTTCGTTCCTCACACTGTCACTCTAGCACTCTTTGTGTGTCTCTGTCCTTTTCGCTGTTAGGCACAGAAAAACTTTAATCATTAAGGACTTTTTAATGACATTCAAACAAAAATAAATTATGCCCAACATATTATAATAATTTTGTTGCTGATTGTTGTTAGCTGATGTGATGTTATTCAATCTGATATGTATGATGCTATGCGGCATTATGTTATGTGTAATGTGTTGTAACGAGTATTGGCTATGTGCTATTGTTGTTGCTCGACATTGTTCCACATGCCGATGCTGATGACCATGAATAACGTGAATATTTATGTATGGTTGTGTGGATGGAGAGGAGAGGAATTGAATTGTTTGCGGCTACAATTTAAAAGTTATTATCTATACGCCTTATTGTTGTTGTTGCTGTTGTTGTTGCTACCAGTATCCTTGTGTCTCCTTTTGTTATAAATGTATGTTATTGCCAACATACAAATAATTGTCAGCAATTGTCGGTGGTTTTATGTTGCAAATTAAGTTGCAATGTTAAATATTTTATAGCACTTTTGGTTGACCATTTCAGCGCGGAAGCATGGAACATAAATTTTGTGTTTAGTTTGTTGCAATTATTATTCGTTGTAAATAAACTCAAATACATTTTATATACATAGATATGTACCTATATTTTGTAAGTGCGTAATAAATTTCCTAAATATAAATATGCGTAGTAGTATGGCTGCAAATGCCAACAGCTGAGCAGCGATTATTTGAAACAGTTTTTTATGTCGATAAAGTTAAACATAGCGATGGTATTATCGATAAGAGAAATCTCGAACATTGTTGAAAACAGTAACGACTAACATCGGTAAGTATATTTATGATTTTTAATACTGCAGTAAGGATAAAGTAGACTCTAAAGTTAGTAGTAAATCCGCTCATCGGTTTTCAAGCCAAGTTAAAACCAAGAAAATGGCAGCATTTTTGTATTCGAGGCACCAAAAATGTGTGCATAAATTTGTAAGAAATTTCGCTTTTGTTGGAAACTAACTCTAGACTATCATTTGGAACGAAATATTTCCTTATTTTTATCGATCTCTGCAGCTTGTGATTTGCCAATATTGAACCTTTGGACACAATTAAATTTTACTACCAATCTTTTTGACACAAACGGCACGAATGTGTCTAAAGTTGTCTACTTCAAAGCTTGATTGGGATTTTTTATAATATGTTCGTTTATAAGAAATTTTTGCGATCAAAATATTGAGGAACATTCAAATAAAGAAAATTTCTACCGACATTTTGTAGCATATGCATATTGGAAGGATTTTTTGTCATCCCTTGTCAAAAACTCTTATTAACAATACATGTAATAGACAGAGAGTCCTTGAAATACGAATAAAACGACTGCTATTTGCCGAACCTATGGTACGTTTAATTGGATCGAATTGACAGTTAGATATTTTCAAGTAGATACAGGATGTAATAAATCTGTTGATTTTTATTCAATGTTGCAGAATTTTTAATTTTATGAAATAGCGAAAACTACCCAAAATACCACTTTTGTTTTTTATTTAAGCGCAATTTTTAAACTTTTTATACCCGTGCGAACTGAGTATTATAATTTTGTTCACTTAACGGTTGTAACGAAGTTAGATATAGACATATACCAAAATTCTTAGAATTAATAGTGAATTTGATTAATCCACGTCTGCTAGTCTGTCCCTCCATCCGTAAATCGGTTAACTCGAGTAAATATGGAGCTATCGTAACGAAACTTGGCATACACATTGCCCTGGACCGAAGATACTTTGGTATTGCAAATAGGCGAAATCGGGCAATAACCGCGCCTACATAGCGGTAATTTGTGAAAATTAAAAAACCGAAAATTTCAGTAACTATTGCAGCTAATTTTCTCAAATTTAATACTGGGGATTGGGTTTGGGAAGGGAATACGCCTTCATTAATAATAACTTATAACTCCGAAACTACTACTACTACTACTACTACTACAGTAAGAAAACTTATGTAAATTCTTAAAATTGGACAAAAACCACGCCCATCTCTCATATAACGGTGATTTTCAAAAAAACAAAAAAACGCGCTAATTTAGAGACAATTCGCTCAAATTTAATACGAAGGATGGGGCAACACTAACAAACACACTGAATCAAAAAAAGTTGGAAATGGGCGTGGCATCGCCCATTTTAAAGCAAATAAGTATATCTGCGAAACCATACTACTAATCTGTACCAAATTTGGTACACACGTCAGATTTGATGCAAGTAAGCAAAATTCCAAAAATTTTACAAATCGTGCCAAAACCACATATCTCACATAACGG
Organism: Anomoia purmunda; assembly: GCA_951828415.1. Classification (NCBI taxonomy): domain Eukaryota; kingdom Metazoa; phylum Arthropoda; class Insecta; order Diptera; family Tephritidae; genus Anomoia; species Anomoia purmunda. The sequence goes on from OX639993.1 coordinate 180,893,125, forward strand.
TAATTTTCAAAAATCAAAAAAACGCAATACTTAAGTAACTATTAAAGAAAAATTGCTCAAGTTTAATATGTAGAAAAAGGTTGCACAAGCAAATATGCAAAATAAAAAATAATCGTAATTGGCCTGGCACCGCTCAACTTTCGAACAACTAGGTATAACGCAAAAACTATGCCACCAAACTCCATAAATTTGGTGTACACATTGCAGACTTGACAAAAAAATGTAAAATTTCGAAAATTTTAAGTAACGTACAAAAACCGCGCTCCTGCTATATAACGGTTAAATACTAATATTAAAAAAAATCCGATATTTATTAACTCTACAGGGTAATTGGCTCAAATTTGATAGACAAGGTTGGGTTAGAGCAAGTAGAACACTCTGCATTTCTAACAATTTACAACAAATCAAAATATTCAATAATATACTAAATCGTGTCGCGAATCCTGTTTGGTATACAAAATTTAATTACGAAGAGAAATAATCAAAAGATCAAAATTTTGGAAAATGAATGTGACACGTTAAAATCATACTAATTTCCTTTTGGGTTTATTTAAAGCAATAAATGTCGTTGAAGGTTTTAAGATGATGGCAAATCCGGCTTGCTTTAATGCGCTAATAAAGATGTATTTTTCTTTTAGATATTGAACATTGCTTTTGTGCTTAAAATATACTTTATACCTTGCTCTTAAGGAAATGTGTATATATCAAATATCTTCGTCAAATAGCTGGAAAGGTATTGTGAATAGTAGTTGAGCCTTAAATGGGGGTGTGGTTCCGCCTTTTTCACAACAAATAATATATAGCCTCATATATAGGATCTCGTTACCAAATATTGTACTTCTGCATCAAATAGTTGCGGAATTATAAGGAAGCTGCCGGCTTTTTTATTGTATGGTGCGTGGCACCGCTCATTTTTTTTAATGAATACCGAGCATTTATACCCAAATATTCTCCGTATGCATCGTATACTTGCGAATCTAAGACGAATTTAAATTTTCTTTTGCATGGGAGCGTGGCGCCGACTACTTTTCCGGATTTGTAAATATCCTTTGTTGGGCCCGAATACACCATGCGCCTAATGTAAAAATTTCATAAAGAACGATTGAGTACTTTGGATGCCTATAAAGGACTCCTATTCATTTTTCTATATTATATTAACTTTTTTGATTGCATACAACAAGTAAGGTCTATTTCAAATAAAAGCTTGCGCTGGGTATTTAAAATTCGGTTGCACCCGAAGTTAGACTCTTTTTTACTTGTTTTATTTTTTTTTTTTTGAATGGGCACAAAAAAAAATTCCAAACAATTTTCAGCTACGTGCGCAAAACTGAATTTTTGCAATACCATTAAAACAAGAGCCTGTAAACTTTGGAGTTAGCGGACCCAAAATGCCCTTTCTTGCTCCCATTTCCCATTTATAATATATTTTTTTTTACACAGTTTGGAGAAAATATCGCATGTCTAATGTACTGGTATCAACTGTAGGACAAATGACTTATCCTCTGCTGAGCTGTTGTTTCAAAAACTCAGAAAATTTTATAACTTCTACTAACTTCCACATGTATCCTCGGCACCCACAAACACTAACGCACTGAGTCGATTGTTTAAACGTTAGGGCGCAGAGATTTTATGTGCAAACGGAATTATTATGCTTATAGTAATATGTACTATATAACACACACACACACGCACACAAATATGTATAGGAATATAACTATTTTTGTGACTCTTTGACATGCTCCACCACTACCAAAACCCCTTAAAAATATATCAAAAGATTTTAACACACACAAATTTCAGTTTCAGTAAAAGGCAAAAAAGGTACTTAGTTAATTGCGCATATCATCAAGATATCATTTTCATTTCAATTACTTACAAATTGTTTGTGGCTGACATACTAAAAGTTAGTTGGAAATGTATTCATTGGGTTATGTCATGTACGAAGGGTGTGCGTAGTTTTATAGTGGAGGAGAAATGGAGAGAAGGTGGGTAATAAATTAGCATATGATATTATAATCTATGTATGTGTGCGCACAAAATATATGCTACCATAAAACTTCATACTTTGTATAAATAATATTCCTTTTTTAATTACTGGGTGTGCCAACGAAAGGATCTGTGACTGTTAGATTTTTAAAATAACTAAAAATTACTGTTGAAAATTAGACCAAATACAATATCTGGAGTAGTGACTCCATTAGTAGAGAATTTATACTTCCACATTCGTTAGTTCGATATACTGCCTATTTTATGAATAGTTAATTTTTATTAAAGCGGGAGTACTCGCAAGGTAACAGAACTTATGAGCAGATTTTTGTATGCACAGTTGTCAATCTTCTTTGTCAAATGACGCAGTAATTGTTCGTCTCATTTTATAGTTCGTATAGTTCTTCATCTTACTTGGTACCCGTAGCTCGCATCACAGATTTTGAGTTAAATATAGTTTCGAATACCCCTAAGTCCTTTCCTGCACCATATAAACGGACAGACATGATGAGAGATTTTTATATCGTTCACAAAAATGATATGGTACTATCAGGCCTGTTCTACATTTCGATTCGGTTCGAAAATTAAAATCGACCCATTTTGGTGGTGATATTCTTGATTCCAAGTGAGTTCGAATAGATTTCGAATAGTTTTCGTTTCGAGCCCATAATCAGTTTGAACAACTGTTATTTGAAAAGAAGAAGGACTGTTATTACGCGTTCAAATCAACAAAAACTATCAGATGACATTACGCGTGGATGTATTGTGAAAGCGGGGCTCCAAACAATCTTGCCCTATAAATAAATTTACACTATAAAATTTTGGTTTAGCTTCGTCCTTGGCCGGATGTAAAGCCAGGATGTTCCGGTATCATAGAACCGATGGGAATGTGAATGATCAAATAAAATATTTCAGCAAAACGCACCAATGAATTTTTATAACGTTTTTAAAAAATTTATTAAGGCTCGAACGAGAAATAAATACTAAATGCAGTACGGAACTTTTCTATGTATGTATACTGCGCATGCGCAGAATCGGAATTAGGAACAGGTCGGTCGGTCGGTGATTTCGATCGCTTTCCCTATGGTAAGCACAGTATTTTAGTTTTTTTTTTTTAAATAGAAATTTTCTGATATAAATTTATCAAACTATGTAATACAGATTAGAGCAATAAATACCTTTAAATCTTCACAATAACGCGAACCTTTAAATATAAAAGGTTTGTCTGACAAATAAGATATATTATTTGGGTTTTAGTTTGCCAATTACTTTTCATTCCGACTAGTCAAAGACAAAACTTTTCAATCCGAACAAATTGTGTCGGAAGCGAAATCAAGAACATCAATTCATTTCGATTTCGAAAAAATTGGATCGAAATCGAAATGCAGAATATAACTCTGATCCGATGTTTGTAAGTACTTATATAAGAAGAAGAAGAGGTATAACCATACCCATACCATATACCGAAATGCGTACGACGACGAGCTGATTAAATTAACCTACGACCGTCTGTCTCTTCACCTGCCTATTTGAACGCAAACAGGCCTCTTTATTTTAGATAACTGACGAAATTTTTTTATAATATATTAATTATTTGTATTTTATTTTATATGAAAAAATTAATAGATAGTATTTTAAAATTTAATATTGCATTAATATCTTAATTTTATGCATGAAAGGTAGGAAGGCTTCAGTAAAGTCGAAGACAGTCCTTCCTTTCGTTGTTAATGTAAAAAGTCTTTTGAGAGATAGTGGACGTCAATTAGTGAGTTCTCTTTCAGACTATGCTTTAGTTTTTGCCATATCAGCTTCTCTCCTATAAATTTTCAATAGATATTTACTCAATCACAATGTGTTATTAAGTTCATCTGACTTTTGATCACAAGCTCACGGATCCTTCCGAAACTTCTTATTGTACTTGGGCTCTGAGTATATTCAATACGCGATAGATCCGCAGTTTGTTCATTTATTAAATAAGAACAAAATTTCTTGAACATTACAGTTCGTTCAGTTTGGCTACGCGACTCAGCCTTTGAAGTCAAAATCCAAGATAAACTGCGAACTATTTCCGTATTGAACACAAGAAGGAAAGATATGACCGTGCACTATCCACTCCAAGCAGGGTTATGTAAATACTCAAGCAATATAATACATATTTTTTTGGGTCCTTTTTTCTGAAAATTAACTGAAAATTGCCATGCATGTATTAACCAGGGCCTAGAAGAATGTAGTTAGTGGCAGACTTATCTCATTGTCCTTTTAATGCTACTTCAATAGTTCCGCCCAAAGAATTCGGCAACTTCATTGGTGTAGTAGTTGTGATATTAATGTAGTATATTGAAGTTTTGTAGCCTATTGTGCTGAGTTTTCTTCCCTCTTTCGCTACTTCTAGAGAAATATTAGAAATAAAACAAAAATAATGTGTACTAACAAGAGAGCTTCCCAAGCGGTTAATCTTCGGTATTAAGCGATGATTAGGTGTACCTAGGCATTTTAATCGTCTATCAAATACAGACAGTAGAGTACCTCCTAAACAGCGGCAACTGAGAAGTAACATGACGTTACATTGAGAACCCCCGCATGAATTCCCAACGGACGATGGGCGTGTAAGATTCCCCGACTATCGTGGTCAGAAGGCCATCGTAAGTTTGCAAGTCGAAGATTTGACCTAGCGCTCTCTGAGCTGATGAACAGTTAGTTCTTCGGTCAAGCAGTAGACCTACGATAGTCATAGGGAGCCCTTAGTAGCTCTTTATGTGGATTATTATTCTCAAGGGCGCACTCTAGTCTTAGTCATCCACTTGATGGTCAAATATACAAATGAGCCCATAAAATGTGTGCTGTAGGTATTCGTATTAGTAGGTATTTGTCAAGATTGATAGATAATAACATTCCGCCTTCCGCGGGCTGCTAGCTTTCTCTTTCTCGACTTGACAGCATCCAATCATTAGCTAACGAAATAAAATCTTAATATTTTTTATTTTACACAAACAATGCTAACAAAACTTCCGATCGTGCTGTTGTTTCCCGCTTCTTCTGCGTTTTTTCGCCTTCGTTTTTAAATTGTTTTCTTTACTCTCTCATTCTCAAGCAATCATTACGTCACTATCAGTTACTCTCAGGTGTGAAAGCGCAATCTTGTTTTCCATCATTCTTGAGTATTTTCTTCGAAAACTTCGATTGTGCCAATTATCATCACTCCGATACTTTCGCACTTTAAGGCGACAATTAAGTTTTAACGGACATTTCAATGTCAAACCTTAAATAAAACTTTACACCACCTAAACCTAGTGTGCTGCGTATCAAAAATAGAATTTAAAAAAAGTTATCTGATTTTTCGCGCTGTTAGTCCGTAAGAATAGATATAGGCTCCACTTTTCAAATTTCACTCAAATACACATTAAATGCGCATTAAATTCGTAGAATTGCAATGTTCAATCTATGCAAATTTTTTCTATCAGCACAATTTTTATTTCAACACGCTTATTATTAATCCTTGTCAAGATGTCAAGCATAGAATATCTAAATTTATAATATTTAAAGCTTACGCTAAGAATTTACACGAAACGCTTCTTTAATTCAACAAGATGTCATCGATACAAAGTAAATCCCCAAGTGGAATGTCTGTACTTGTATACTTACACGATTTTCTTAAGAAAAACAAGCTACTGTTTTCACAACTTTTTCTTTTTGTTTTCGTTTTTTTTTTGTTTTTTTTTTGTATGTACTTCGCATTTTTTCTCGCCTTTCTTGGTGGTTTGCATCGAATTTTCTGCTAGAGACAATGAAGACAAGACAAGCGACAAAATAATATAATAAATTGTCATTGTAAAGTCATAAATCAAATGAAGGCGAGACACGCAACCCCAACCATTTACAACGCCAACCAACTAATAGGGTTGCCAACGCTATCTACTCCTTTGTTATCTTTTGCAAATATTGTTTTTTTTTTTAAGAAAGGAACGCTGGGAATCAGCTGCAAAATTTTGAGTAACTTATTTTTTTTTCATACCAAAAATATTTTACGCTTGGCAACATCTTTCGCAAATATCACTACAAACGAACCCCAAGTCATTTCACAACGAATATGTTGGTTTACTATTTAGATACTTTTTATGTCCAACTCGGCATTGTTTGGTAACTGCTGTCACTGTTGGTGGGCCTGTTGTTGCTCCTGCTGTTGTTAGCTTTCGGGCGAAGACTCTATTACATATACATGTACAAAAAATTTATTTTCTGCTACATTTTTAGGGTTAAACATTCGCTTCGCTTTGTATTTTAATATCTGCCTTTTGTGTGAATCCAACCTGCTCAGCGGGTATTTGCGCAATGCGCTGAGACAGAGGCTTAGTCATTAGCCTTAAGGCTATACTATACGAATCTAAAGTTCCTTAACGCTTTGTATTTCGACATTGACATTGTTGTTATCATTATTATTTGACGCTTCTGTAAGCTCATCCTTTTGATGGAAAAAAAGGATGGTGAGTGCATTGAGCGAAAGGGATTAGGACAAAGAAATCAACCATGTAAAATATAAATGAGAACATGAGCTAAACATCCTTTTGGTGTGTAAAGTATTGGAAATTTATTATGATTTCAATCTTTATGGAAAAGGTAGTAAAAAATTTATAGTTTTTAGAAAATATACTTTTCTCGGCTTATAGCTCAATGAGAAATAAAATATTGAACGAAAGAATTTAAAAGCTATAACGGTATTTGCTGAATAAATATAACGTATACAAACTAGTTCGTAAATATTTTTTAAATATGGATACATACATTTATTGTAGGCCAAAGAGAAGGGAGAACACAGAGACTACAATCAAGTGCAGCACAAGCGACAAACTCTCCTAATTATTGAAAAAGAAGTGGTAGAGATAAAAGCGTAAATGACAAAGTCTAAATACGTTAAAGAATGTGGAAATATACAAATACAACTTTCAGCGGCAAGATAATAGACAACAAATAAATATCGTAATATTCAAGCCAATTAAAGTGTTAATCCTATAGAGGAACAACTAAACTGGAGAACGAACGAAAACACTTCATTTACCCCATGACATGTAAAATTATGAACTATCATTAATGGGAAATCTTTAGATGCGTAATATAGTGAAATATGAACATGTTAAACTATACTGTATACATTTTATTTGATGTCACACTTGGAAGTATAAATATATGACTTTTTATACCTTTCATGAAGATGAAATGGTTTTACACCTTTGATTCGATGTTTGAAAGCATGCGAAGAAGAAGAAGATAAAGACCTATACTCAAGTATACTCGTACCAATACGATGAGAACGACGAGCTGTCTAGAATTATTTGAACGTAAATTAATCCTTTAATTTTAGATGGAGGCCGAAACGAACTGGTTCATATTAAATTAAATGTTTTCTTCTCTATTACAATGAGAGAATGATTTATGATACAGATATTAGGTTAATGAATGTGAAATTAGAAAAGCTACGAAAGTAAACATCACACGAAGTTATTTATGAAAACATTTTTGTTAAAAAAATCAATTACTAATTTTTATTACGGAATAGAAACACTTCGCACTTGACATTATTCACCTGTATATCGTTGAATTTGCAACAAAAATTTAAATTAAGTCAACTAGAAAAGTGAAAAAAGGAAAAAACAAATCAACTTAATATCTAACCGAAGCAGATAAGTGAAAAACTTTGATTTATTTTTTATAACACAAACTAAATCGTAATATGCGACACTTTGATAAATGGCCCGGCTATTTACAGTCTCTAGTTTTAGAGATATCTATCCGACTGAAACTTGTTATGCAGGGACCGAAAAATAACCGTTATTCTGATATATTCGGATCAAAAATTCATTGGCAACGTTTCGTTCAAAGCAAAAATCGAATATATCGATTTACTCCTTATCCCATATGCTATAAAAAGCTGAACTTATTTTTATTTAGAAGATTTTTTTTAAACGATAATATTAATTTGAGAGCTCAGGGCCAGTGTATAAGGAAAAGTATATTGGAAAAAAGACAACAACAGTCAGGAGTGGTAGAAATTATAGCTATTTCGGAGATCACCAGATCTCCTCATCACATTTCTTTCATTACTCCACCGGCATTGGAATTAAAATCATATGCATATGAAGATTTTTTTTGTTCAACATCATTGCATAACCGTTATTTTGTGATTTTTATATTTTCGATTAATCGTAATCGTTGTTCTTTTATTTATACAAATTTTTTTTACAAATTTTTCAATAATAATAATATGTTTTATGATCGAAAAAATAAAAATCGCAAAAAAAACGATCAAACATGATCGTAAAAGTAAAAATTCAAAAAAAATAATCAAATAATAACGATATTTTTTGATCGAAAAAATAAAGACCACAAAATAACCACCAATTTTTGATCGAAAAAATAAAAATCACAAAATCACGACCAAATTTAATCGAAACAAATAAAAATCTAAGAATAACGATTATTTTTTTTTTATCGAAAAATAAAAATCATAAAATAATGATATTTTATTATCGAAAAAATTAAGATTCACGAAAAACGAGCAAACTGGATCGTAAAAATAATAATCAAAGAATAACGATATTTTTTGATTGAAAAAAAAATCACAAAATAACAACCAAATTTTTATCGAAAAATTAAAATCCAAGAGTAACTATAACGTTTGATCGAAAAAAAAACAATCACAAAATAGCGACCAAATTTTATCGAAAAAATAAAAATCCAAGAATAACGATTATTTTTTTTATCGAAAAAAAAAGAAATCATAAAATAATTATTAAATCATGATGGTTTTTATAAAAATTATAATCGTTACGGTCCCTGATTTTTATAATACTTAATCATTTGCCGGTATCGACGGAATCGGGCCTTATTTTATAATACACCATTACCATTACCAATCCCACACCAATAAAGCCAAGGACATGAAATTTAGTACCCTTTTCGCTTATTATTCGCAGAAATTACAATCAAATTCGTTAAGATCGGGCCATTATCGATCATGTTCTGCAATCCATTTAGCTTTTACATACCCGTTTGAGCTAGCTAGCTGCCGCAGCAACAGGCCTCATATAGACTAAATGATAAGCATAGATGATATCGAAAAATAGGTCCTTTGGCCCTTTGTAGGCAACTGACTGCAGATGTGTTTCGTTCAGTATCCTTAATCGTCATTTATTTAATGCTGGTATTCGCAATGTTCCTCCGTTTCGTCCTACCACACGCACTTCCTGCAACCAATTTAGAGTCATGCGCCGCCAAAAGGCAATGCCCCTTCAGTAGCCCCACAAAGAGTCTGAAATCCTCGTTATGCAGTGGAACAAAAGAGCTTGAGAGCTTAGTATCACATGATTTGCACATAATTTATGAAATTCTATAGTCCTGTGTTTATTTGGACGCCCGGCCTGCTTGCTGATAAGTAAATAGTTCGCGCAATCTCTTGATTGCTTGCAGCGCGATTGACACTTCCTCACTAATCGAGTCTTCCAGATGAATAGCCCGTTTATGAAGGTAATCTGCCCGTTTAACCCCTTCTACACCCTTATGTCCCGAAACCCAATAAAGATGCAGGATTTTGGCCACCGCCGACCTTCCCAAGATCTCTTTACACTTTATTAAGGCCTTCGAGCTCTTATTGCACGAAAGCAGATCATTGATGACTGTCGGACTGTCGATGTCGATGTTAATCCCCCTGCAAGCCTGCATATCTGATATAAGCTCAGCTGATTTTTTCACGGTAGGGTTTCAGCTTCGATATCTGTCTCTGGGAAGCGTAAACCCACTCCCTTTTCCATTTTAGACCCATCCAGCCATCAGCCTCTATTGTAGCTCTAAGAGACCTAGTGAAGCTCAGGCACGGCATCACCTAGTCAGTTCAACCAGTCAGAGAGGACGCTATCCGCCTGCTAGTATGAGACATTGAGCATTGCGGCAGTTGCAAACGCTAGGTTTTCGGCTGTTGGGTTTGCCGGTGTTATATGTAGTATGGCTGCTATTGGTGTTGCAATGCGATTGTGCCAACCTGGACTGCATTTTTTTTACTACAAAACAACAAACTGTGATAGATTGGTTATTGTTAAGTTTTTATGCATACAGTACAAGGGCGATAACATATGAAACCTTCTACAGGGACTATTGTGGTATATTTTTTTAGTTCTAACTCTCTAAAAGAAATCGAGATATATCATGGGTTCCCACAGTGTGCTATATGAGTTGTGCTAAACAAATCTGAATGGTTGGTCAAAGGAAAAACTTAAAATAATGGAGTAAATCAACGACTCTTGGCGTCTCAAAAAAAAAGGTAAGCCAGTGTTTCAACATTAACCGTTTGTTGAGCATAAAAGCAGTATTTGCTTTCCGATCTTGTGGGTAGATTTCTACCCATATGGAAATTTCATATATTTTGTACGACAAAATTTAAAAGGAGTTAATCGTTTGTATTTTATTTATTACGAAGCTAGATTATACATTTCGTTTACATAATTGGCACACACTGTACGTGAGTGGATACTTTTGCTGGCTGGTTTTTTAAATTAAAATATAAACGCCATTTTTTGTCCCTGTTTACGCTATCCTTGTAATAACCATCATTCACGCCCTTTTGAATTATCTGGGATTTCCAATTTAGAACGATTAAATAGTTGTGGATCAATCGGAGAAAAATATTGGTCTCATAGTTTTGAATTTAGTAGAATTCTACCCATAAGGTTCAAAAATACCTACTTCTTCTTACAAATTGCCTTGTTTATAGATACATAGATATTGGTGGTGAGGTTTGGACTTCGACCTTGCGATCCCATTGTGCCCTGTTTATAACAAAACACTCAAAAAAAAAAAATCGATTTTGTTCAAGAATAGCTTCGTGCAAAAATCATTGCTCAACTCGATTGAAATTTTGTTTATTTTGTACATTTTACTTTAATGTTAAATTTTAGATTTTCAATATACATATATTATATGATATAGTTATGCGGTGCCACGCCCATTCTCAAAAACTTAAAATGTTTCCTAAAATAACACTTTGAAAACCAATTTTGAGTAAGAAGTAAAAAATTCAGTAGGTTCCGGGTATAAATCAAACATCAAAATATTGATTTCTAATAGCGGTCTTCGCTCTGAGTGCATTTCTACAATGAAAAAAAATTCTCGCAAAAATCATTTGTCATTCGTAATCGGCGTAAAACTGTAGGTCCCTCAATTTGTGCTACAAGAGCAAGGCGGACACCACTAATTGTAGGGGAAGTTCGGCCAAACATCAAGCTGTGAGGGAAGCGCTAAGTTATTATCTTATTAATATTATTATTTAGGCGCCTTAAACCCGTTTTTAATTATTGCAATTGTTTGTTCATATAATTTTGCATTTTTGTGTATAGTTGGTAACCCTATTAAAATGATGGTATTAAATTTTTTAAAACTCTTCATTATACCGATATTATAATATTGTTTTCTAGTTTATGTTATATTATGCCATACAGTTCTTTTGGAACACACTGTGATTTATGGTTTTGGAATCGAATGAGTTATCATATATGTAAATAATTCTTTTCGGGATGAAAGCTGAAAATAAATAGCCAATAATTGAACGATGTAAGAGCGTGCTTAGGGGTTTTGAACAAAGCGATATTGTATTAAATTTTGCACTTGTTTCTCTAGACCTCATGCTATCGCTAAGTACTTGAAAATTCAAATTCTTGAAACTTGGCAACCATGCCTTTCAAATAAATAAGCAGTATTAGCCTTAAAGGCTTATCATCTGCTTTTGTTATTGCTTTTGTAATATTTTTATTTGTGTGTGCGCAAATTTGACTGTTTTTGTAGCAGTGTTATATTTTCTTATAGTTGCCGCTTTTCTTTTTCTCATCTCAGTGAAATGGCGTTGCATTTTTGTCACTGTTTCTCAAAATGCAAGCAAAAACAATGTCAGCTACAACAACAACAACCACAATGCTTTTGTAAACAAGAAACAAAGCAGCAAACATGACGAGCATTAATGTTGTCGCTTCACCAGTGAGAAAAATGGTGAGTGAAAAGCCCCATCCGTCCCTTCAGGCTTCATCATCATCATCCTTGAACTCTCTACACAAGCTAGCCGCTGGATATTCAATACAATTTTGTCTCAACCGTCCGCTGCCGTCTGCGATGCGCATCAACTTCCCACCTTACCTAAACGGCAACAGTGTCGATTGGTCGGTCAAGTCAGCACCTCAAGTGTTTGAAACTGACAAGAACTGTGAAGCGAGCTGACGGAAGGGATGCAGTTTACCAGATGGACGCTGAGTGGTGGGAGGAACGGCGAAGAAAGGAAAAGCAAAGTGCTGCTAGGAGCGGAATGTTGACAACAATGACAGCAAACAAAACATCAAGCGAAGTTGGGAGTAGAAAAAAAGTGGAAATTCCAAGCAGCATTCAGCGAGCAGCGACGAATTCTGTAAAGCGCAAACACGTTGAATATGATGATGAGACACGCCGTGGCGGTGTGGCTGACTGGAGGTGAGGAGGAGAGCAAGTTAGTAAAGGTAAGCAACCTCTGACACCTTTGGCTCATTAATTTGCGTAAATTTAAATGTGAACGCTTATCAGTGCCACACTGAAATGAAGCTTAACGAAGTGAGCCGGCGAGCGAGCGAGCGAATGAAGAAAAGCAAACAATAGAAGCAAAACATAAAAACCTGAACAAGAACAAGGGATAAGCCGAGCGACATTAAAAAGGGATACATGGGAGTTACCCCTCATAATTTACCAAGAGCCGCTGCTCTGCCTGCCTACCTACTGTCATCCACCTCTCACCTCTTACGGTGTCGTGACTAAAGTGACAGTACGGCTGTTGCTGCAACTGAGGCGTACAACCAACTTGTGAAAAATGTGGCATGCCAGGCGGGATAATGAGTTGTGTCAAAATGTTTGATGTGCTTATTTTGTCCGTTTCTTACTTTGCACATTTTTTTTTTTTTTGCATACATTTCCTGTTTTAGTGCTATTGTTGTTTGGTATTTTTCGCTGAAATCGTTGGGTAATCACTTTTAAGCTCTCTTATCCATTTGGTGATTTTTCTTCTCAGTTTTTGCCTGCTTTCTTGTCTTGCTTTTGTTGTCGTACTTGACCTTTTATGGTGAAAAAATTGCGTTAAATTTGCATTTCAATTGATTTGCTTCGCGTGGCTGGTACCATCTGTTTGTTGAGCATCGAATTCCTATTTGTACTTACTTTCCGCTTCTGTTGTCATTACTGCTGCTCACACTGCATGCGATAGTGACAGCTGTCAGTGACAGTACGGTGTAACGTGTGAAGGTGTGCAGTAGTAGCGCCGCTGCCGCAGAAAAATGAGGGAGGAGTAGAGCTGTAAGAGGATGGTAATTTCAGTGTTTTAGATTGACTGAGGAATTGAATGGGATTGAAGGCACAGTGGGTTAGAGCGATATAAAACGGATATAAGAGAAGTGCGCTCCAATACTCGTTGAAAGCAGTCTTGCCACAACTTTTTGGAAAAAAGGCTAAATAGGCAAAAAAAAATACCAAAAAAAGCTTGATTTACCCATGGTCGTTGTCGTCAAACTCATTTAGGGGGAGACCCAGGAAACGTGCTGTTTCGACGGGGTCGGACCAGAGGGAGAGGGGGTTTAGATGGGTTGGCTTGAGAAGGCATGTGAATGGATGTTTGGTATCGTGCGGAGAATCTCCACCTGTCGGACTGGGTATTTGGTATGTCAGCGTTGATTCTGGATAGGTAGGAGTTAAGCCTACTACAATATCCAGATATTAATTGGGCCAGAGTAGCGCGGGTCTCGCGAGGCAGCAGGGACTCTTCATCAGCAATTGGTTGTGGTTGGGCTCCTATTAATGTGTTCCACTGGTTCCCTGTGATCACACTGACCACGAAACTAGCCGCAAGAACAACAGCAACAATTTCACGTGGTCTATGTCTGCAATGAATAATAAATACATAAATGTCAGCTGTGATTAAACTTTTTCATTTAGTAGTCAATATTTGCACTTCAATTACCTACAGTTACAATTATCAAGCGAATAAATGAAAGCCACATGGTGGCTTCTATTGGCACTTATTAAAATTCACTTAAAGGAACAAAAATTTAGCACAAAAGAAATAACGAATTGTCTAAGTTCGGATGCAGTCAAACTTCAAAAACCCAGCACATATTTCGATTTCAAATAAATAGTAATTATGAAAGTGATCTAAGTCAAAATTAAAAAAAAAATTGGTTATCACTTTTTCCACATCACGCCAAAAATGAACCTTTGGATAGTGGTTGTAATTTCAACATTATACGGAATTCATTCAATGTTAAATATTAAAGTGGGTTAAGTAAAAAATTTTAAGAAATTATATAAACATATCTGGCGCGTGGCACTTTTTGACGCGTTTCTAAACACATACATAATAAGCCGGTAATTTTTGCCAACGGGTCATGCCTCTCCACCGAATGAGCGCGATTTTGGTTTGATAGAAATGAAATTAAAAAATGGAAAATTCAAATTACATATGTAGGGTCTTGCAATAGGGACGCTACAAAAGTAGACCGATAGCGACAGCAAACGACGCCATATTTTTTCCCGCTCTTTTGACATTTCTCTTCAGTAAGGTTTGCCATTGCATCATGGAAAGATATACGATCCAACAACGAGTCGAAATTATTAAAATTTACTACCGAAATTCGGAGTCAATGGCCTCAACTTCAAGAGCGCTACGTCCAATTTATGGTCGCCGCCATTTCTGGCTGAATGGCTTCGTCAATAAGCAAAATATGCGTTATTGGACAGGCAGCAATCCACATTACTGTGAATGGAAATCGCTACCGATCAATGATAACCGAATATTTTTGGACCGAATTGGATGATATGGACTTGGATGATATGTGGTTCCAACAGGACGGCGCCACAAACCACACAGCGAATGTCACAATCGATTTATGGAAAACCAAGTTTGGTGAACGTGTTTTCTCACGAAATGGCCCAGTCGATTGGCCGCCTCGGTCGTGCGATTTGACGCCTTAGACTATTTCCTGCGGGGCTACGTCAAGTCTATGGTCTATGCCAACAAGCAGCGACGATTGATGAGCTTCGTACGAATATCGAACGTGAAATTGCAGCAGTATCGGCCGATTTATGATTGAAAACCGTCGAAAATTAGGTTCAGTGTCTGGACTTCTGCAAGCGTGCCCGTAGTGCCCATGCAAAATAAGTCGAGTTCCATACATAATGGCATCGAATGTACTTTCACAGGAATAAGGAAATTAATTCATATCCCAACCCATTTTTCCATTTTTGTTTTATTTAAAAAAACTTTTGTAGCGTTCCTATTGAAAACCCCGTTGCAACCCTGAGCATTATTTTTAATTGGCAGAAAAGTGTAGAAGAACAAATAAATTTTCGATGAAACGAACGTCGCTGCCGGATTTTATTTTAACGAAATCACTAGAAGAATTAGTAACAAGAAGAGTTAAAAAATACCACGGTCTAATCTGTCTTTTGGCTGCAAATTCAGTGGATGAGATTGCTGAAAAATTAACTTTATAAAATGTTCTCTATAATTTCTTTAGATGATTCTTAAATCTACACGGAGTTTTGTTTAAAGAGTAAGACCAAAAATATATGAAAATATTACATTAGTTTCATAATACACCACCGGTAGACCAGTAATGTAAGAATAACATAAATATATTAAGTGTTTACTACCTCTACATACCTTTAGTCCTTAAGGAACAATTTAAGAATTTCAAAAACCTCGAAATGATAGAAGTGGATTATTTTTATAATTAATAAATGTTCATGATAATTTTGCAAATGGTACAAGTCAATTTAAAAACAACATTATCGCAAGAAATTCAGACAAAATTCCGTATTCATAATAAATTTATATTAATCGAGACTAACAAAATTATTAATAAAATGCCGCATAATGTCAAAATATTTTTTAATACCTTCAAGTATAATTCATTAAATATCTCGACTGAAGAAATATATGACTTACTTAGATCACTTTCATAATTAAGGGCACATATTACTGAATATTTTGAATGCTTTAAGGAAGTTATTTATTTACATATGCAATAAATGAAAATAAATTAATTTACTTTTGGCGAATTAGGACCATCCTCCAATATTTTCTCTATAATTTCCATCTATATTAAATTCTTAGTACCACATTTGAGCAGATTTCCTACATTATTTAAAAAGCTCCCAAATGTTTTATTTTTCAACAATATTGGCAATTTGCGTAAAAGTCCCACGCTTATTTTCCAAAACTTGTTTAACCCACTTCTTTCTTCTTCCATCAAAAAATTGAGACAATTACCTAGTGCAGATACTCAACTGATTTTTGTAAATTACCATTATGTGACAGGTGGGCGTGGGGTTTAGTTCAATTTGTATAATTTTCTAAATTAAGCTTATTAAGTTAAAATCTAATGTTTATATCACATAGAGTTTGAAAAAGTATGTTAGGATATATACCTATTTGGTTCAAATTGGGCAGTGCCACGCCCACTTTTCAAACTTCTTTGTAAATTTCGCATTTTTCTCTCAAACCCCAAATTTGAGAATTTACATTTGTAAATTGCTGTTATGTGAGAGGTGTGCGTGGTTTTTAAAATCTATACAAAAGAAAAATACCCACGTATTCCTTTCTCCAACAAAATCCCGAAAACCAAAATCGGAGCACTTACTAAAGTATTGAATTTTTTTATTCGCGCTATAGACCGTTAAATGGTCTTGGTTACAATCCGATTTCGCCCATTTCAAATACCGTCCTACCTTGGTTCGAGTGCAATTTGTGTATCAAGTGAGTTAACTCAATATTCACTCAAGCTATCTGATTAATGAGTGGAAGGGCGAACGAACAGATATGACCTAGTCGATTTCTCCTTCCAATTTGAAAATTTTATAATAGACATACATATGTACATCTGTCTATATCTATTTCGGTTGCTTTTGGCTATTACAAATAACCATTATGTGAACAACTTCCAAATATCCGACACTAGTACTCTGGGTTGAAAAATTGGACTAATGGTGAAACCCTCCAAAGACAAGTTTATTTAGAATTATTTGAAAGAAAATTGAAAATCTATACGTTGTGCAAATTTATTTGTATGCTGAATAGAAAATTTATTCGCAATTTAAAGTTATGCTAAAGTTTTGTTATGTTAAACGATGAATGAAAATTTATTTGCCATTCAAAATTACTCGAATAGTGACTGAAAATTTTAACTTATTTTTACCTTCTTAAATTAATCTGTTATTTGACAACGCTTTTCTCTACATGGAGTATTAGTATCTTGTGGCCTTCCATGAGTTGACAATGTCATTGATCTGTTATTTAGTTAATTGCACCTTACTAATTCCCGACTACCAACCAGTAGAGATTCGTGGATGTTCTCAGAAATAAATACTTACAAACAGTACGCTATATGCGCCCGATGTCTCGGTGCTCACTCGACAAAGTGCCATTCTTGCATTAACCAAGCCCTGTTTACTTCCATAAATTCCATGCCAGATTTATTATTCGATTAGTCGATGATATCTCCTTCCATGTGAACGCTAGATGCTTGATTAGACTGGCATAGGGCAAACTAGCCGAGATAAAATAATTTAACATTGGGGCGGTTTTTTTGTAACCTAGTTGCAAAAGAACACTAGGTAGGATAACGAGTTGCATGTAAAGCAACAACACTAACTCGGAAAAATATGCGAGTTGTGCCAACTCGGTAAAATAATATCCGACCTGAGATGTAGTGTTGGAAAGTGCAAAATCTGCGCTATTGAGAATCAGCCGGCTGAAAATACATGGGAAATTTCAGTGTAAGACTTAATTAATTTTTATTTGCATATTATTTTAAAATATATAACTACGTCAACTTAAAATTTGTTTGCACAAATGTTTTCCATTCTTAAATAGCACTAATCAAATCGCATGTTTTAAGAAAGATGCGAACAGGGTTGCTTTTGCAACTAAAGGAAATTTTATCCGTGCTGGAGCGTTCTTGTGCAACTCGGGCACAATAAAGCGGGCCCATTCTACATTTTCAATTTTCTAAATTTTCTTATTGCCTCATCGCAATAATCCTTCCATCAGGCTTGTGACCAATCCTAGTAAATTTTTCTTTTATATTAATTTTTTTAATTTTTATTTCAAAACCCTTAATATAAGACACGGTGGATGGACTTTTGTAATAATGATGACAAAGACGAAATTCGACAATTGAATTGGAAGCACGCCGTTTGTCAACTGTAACGGAAGTGTGAGCTCATAGCCTGACTACGGTTACGAAGCAAACCAGCAAGAAAATAAACCATTCATACAATATGCATCAAGATGTGTAAATTTTGCAGTCAGCAACATAAGCAAAGTTGCAATGTTGCAAGTGT
>OX639993.1:180911699-180996108 GCA_951828415.1 Anomoia purmunda
TACATATTTAAATATGTGGGAATATGTGTGTATGTGTATACCTTTTTTTAGTGGTAGTTACGAGTAGAATGCGGTCAACTTATAAAAATCGCATACTTATTAGTATATGGTGTATGTACGTGACGTGTCGTATTCTCGATAATACATAGCTATTTTTTTATTTCTATCAAGCACAATTCATCTCACTTTAACACCGGCAGGAATGGTTTGACTTTTACGCACATAGCATTTCGAAACAGAATCTCATATAAAGCACACACCCAAAGTGCGCATGCGTGACTTTCTCTTTTCATAAGCTTGTAAAGTGCACTTTTTATTAAAATATTTGCATTTTATTGACGTAACGGCAAATAAAAAAAAATTATGAACGAATTTCGCGCGAGAAAAGAAGAATTCGGCAGATGCTATCAAAAACACATAAAAAGCAAAAACAAAACCAGTTTTGATGTGCGGTTTACTGACCCATTTGAGCGAGAATTTAAACAACACCGTTGCGGACGTGCCCCGAAATTTTTGGAGGTGAACTCCTGGTGAACGTAAAAGCAGAACGCGTAGAGAAAATATGAAACAGCTAACTGAAAAAAATGCAGATGTTGTTTTTCTTTTTAAATAAATTTTATTATCACAGTTTCACTTATATCGAGTGTATTTCTCACTTCAGCGAATTTCAGCTATAACTGAATGGTGGCGGCATTCGCAACAAACCAGAAGCGATTGCAATTAATTGACAAGAAAATCAATTCAATTATCAAAAAACAAAAAAAAAAAACACGAATTAGTTTTTGTCTGATGTGGCTTTTGGGTGATTCTCTGGAATGTTTTCGGCGAAATGAGTAATACTCCATGTCACGTCGCTGACGTTGCCGTATTAAATGTTTCACAAATGGCAATGCAAATAAGTATTGTTTGTGTCTATTTCTGGGTGTTGAAATGTTTTTTGCATAAATTAAAAACCGGTTGTTGTCACACTCAGCAGCAGCAGCAGCAGCAGCACTACTTAATAAAAGTAGAAAAAAAAATTAATTATAAAATTGATTTGGTGTTGAATCAATTCCACGCAGCTTAGCTGCTATTCAACTCGTCTAGTATTTCGTTTCAATTTGGTTGATGAAAGGTAAAATGATCAAGATAAAATATACATATGCAGAGGCGCTGATAGAAAAATATTTTGGAGGCGGTTTACTCTAGCTAGCTACCAGTTCATCTTTAAACTCACCACATGGCGATTTTTTTTGCAATATATAATTTATTTTTGTTAAGTTTTTATAAAACGACAGTTCGTGCCATAGTAAAAATCATATAAATCAAAGCAAAGTTTGAAATATAAAATTTATAACTACTTAGCAAATATTCATTAAGTTTTAAAACTTTTCAGTTGGACTTTTTAGAAAATTCTAGGATATAGAGTTCGTTTTATTCTATTCTTCCATTCGTCCGTAAATGAGATAAAACTCATTTTTAGAACAATTTTTCTAAGCACTTTTTTTGAGTTTAACCCTTTTCTTCAACACCTAGGTAAGACTATGAAAATCGGGAAGACATCATATTTGGTAAAAATTAATAATGCATGTTGTTGATAGCGAAATATCGTGAATGTAAAATTAGTACTGGCTTTTAGTAAAAAAATTTTACTTACTTACTAACTTAATTGGCGCCATAACCGCTCAGGCGATTTTGGCTGAACTTCTCCTACAACTTGTGGTGTTCGTCTTGATGTTGTAGCACGAATTGAGGGACCCAGAGTTTTGCGCCGACTCCGAACGGCAAATGATTTTTGGGAGAAGTTTTTTCATGGCAGAAATAAACTCGAAGGTTTGCCATTGCCTGCCGAGGGGCGACTGCTATTTGACAAATTTGTTTCTATAATTTTTGATGTTGCCTGGCCAGGCCAGATTTTGAACCCAGGATCCACCGAATGAAGCGCGCAGATGCTACATACACGGGCAACCTCCCAACATTTTTCCGAGACTAAGTTTTCCAAAACCTTTTTTCAGTTCAAACCATTACTATATTGTTCCATTCATCTTATAAATTTAGTTGATTTTGAATAATTTAAATAGGTAGAACACTTTCCAAATATATTTTTTGACTGAACATTTCTTGAACTTTTTTCGTTTGATCCCAGTATAGCGGAAATCCAGTTAACTTGCCAATTAAAAAGAAACAATGCCCTTTAGCAGCAACCCACTTTATAAATGTTGCCAAATGTTCACAACAAAACTGATATATTTCAGTTGGCTTGCAAATTAAATTAAATTACTATATTTAAATAGGTGGCAACTCTCTCTAAACACATCTTCATGATTAAGTTTTTTTACATCTACGTTTTTTAAACTCCATGCCGCGATACTTCCTTTAACTTAAAAATTCCACCTATTTGACTCTTTTTAGTAAGTGGCAACTCCCACCAATGATATTTGCAATATAAAGTTTTTTAAAACCTCCTTCGTTTGAGATCAATATGCCAATATTTGATTTCACTTATAATTTTAATTAATTTTTAAACTGTGGCAACCTTCTACTAAAAACTTTTAGTTTGGAACTCACATTTGACTTATTTTTAACTTTAATTTAACTTAATTTGCATTTGAACATTTAGGACATCTGGGAAATCAGTTGAGACCCATATTGCAATATTTAATTTCATTCATTGTTTTAATTGAATTTAACCTTTTAGATAGGTGGCAACTCCCTTTAAAATCAATTCAATGATAACCCATATAACATACTATATATTTATTTGCCAAATCTTATCCACGTTTACCCAGCCGGCATATAGCAATATAGGATTTAAGTTATCTATTTAGTCAACTATAACATTTTTAGCAGGTGGCAACTCGATTTAGGCTGTTTGTGTGCTAAATTTCCTACAATTCCAGCCGTAAAGGTAATAACCAGTCAAATCAAGTGAACGCCGGAAACTCAATTTATTTACTATGTGCCACATTGCCAACAATCGAAATTACAGTAATCTGAAATTAAAAATTTAACAAAACAAATGTTGCGGCTAAACACTACATTCGCGGAAATTTACCAGCAATATTTATGGCACTTTCTTTAACATTTCGTAAATGAGCTCGCCGAAGATCAGTCTACAATGTCATAACAAATTAGTAGTCGTAAATGCGGATATTGTTACAATGTAGGAGTACAGATATATTTATCATAAAAATCATAAAAATGCGCGTATACAAATCCAATTTGTACTAATTTAAGGTGCGAAGAAATGCAGTTGAATAAAGCACATACACACACACACACACACACACACACCGGCAGACAGACAGACATTCGTTTATGAAAGGAAGGAGGTCAGCAAATTTTAATTTTCAACAGCGACCGAACGCGTTCGGTGTACAAACAACGGTAATAAAATATGTTATTGCAATAAATTGGAGCGAAATGTATGTAGTATATTTATATTCTTATATTGTTCCATCTCGTATTATCCTTCTTATTCTACTTACAACAGCAGAATATTTTTTGATGTACGCGCAAATAAACTATGTAAGAAATTCATTGGAAATTCAGCGTGCCTGCTCTACAATGCATCTGTAGGGGTGGTGTATACGTACCCAGTTAGCAAAATCTCTGAAAATGTGTCCGAAAACGGAGGGAAATTTAGATTTTTTTTTCGTTTACCGATGCCATTTTCGGATACTTTGACGGTGCGTTTTCCCACTGCAGTGTACAGCCGAAATGTGCGCCCGTGAAAGTTAGGACAAATCATGGCAAACGGATACGTTATTGGATCAATTTTGTATCCGTTTTTGTATAATTTTTAGAACAAAGTCCATATACCAGTGGCGGATTTAAAAAAGAGGTCTATTGAATAATTCTTAAGAGGGGCCCAGTTTTATGTTTTACAGAAATTTAGTTTATTTTAACCTTAATCAATATCCAATCTCGCTTAATTCTCAACTACATTCTTCAATTAACTGCAACTACTAAGCATGTTAATGACCCAGAGCGTAAAACTTAAAATTTTCGCAAGATTCCAGCGTCAAATAAGAGAAATAATATTTAAATTCTTTCATAGATTTTTATTCAATACAGAAAAATTACATTTAGGAAAGCCACATCTTCGTCTTGTCTTTTGTTCAGCAAATATTTCCATTACAGAATCTAAATTCAGTGATCTCGCTGCTGTTCTTTAAATGAAAAAGATCCAAAACTGATTTAGGGTATTTTCAGCTAGAGAGACTCGATAGTTTTAAACTATAAGTATTCTAAAAGAGCTCATGAATCGTTCAGCACTAGCTGAACCGATGGACAGAGTCAGGAACATTGTGAATAGACTACGGCATTCGGGAAAACTGTCCATAATTTTGTTCGTAATTACAAACTTCAAATAATGTAGTGATGTGTCGTTCAAAAAATCACGATTTTTTTTTAAGTAGACGTCAATGAAGCTAGTCAGTTAGTTCGTGTTTAAGATATCTATTAAAGAACTCCAAGTATGAGCTAAAACTGGTTTGCAAATTATCGTCTTCTATATGTAGAATCCTTAGATTCTGAGGCATCCAAAATGCGTGCGCGCATTGGTTACGCGTGATACGTGCAGGTCCAAGCAATATATAGTAATCTTAGGCGAGCATATTAAAATAAAAGAAAGTAAAAAAAAAATTAGTCCCTTATTTGGAAAAAGTTTAATTGTTTTGAAAAAAACACTAAATTTTTATGAAAAAAAACTCACAGAACGTCTACTTAGCTATGTTGCGAAGATAGGGGAATAACGCAAATTTTCAGTACAGGAAGAATTTTTCATGACCAAAACTTTTTTTACTGTGGCATACTGAAAAAACGTCTTTTTTCAATATTTAAAAACTTCGAAAGTTCATTTCTCGAAAATTTTAAGTATCATATTAAAATAAAAAAATACGGTTCGATTAGTTTTCAATATAGAACGCGAAAAAAATATGTTTTTCCAAAAAAATTTTTGATTGTAAATTTCGGATGGAATGACCCATATACAAATCTCCTGCCACGGTATTTGTCGTCGAACTCCTCGAAAACGTCTGAAACGTTTTTATGCAATTTTGTTTATATATTTGGTAGGTATGGGAATAGTTCGTAAAGTATATATTATGCTTAAAATAAAGTTGCCATCTTTTTTAAAAGTTAAATTTAATTAAAATTTGTACAAGTTAGATGAGACTTTTAAAATATGGGCGTCAAGTGATTTTTCATGGAAAGAAGGTGCATAGCTAACTTTTATGAAGGTTGCCACCTGTTAGAAAATTCAAACTAAATTAATTATACACTAGTTATTTGAATCAGTAAAAATATGGGTGTTAAACGTTTCGTGGTTAAAACGGCGTGGAGAAGGTTATTACATATATTTTGGCAAAAGTATATAAAATATTGAAATATGGGAACCTAACTGTTAGTTTCGCTAAAGAGAAGGTTTATAGCTAGGGTTTTAGAGTAGGTTTTTTAAGAGAGTTGAAAACTGCATGAAAAGTCTAGTTTAATTAAATTATACTTAAGTTTAATGAAGTATTAAAATGCAGGTGCCAAGCGGCTAGTCTCGGTGAGAAAGGGGTTTGGAAAGGGTTGCCACCTATTTGAAAAGTCGAATTTAATTAAATTATACACCAATTATGTGAATTATTATAATATGGGTGTCAAACAGTTCGTTGCGCAGAAGAAAATTTGTATAGCTCGCTATATTTTGAACAGGGTTGCCACCTATTTGAAAAGTCGGAATAAATAAATTTAACCACAAGCGTATGAAAAAGTGAAATATGGGCTGCAAACGAACAGTTTTGCAGAGGATAACTTTAATAGCTAGCTATAATTTAACGAAGGCTGCCACCTGCTTGAAAATACGAATTTAATTAAATTTTTCACAAGCTATATCAAAGAGTAAAATATGGGTGTGAATTCATTTGTTTAGCTAGCAAAAAAATATTCAAGGTATATTTTTGAGAGGGTTGCCATCTGTTATATATGATGGAAATCGAAATACATTTTCTAGTTACTTATGCAAATGGCAATATTTATTAAAATAAACGTCCGCCGGATTTTTCTAGTTTTTTAAATTAAAACACAAAAATCAAAAACAAACGAAAAACAATCGTATCAGATTTTATTTTGCACAATCGCTACAGATAAATTTTTAAAATTACTTGCTGAACTATCTAAGAAAAAAGTCGAAATGTTTATTGCAATTTTTCCTAATATCAGTTGGTTTCCGGACAGTTTACGGATGAGAGAAATTAACGCAAAAATGTCGTCCGCAAAAGTCCGACGCTTACTTGTTGGCTGGGTATTGATTTTGGCAGTTTGTTTTGTAGTTGTAAAAAGTACCTGCGTCTGAACTATACCTTGTACTTGACACAAGAAAAATGCCAAAAAAAAAACAAAAAAAAACGGTGTGGCGTTAAACAAAAGCTTCTGCGGCCAAGGCACGTGCAAGACGACTGTTTGGCATGGTGGGCGTCGGTTTTGGTGGATCTTTTGATTACTCATCATGGCAGGTTGCACGTTTAATAAAATCCACAAAAGAAATGCCAACACGTCAGAAAAACGAAAAAGCAGCAAAAAAACAAACAAAAAAAAAAACGAGATGTGCAATGAAATGTAATGTAATGAAAAGAGCGAACAGTCAAAACAATAAAATGCTGCTGAAGGCCCGAAAGAATATGGGAAACAAAAGCACCGTTTCACTTGCGTTAGTGATGTGGCACGGGCAAGGCCGTTGTTGCCGCAAAACGCTTTTTTTTTTGGGAGTCAAACTGGGTTAGGTCAACACACACACACACACACACACACACACACACAATTACACAGCATGCACAGCTGCATTTCTTTACACAAAACTCCACACATTTTATTTACATATTTGAATTTACCACTACATTCTAACTTGTTTATTTACATTCGTGTGTGACCCTGCCAATAATAGCAGCAATGCAACCATTGACGACTTCCAATTGCATATTCCCACATTTCATTTTACTTATTGCGTTATTTATTTCTTGTTGGTGCATTGTTTACATTGCACTTCCTTGGTAGAAGTTGGCTTTGTCATTTACTTATGCACCTAAACCTATCTACATATAATTTTTTGCATGTTCTTTTCTTGCTCTACAAATTTGTTTGTATGAATCTCGCATAAAAGGGTCGCCAAGTCGAAAACAATAAATTTTATTTACACTCAAAATGTCATGCAAAAAAAAAAAAAGAAAAAAATGGCATTGCAAGTTTATTAAATGCGCGCATTTGTTTTGGTTTTTGTTTTCAACCGCATTTGAGGAGAATTGTGGAATAGAGAGAGCAACATACATACATACATATTTAGTAAATATCGGGTCTGGCAATAGGAACGCACAAAAGTTTTTTTAAATAAAATAAAAACGGTTTGGGATATGAATTAAATTCTTTATTCCTGTGAAAGTACATTCGCTGCCATTATGTATGGAACTCGGTCTCTTTTGCATGGGCATCACGGGCACGCTTGCAGAAGTCCAGACGCTGAACTCAATTTTCGACGGTTTTCAAGCATAAATCGGCCGATACTGCTGCAATTTCACGTTGGATATTCGTACGAAGTTCATCAATCGTCGCTGGCTTGTTGGCATAGACCATAGACTTGACGTAGCCCCACAGGAAATAGTCTAACGGCGTCAAATCGCACGACCGAGGCGGCCAATTGACTGGGCCATTTCGTGAGATAACACGTTCACCAAACTTGGTTTTCAATAAATCGATTATGAAATTCGCTGTGTGGCTTGTGGCGCCGTCCTGTTGGAACCACATATTGTCCAAGTCCATATCATCCAATTCGGGCCAAAAATATTCGGCTAACATTGAGCGGTAGCGATTCCCATTTACAGTAACCAAACCGTAATTTTTTCGGGATGGAATGTTAACTCATGGAGTACGTGTGGATTGCTGCCTGTCCAATAACGCATATTTTGCTTATTGACGAAGCCATTCAGCCAGAAATGACGACGACCATAAATTGGACGTAGCGCTCTTAAAGTTGAGGCCATTGACTCCGAATTTCGGTAGTAATAATTTTAATAATTTCGTCTCGTTGTTGGATCGTATATCTTTCCATGATGAAATGCCAAACTTTACTGAAGAGAAATGTCAAAAGAGCGGGGAAAAAGTATGGCGTCGTTTACTGTCACTATCGGTCTACTTTTGTAGCGTCCCTATTGAAAAACCCTTTACTTACAACAGAGCGCCCGCGAAATGTATGGAACTTACAAAAGTGTTCAATTCTTTTAATTTCCCGCGTATTTTTTTTTAGATCTGCAAAAAAATCTTAAGTTCTGCAGCGACATAAAGCCATGCGATTTTGACTTAAAACCCTAAATAAAATTAGACAAATATTAATTAGAATAATGATCTTAGAAGAAATAATTATCAAAACATTTTTATCGAAAATAAAACCGTGCATATTTATCTCATATAAAGTTTTGACCTACCTATATATGTGTCCGTTCTAGAGATTTTAAGTAGGCAAAGTTTGAAACGGCATGTGCCGAAGATTTGCCCACAGAAGTAAAGAACGTTTTAAAGCTAAATCTTTAAATACTTAATATGTATAAACAATTTTACAAGATATGGTGGCATTTCTGGTCCAAAAAGCCGAACATAAAATTGCCCAGCAATCATTAAAGTATGTGAAAATCTTTTAAATTTGCAAATTTTTTAGTTTTCGTGCTCAAGTCACGAAGGCTTGTGTGAAACAACTGTTTATTTATTCTAATTTTTGTACGTTGATATTTCGGCTTCTACATATTTGTGGTCATCTTCGAACTGACACAATTTTATTTGTTACATACGTTAATAATAAAAAAAAAAAACATTAAAAAACACATAACTTACACTTTTGACTGTGCTTAGACAAATTATTTTACTTAGTTTGAGAAAATCAAATGTAACAAAACAAAAAATTTGAGGACACACATATTTTACATGTAAGTACTAGCTTTTACCCGCGCATTCGCCCGCTTGAAATTCGGTTTAACGCTACGAATTCGAATGCAGCAAAAGATGAGATAAATTCACCAAAGATAATTACTTTTAACTCATATGTAGTTTCGATTTTTAAATTTTTAATATCTAAGAAAAGCCTACCCCTACTTTATAATTGATGTGGTGAATAGTTCCACAAAACTTTTTGTTTGCGCTTTACATATACCCCCTTCAAAAAGAATATATAAAATTCCGTGGTGCACTAAAGAACTCAAGAAACTGAAGAATTTGAGAAACAGATGTTTGCAAAAAATTCAAACTTTCAAATTCCTTCCTCTATAGTGATGAATACTTTCGATATTCGAAAGAGTATAAAGCGCTCAGTAAGGTTCTTAAGTCCGGCATAAAATCGAGCCCTATGTATTTCTGGGGATATGTCAAATCGAAAAAATCATGTTCAAATTTTCCATCTCATTTTTTTCTTCTAATGAAAAGAGAGCGAATTCCTTGTTAGAGGCTTCTAATCTTTTTGCAGTTTTTTTTCGGTCTAATTTCGAAGTAGGATCAATTCTAGATGTTGACTACGTCACGAGCTCCAACTCCAAAATTAATTTTTGTTCGCTTTTAGTGTCAATTAATGACGTAGAAGATGATATCCGGCAAGTCAAGGTGTCAACGCAAACAGATGTTCAGGGATTATTGCCTTATCATTTAAAGAAGTGTTTGGATTTTCCTTATCTACTATTATTGATCTTCAATAAATCTCTCGAACGGGGTCAGTTTTTACAAATGGTAATAAGAATAATATAGCCAACAAAATGGTAATTTCGAAATTACCAATGGTCTTGAGCTTCGAAAAATTTATTATTACACAGAAGATATTATTTGCAGTTATTGACTTTATCACTGTTAACCAGCATGGTTTCATAACTGGCATATCAACTGTGACCAATCTCTCCGTATTTTCTGAATACTGCTTATCCGCTTTTAATAATCGATCTCAAGTTGATCTGTGTATACTGAGTTTTCGAAAGCGTTTGATAAAGTCAGTCATTCGTTCATAATTTCCAAACTATGTAGTATGAGATTTCATTCCATTTTTTTAACTTGGATGACATCGTACGTCACTAATCATCATCGGCCGTTTGCCCACCCATTCATTGCGGCCACGGGAGTGCCCCGGGGAAGCATTTTGGGTTCCTGGTTTTGAAATTTTTATTAATGATATATCTTATTATTTGAACGTTCCAAATTTCTTTTGTACGCTTATTACTTAAAAATCTTCAGCACAGTCACATGTCACCCATATATGTAGTTTAAATTTAAATATAAAGAAGTGTTTTCAAATCTCATTCTCCAAATCTCGTTCCATTATTCTTACTTCCTATCACATAAGTGGTTCTAGGTCTTTGACTCGAGATTCTTATTTCAAAGTCATTTAAACTATACTATTGAAAAATGTAATAAAAATTACTAGTTACTTTATTTGGAGACCTTTCTATTTAGGTAGCATCAACAGACTCGAAAGAATCCAAAAAGTGTGCCTTACGTTCATTGCGGTTTAGTTTTTTTTTGTTTTACTATTGATTCTCCATTCTTATTAGAACGGACTTTTTTCAATATCCCGCAGATGAATGCAAGGAACAATGCAATTTTTTCTTTAGAAGTAGTAAAAACTAATAATGTTGCTAATGCTCCCATTTATAGGGCATTTAAAAAATTTATCTTGCTCTCAAATTCTTCTGCTATTGATTTTTCTGATACTAAATATAACATCAATAATGAATTATTAAGTTTAGTTATTTAATTGACTATAATTTTTATTAACAGTTGACAACTCTCCATAAAATATAGCCTAAGTGTTAATGTGGGGTATGGACTAATGTTGCCGTTCAGACCTATACAGGTACTAACATACACACATACTCATTATTTATGTTCTTAATTTAATTGTAATTATTTATTTTGAATAAAAATGTAATTCATTCTAAAACAAACAACGACTAAATCCCAGTTTCAAATCTTGTTCAAAGGGGGAGAAAAAGTTCCTGCGACTTTATAAAGGATTTTTAGAAATTTTAATTCGAATTTCAAGAAAAAATGTTAGCATACAGTTTTATAGATCATTCAATTTTAATAATGTAATAAAGTGTAAATTTCCAGTGGCTACAAACGACCATTAATTTTTGGAAATTTTTTTAAGTTCTTCCGTATAACGCATGTTCGGACTTTTCTATATAGAAAAAGCTGCAAAACCTCGTCAGTAACTAATCAACGGTCATTTGTATCTTCTTAAAACTTGCACTTGGTAATATTAAAATTGAATAGGCCATAAAACTGCATGCAGAAATTGTTTCAGAAATACTAATGAATGAACTAAGTTTTAAAATCTTTTGTAAAGTTTGTGAAATTTGTTCCCCCATTTAAAAAAAACAAAACAAAAAACAATTTTGAAGACAATTTGGAACTTGGATTTAGCCGTTGTTTGTTGTAGAGTAAACTATGTTCATATAAACAAAGTAGTTAAAATTAAATTAGGAAAGATAAATATTTAAAACTAGTGATCCCATGGTATTTTGATTTACAAATATAACGTAGGACTTTTCAATGATTTTTTGATATTACTTGTATTGTCTTGCGTTTTCGAAAAAATAGCAACAATCTTATTTATATTTAAAAATTTAGTGAAACTGATTTATGTCAAAAACAGTCCTTGTATCAGTTGGGTAGTTGGTGAAATTTTCCAAGGTACCTTAACTTAAAATAAAAGAGGGCATAAAGAGATTTGATATCTGTGGATATCTTACTCACTTTTCTCACATATAGCGAATTAGCCAAAAATCATGTAAAACACATATTGAAATTTGATGTCATATATCGATTTGATCACATCATTCGGAATTAGGTATATCTCACATTTCAATCACAATTTTTCACATAATTTCCTACGTATACTATTGTTTATAATTTACTTAATATCTACATAAAATTTTTTAGTGTTAAAATTTGAAAATCAAAATTTAACAAGACTCTTTCTATAAAAAATATTTCCACGTTCATAAAAACGTGGTATATTACAAATTGTTTTTTTTTTTTATCAAAAATAATCTCAAACCTGATCAGTGATGATACTCGTACTTATGGAGCAATGGGATATTGTAAATGTACCGCTATTTTTAATTACACACAAAATATCAATGACCAAAGTGCATTGAAAAGAAGCACGCGATATGCGTAATATACGGATACGACACTTTTCTCCGAAATCGCGGGAAAAAAAATTTAAAAAAAAGATAAGATAAATGCGTTCAATAACATTGAAATGCACACAAAAGAAATGTCAACAACAGGCAGTCATAAATAATGTTATTAACATAACGGAGCACACGAAGAACCAGCGAAAAACAAGAACTCCTCAGAGATGAATTATTATAATTTTACTTAATGTGTAATCGATAAATAAGCTAAAAATATCGCAAGCAAAATGGTGAAACAAAAGAATGCGCATTGCGAGCATATCAGAGATGGAAATGAAAGATAGTTTGTATGTATGTACACTAATGGGTATGTAAATTAGCGGGTATGCGATGATAAGCTGTGATGTTTACATATGCGTGAAATTAGGGCAAAGCAAATTTATAGTTACGCGCCCGAAAAAGTTTTTAAGAGAGTAAGTCAGAGATAAAAGTACTAGTATAAGAGAAACGAGCTAGAGTTAATCAATAATACAGCTTCAGATGAAAATAGTTTCTTTTGAGCAGATCAAATATTTTTGGGTCGCTGAGTTTTTTCATAACCTCAAAAAAATTGCAAAAACAACAATATATATTTAGGAAAGCTAACTGATAACCAAAACATGACTGTGTAGACCAAAATTACTATTCGTGCTTAGCAATTCGTAGATATCGAAGTCGTATGAGATTTCGTCTACTCTCAGCATACCCGGGAAAAGACGACGCGGACGTAGTGGGCTTTCGTTTTCGTGGAGTGCTTTTTTAACGTGAATTCCCCTTGCGTCTTACAACTTATATGTAATAAGGTAAGGTTCAGTTAAATAAAGAAGAAAAATATAAAAATGGTAGAAAGGTTAACTGCTCCTTGCTTCTCTTGTGATATCTAACTTGCATGTCTCCAAACGGTTAACTCATTTAGCAATAGCCTAAAGATTTATTTATTTTTTGTTTTGCCCCTGTTTTGACGCTACCAAGCAACTTTAAGGGATGGTCTCAAGCTGACCTCAGATTTATATTCTTACTTACTTACTTAATTGGCGCTATAACCGCTTTAGGTATTTTGGCCGAACTGCTTCTAAAATTTGTGGTGTGCGTCTTGATGTTGTAACACAAATTAAGGGAGCTACAGTTTTACGTCGACTCCGAAAAGCGAATGTTTTCTTGAGAGAAGTTTTTTTTTCATTTCAGAAATACACTCAGAGGTTTGACATTGCCTGCCGAGGGGCGACCGCTATTAGAAAAAACTTTTCTATAAATTTTCATGATACTTGCCCCAGCTAGAATACAAACCCTGGACAGGTTACACACTCAGCTATGGCCAAACCAAAAATATATGATAAACACGGTCCACTTAAATGAAGCAGTTTCTTTTTGTGGATCTATGTAATTATTATAGTAAGACACAAATTATTCGAGTCATTTACAACTTCATTGGTATTATTATATATCATAAAAGTCTTCTCTTTGCAGCGGAGTAACTATGGAATTTTTCTGAAAGGAGACAGCGTTCTGTTGATATTTGCCATATAATCTTATAGTATACCACGTCTGAGTTTTTTAAATTTTTTATTTGCTCTTCTTCATCATGTTGGTCTCCTTGCCGTGGGGATAAGGCTTAAGTGGTGGTTTGAGATCACCCACGGTGGCATTCACGACCCTGCTATCCTCAAGGCAAGAGTAGAAACATGAAGCAGTAGGAAAGGGCGAGCCCATCTTCATAAGCTACCATCTACCTACCGGACTACTGTAGCGTTTTTCAAGCAGAACTGATGGCGATTGAGAGGCTGGTCAAGTGTAATACGATATCCAAGGTTGATACTTACATTTTCACTGATAGCCAGGTGGTAATAAAATTATTCAAGAATCAGTCGACTACCTCCATGGTAGCCATGCCATGCCGCACATGTCTCAATGCGATGGTTGAGTCATTTCACCCAAAAATGGTATAGGTTCCAGGCCATTGTGACATAAAGGGGAACTACAAGGCCGATGCACTCGTGGGACTCTGCACTAGACTTCCTCCAGAGGATATAACTGATAATTGGTGTACCCTTGCAAACTTGCAAGCCACTTGCTTCCGACAGGCTTCCTAAGGTGGCAATTACAGATGGTGAAGGAGATCACTTGAAGAATTGCCAGGCAAGAGGAAGAAGGAATGTCGGTGGATCAAAGTGTAGTTATGAAATATTTAAGTTTTATTAAGGAACATCAATTATTTGGTGATCAAAGCTGAATCTCTTCTAGTTTTTATACAAAATGTCAAAGACAACTGTCGAAATCAAACGAGAAAGCAGTTCTTATCGTCAAATCCACTAGAATGAATGATTCCAAAAAAGAAGGCGGGAAATGATAGTAAAAGAGTTAATATTATTAATATTAATTGTTTAATATATTTTACGGCGTTGAAAGGTGCTCTGTTTTATGAATTGGAATTTAGATTTTTTCGACTATACTTTATTCTTTGGTAGGTAAGCTTAGTTATTTAAACTTTAATATTAGGTACTGTATTATTAAAAAAAAGAATAATCGCAAAACAAGACAGGTATGCACCTGCTTAAAATCTTTTTGACGTCTCTTAGACAATCAGTAATAAATAGCTACGTGCCTTCCTACCATGAAAGTGGGTTTTCACTGATATTAAGAGTATACAAAATGTTTTTGGAGGCACGTGTAAACACTCTGTCTCTCATCGCCACGATCCGAGTCCGTAACACACTTTGACAGAGGTACTTTAATTATATAAACAGCATAAAAAAGCTTACGCAACATTTACATTATAACAAGGGGCGGATTTACTTTCAGGCCAACTGGGCAACAGTTACGCGGTCTTCATGAATGGCTAGTCCAAATATTTCTATAAACCTGTCTAGAAATATGAATTGAATTTATTTTAAATATACTAAATAATATTATTTTGCGTTCTACGCGGGTGCGCCTCCAGTGAGAGACAGTCAATTAGCGAATTTTGCGTAACTCGCATTTTATTTTCCTAGTTAGTCAAAGTTCAAGTCAAGTAAGCATTTATTGTACATTTTAAAGTTCGAAAGCAAGAGATAAGTAACGGAAATAAAAATTTCGTACACAAATAATATTTTCTTCCTTTTATCGATGACTCACATCTCGCATCTTTGGCTGAACGAATTTCGGCATACGTATTCGTAGAAAAAAAAATTGGGTTTTTAGCTGAGATAAGAAAGATGAACCTTTCAAGATTAAAACTGAAAGTCCCTAAAATTGCCGAATTCTAGTCTCAAGACTTAGAAATTGATTCATACACCGACTTGGTGGGTCTTTACTTGTTCGAAACGATATTAAAAATAAAAAAATTGAATCAATGGAAATATTTATGTACTGTATTGCATTACAAAATAGTGTTCAATATACACTCAGCACAAACAAAAAAGCCGCATTCCCATTTTTTGTCACAATTCAAAGTTGTTAGTTTCATAACTCCAAAATACTTAACATATTTGTGATAATTTTGATGGAAATTTGTTAGCTAATTTAATTTTAATAAATGAGCACAAAAATGCGAGTAAAATGTGTTGTAACTTTTTTTGTGTTTAGTTTGAAAAAGACAGCATCCAATTTTTTGTTCTTTTGCAGGTTTTGAACATTTGAAACAAAATATTGGAAAATTTGACAAAGTGAAAAAACAATTTTTTTTACTTACACTCCAATTACACAATGCGTGAATAAATTCTGAACGTTTGGTTTTGTTTTTATACTTTTGGGCATAGAATCATATAAATATTTTAAATATTCAGGCGTACTTTTCTCATGTCATAATTTTTCTATGGTGTTTTGTAGTTCCACCATTGATTTCGGCTCGTTCTTGTGATTTTTAGTGTCCATAATAACCACAGCGTTTTCTATTAGATTGAAGTCTGGTCCATTTGCTGGCCAATCTAGTGACAAAATCTTTCTTCAGTTTTGTCATTTAATGCTAAACAATAGACCGGAAAGTAGTAATGGTTTAAAAGTCTACGATAAAACTTACAGTTCGTGCCCGATAATATGTCACTGAATCTTCTTGAAAAATGGGTTATGGTTCCTTTTCTGTTAAGAACTTCAAGCTGGGTACAACCCCATTAAGTACAATAGATTCGTGATTTTTGGCATTTACTATACCCTCTATTATAATTAGGTACTCCGGTGTGTATTTTGAAATGTAGCCGCATACAATACTTTACAGTAGGAGGTATGCAGTTTTCCGAAAATCGTTAATCTGTCCCTCTGTCCCACAGCGAACGGTGCGATAGCCATCCGGGCCTATCAAGTAAAATTTGGATCCATTTGAAAATGTGGCACGTCTCCATTCAGATTCAGTTCATTTTACTTACTTTACTTTACTGGTCCAATTGAAGCGGCGTTCTTTAATTTTTCTAGTTAAAAGCGGCTTTATGGGAGGCATTCTAGCAGTCCATCTCATGTAACCTATATTGAGCTGTTCGGATCAAAATATCCTTTGAAAGCGACTGCTGCAGCTCTGTTTTTATCTCGGCCTTATTTTTGAAAGGGTTTGAAGGCATGTTCTCAAAATAGCCCAGTCTACTTTCCGATTTGTGTACCTTTCCCTGCTCAATACTTCTTTCCTCTCCAGTTGGCAAATTTCATGGTATTGTTTTCGTTTTTAAACGACGCACGGAACTTTCATTGCGACTTAGTTTGGAAGTGTAATAATCATGTTGAACAACTTTTTTCCATGATTTTATTAATTTAAAAATTTGGAGGCCACCCCCAACCAACTGCTGGCCCCAAGGCTTCAAAATTCTAAATCCGGCCCTGGACTACACCCTCCACCAGCGCTACTGATACACGTAACGCACTAAATGACATAAAGCGGATAAACTCAAATATTGACAAAATAAATTGACGCAACGGTCACAGTTCAATTCCGTTGAACACAAAAACCATGGGGATACGGACGGTGCATAGAGTCGTCCATTCTCCATTGCTGTGCCATCATACGCTTTGTGTTTTTGCTGTTGCCATCACTTTGGCTTCTGTTGGTGGTTCTGTTTTTATTATTGTTGACATCCATGAGTTACCGCATCGCATCATATCGCCTCTGACGGTGCTCAGTGGCCCTCCCGATAGCTATGACAGATTATGCGGCAGATTAAGCGCCGTTTCAGCCTGTCATTTTGTCTTAAGCGCCGCGTGACATAACGAAACCATATTACCAAATGCAACATTCAACATCGGCAGCATGTGGCATTCCAATTATGTATATACTTTATGCGGCATACCGTCGATATGCTGCTTGGCTGCCCAGTCTCCGTTCGATGGAGAGTCCCTGTAGAGCCTCTACGCAGTGAGAAACAGTGTTGCCGCTAAAGATTTTTTAGTGATGGCCAGATTAGATTTCAAATGTTGCTAAAAATTTTAACTTTTGGCTAAAAGCAAGGGGAGCTAAAACTTGTTTTGTAAATTAAAAGGTTCCATATGAATTTTTTTTAAATTATTATTAAATTAGAATACATTAATGCAAAAGTAATACATATCACATTTAAAATACTTTCGAAACCCAAAAAAATTAGATATAACATTCAGAATTTTTATCAGTTAGCAATGTGACTCTAGTAAATACTTTACAAGTGAAAATTTATAATAACGACTGACCACGAAAAAGTTCTATTAACGTTTAGTTTTTGAGAAGTGTCACAAAAAGAAGTAGGCGGCGGCTAAATCTAGCAACCAAATGGGTAACACGGCAACACTGGTGGCTAGCTGTGGAAACTTCACACACACATACATATGCACATAAATACATATATTGCCGTTAAGAAATTTGTAAAAAACATACCGTTGTGTTATTTAACATTGCCACATTTTTTAATGTCACATTGTTTGAAATGTTATCTTTGCCTGTATTTAGTATGTATATTTGATTGGAAATAAGTTGCGCAATTGGGCAACGAAAACATTTTCACTCAGAATAAGTTAACAATATTGCAGAGCCGACGCATAATGTGTATTTCTGGACATAAATAAAAAACGTGTCCCGATCTTCACCACGACAAGCACATTGAGAAGAAATTAAAAAAATGTAGTGTTGCCGGCCACTACTACACTCCCGCTTCACATAAAAGATCTGTTGGTTTCTTAACCCTTTCGCTACAAGTTTTTAACGGGTTTTTTTTTAAATCTAATTCATTCAATTCGTACTCTTACCGGTCCGGGGAAAAATGCTCCAAATGTGTTTTTTAGAATGTATCCATATGTATACAAATTTTATGTATGGTAAAAAATGCTAGAATTTTATTTTGTTTCGTATTTAAATTCATATTTGTTTCAGTGGTTAAAATATAATTAATACAAATTCATATTTTGTAATAAATAAAACGTACATTTGTATGAAATACAAATTATACGCTTCAAATTCATATAAAGTAAAATAAAAGACAAAATGATACTGACTTAGAAAATAAAAATAATAAAAAAACAACTAAAAGAAATTGACTTATTCATTTGATATTTAAAGAAAGTCCCTGAAACAATTTCTTTTTCCATTGGGAATGCACAAGAAACCCTCGCATTTGGAGCACTTGTATCTGGTTTATTCCTCCATCGTGTGTCCCAGGCAATGCTGGTTTCCATCACATCGAATAGAAGTCGATGGTGTAGCTTTACATCTGGAAGGTCGTTAGATTGATTGGGATGTCCGCATTTAAACAGGATACTCACATTTCGAGAACATGCCTGCTGATATCACCGAGCTATAAGTCCACACAAGTCCATAATACACTACGAAAGCTCAATAAGTTCATATATTTATATTTGTGTCCATTGTTTTCGTAATCCATTTTGCATTTTATTCACGAATTGCATACTGATACTAAATCAATAAAGTGATCAAATATATTCAGCGCCCACTCTTTAGATCTTATGGAAATTCTGCACAAGGAGAGCAGAAAATCCAATTTATCTACTCCTCTCATATTTTTATTATACGCTAGTAATATATTTGCTTGTGCTAATTGATTTTTTTAAAATTTGGATACTACATTTGAGGGTTCTCAACCATGGATTGATGACGCAAGTTGCACAATTACTCCGCCAAGTCATCTGAGAAGAAAAATACTATACGGTAGTTGAAGCTTCCGAGGCCTTCTTTTTGCAATCACTTTCCAGTTTTGAAATCAATTTTGTCAAATCTATATATTTCCTCTGATAGCACTTTTGGCGTAAATACGATATTAAATTAAGAGTATTCAGAGAATAGTTATCGAAATAAATTTTATAATTTTTTTCTCTAGGGATAGCCAAGGCGAATTCTTATAAGGTGAAGTTGATCAAGCATACTACCACTCAATAAACCACTCAAAATTCGATTTAAAAAGACAGTCTTTTACCGGCTTAATAAAGCTACAGATAAACGAAATTTGGAAAGTTTCAAGTTTAAGTTTATTGTTAAAGAATCACGAAGTTAAAAGTATACTACAAACCGCCGCTTATTGCAAATATCCTTAACTTTTTGTTGCCCAGAATTCTAAGAAGGAGTAAGGGGCAAAACGTAAAGTAGAAATACGAAGTATTAGCCGAGAATCCTTGCTTATGGATAATAAATGCAATTTTGTACTACTCAATATTCGAATTAATTCCAATTAGAAGACTTTACATATTGCTGCGTTATTTTTTTCGCTGACTTTCTCCACCAACGCTTTTGCGACATTGCCGTTTAAGACGAAATAATTAGTTATATTTCAAACGTGTGTAGCTAGTTGTGAAGCACAAACACAAACCTGTGATTCCCGTTAAAAGTACCATAACTCCAATTTTGAATTTGCTAAAAATATATTTTGATTTGATGAAGAGAGTTGATAGCTATCACCATGCCATCTCTAAATAATTCAGTTACAATTTCCAATAGAAACGAAGTTTGGTTGCAAGATTTTTGAGTATATATGTATATAGTTTCAAATGACTAATTGGCATTTGGATGTAGGAGTATTTTAAAATGGAGTTATCATGTTTATAACGTACACTGCAGTTTGTAGCATTCCTTAACCGCCATTTACAACAACAACAACTTGTCCACTCACTGTATAATCTAAATACACTTTTTAGTAGTAACTTCCAAGTTGTAGTTGTAATTTATGTACCACTGACAGCCAACTATTAGCAGCGAAAATGCAATAGAGAAACATCACTAATTACGGATTACAATATTGTAAATTGTATAAAATGAAATCCACTGCTCCCACTAGATGGATGTACTAGGTAGTAGTCGACGGCTATGATGTCGCTGTGGCAACGGCAAAATGACGCAGTGCAAATGAACGCAGTAGCGCTCGCTAGCCGCTGATATGGATTGACCCAAAGGACTAATTTTCTTCAATGTCACTGCATATTTTCACTTTGATGAGTTAAGTCCTTGCAATAATAGTGTCAATTTTGTAAGCATAGCATTGGCTTTATTTCACTATTTTATTGAGCGCACGCTACGGTTGTGCGCAGGGGGGGGTGAGGAATTATCGTAGTGCACTTGCGACATTTGCATACGGAACAAAAATGAATTGTTATATTTAAGAAATCCAACGCTAGATAAAAAAAAATATCAAATCTTTAGAGGTTTGAAATATGTAGTTCAATAGGTTGTGCGGACTCTTTTTAATATGCACAGTGTCGGCAAATAGTATTGGCACGCTAATTTTTGTACACATATTAGTTACAGTGGGTTTCTTGCTAAAGCTTATTAATTTTTTATCAAAATATTTCCCATGTTAAAACAAAATCCAAATAGATCCAAATAAATCCAAATTTTACATCCTATAAAAAAAAAACAATTTGTGAATACTGCCACCAAAGACACTGGTTGCATGACAAAAGAAGGATTAGAAAAGAAGAATTAAGAATCATAGGTGATGGCTTCCGCTTCGCTAATGATGCCACCTTATAACGGCGAATAATTGAATTCATTAAATTAAAAGGAGGTTCTAAACCAAATTTGGCTTGCCGAAAAAGAAAATTGGTTTCATTTATTTTTCGACAGAAACGTTTCCGAGATATTGCTGCTTTCGAGTTCTTTTTGCAATTATTATCAAAAAACTCCAGAATAGCAAATTAAGCCGGGATATGTGGCTCGTTCTTAGTTTATGAGCAAATTACGATGAAACTAAGTAATTTCGCCTTTCGGTCAATAAACTAAGATGAGATTCTCCGCACGATACCAAACACCTATTCACATGCCCTCTCAAACCAACTCATCTAACCAACCCTCCTCTCCCTCTGGTCCGACCCCGTCGAAATAGCGCGTTTCCTGGACCTGGACCCCTAGATGAGTTTGACAACAATGACCGTGGGTGAATCCGTTCTTCAAAGGGCGTGACTAGCCGCTGCAATAACAACAACAAAAACGCATTTGCAAATATTAGCATTTCGCTCAACAGTTCCTTGAGTTTTACCGCCTCTAGTAGATTTCTTTCATGATCGTAAATTTAATAAAGGATAGTATCACAGTAAAACTTAAATATATTAATAATGTACACAATCATTCACAGTTTTTCCCATATTGATCAAAGAACTAAGCAACCCTGTGGCTGCAGAGCTGTCAATACAAATTAAGAATGGTAAGCATTGTCGCACTTGGTTTATGCAAAGTAATTTGGACGAAAATAAGTAATTTACGTTGTAGTTTGGCCGGCATATAAATTTTTATGGATATCCTTTTTACGATATATATGTACAACTTCTTTACGCTGATATTTCACTTGGGCACATCGGAATATTAATTTTCGAGTTATTGGCGTCTAAATGCAAACAAGAAGGACATTTTGGAACTTTTTCAAAAATCGGTAATTCTTTTTCAATCCGTTTAATGAATTAACTCTGAAAACAAACAATAAAAAATGTTTTGTTAAAAGAGAATTTTATTATAATATTATTATATTTAACACAAATTAAATAGAGGCGGCCAATTTAAATTCTTTCGGCTTTCACTTTTTCAATTGAAAATCTGCCAAAATTTATGCATTTTACGGTGCAACAGCCAGAACGTACGTTTGATGTAATATCACATTTTATACGGACTTTGGCCCGCAGATTCCAAAAATGTCATCCATGTGGATCACATGTCCCATGTGGCTTTTGGGATACAGGGTTCTAGAGTTTTATCATGGGTTTGTCCCAACATCTGTTTTATTTATTTTTCAATCTTTTCCAACACTGGTTTATGAATCGCAATTCTAAAACTGATCTGGGTTTTGTATAAAATCGATGAAGTGGCTAACTTTCATAAGGTGTTCGGGTCAAATTTGACCCTTTTCGGGAAGCAAATCTTTTTCCCCGAGAAACTTTGTGGTTAATATTTTTGATATTTCGTGACTTTTATTTATTTTAGAAATTAAAGAGATATTAATAATTCTTGGCTCATATATTTGCGACTTTCCTAGTTAAAATTTTATTTCCACATACGGTACTCGGGTCAAATTTGCCCCGATGTAAACCACACGTTATGCTAAATAATCTTAAAGCAAAATAAATGTTAATATTTGTCTCACATCCTATTATTGCCATTTATACCTATATATTGGCGAATTCCCAAATTATAGTTTTGTTCGTGAACTAGAAATATTATAGAATTATTTCTTCCATATTTGCCTGAATATTGCTCGAGTAGTACAGTAAACCCGGAGGGAGTAGCGAATATGTAGGAATAGGTTGAACGTTGAGCCAAATGTTTACCCGAAAAATAAAAGATACCGAAATAGAGTTTATAAAAAGGTAGAGGAATTTTGTTCAGAAATTGTAGATAACATTGAATATGCTGAGCCATCTGATACTTCAAGTGACACTGACAAAGAAAATATAGCCTAAAAGGTCATAATGAGACTACGACAATTTTTCCCCAGCAGAAACTACTGAAAAAACATAGCAATCAAGTTGGAAAAATTCTCAAAACTAGTCCGCAGTTCTTATGATAATTTTGTTTTGTCTTACATACATTCTGAAAAAATAAAAAAATAAACTTGTGCTACTACAGGAGTATGCAAACGCGAGGACAAAAAGCCACAAATAACATTAGATTATAACAAATATTAAGGTGGTGCAGATATGTTGGAAAAAGTTTTGTCCTATTATACTTGCAAAAGAAAGACAAATCGATGGTATCAAATTGTGTTTAGCAATATTTGATTCATTTGATTTATTTATTTAGTATTAATAATCGAGAAAATAGTAACATTTCATACAGATTACAAAAATTACGATGTGGAACGGATTTCCTGATTCGAGAATTCTAGAAAAGAAGAACTTGAGAATAAGTTGAATTCTGCTAAAGCCCTGTATATGTATAGGAGCGATAGACGCGCAATTAGTTCTAACCATCTTCGAAGAGAAAAAAAATTTTTTAAGCATCTTTGTGACAATGCGAAATCGATGGGCTCAAGCAAATATGGACGGACAGTCTATCACACCAAGTACTAAATTATAGACAATGGTAAGGGAGAGAAGAGTCAAACTACAATTCTACGATCTGGGAATAATAGAAGGGAAAAGCGTGAACGAAATCCAGAGAACAAAGAGCGTAATTGTAATTGTTTTTTTTTTTTTTTGAATACTCTCAACTCTATTGTTTTGACAGTAAGGTCTCCAAATTATAGCAGCATAGTCCAACTTGGAGCGCACCAGGGAAATGTAGAACAACTTTAATTTGTACGGATCAGAAAAATCTGAACTCAAACTTATGATAACATTCAGCATAGAGTCTGATTTGGCTACTATGCAATTAAAGTGACTTTGAAATGAAAACCTTTAGTCAAGTATCACACCCAAATCCATAATTTCAGTAGGTTGATCAAACTGTTAACTTGCTTATTTTTAATTTAATTTTATTCTTGCTACACCAAACGACAATATTATCTAGATCCCTTTGACGGATAGAGAGAGTCTGAGAGGCAAGATACGGTAGGGTAAATCTTCAGATCATCAGCATACAAAAGAAACTGAGCAAAGTTAAAACAGCTAGATACATATGTCATTTGTGAAAATGACAAAAAGTAGAGGAACTAGAATGCTTCCTTGTG
This sequence comes from Anomoia purmunda, assembly GCA_951828415.1. Lineage (NCBI taxonomy): Eukaryota > Metazoa > Arthropoda > Insecta > Diptera > Tephritidae > Anomoia > Anomoia purmunda. The sequence continues at coordinate 180,935,896 of OX639993.1, forward strand.
GAATTCTTAATGATGCAGTAAAAGGCCGAGAGATTACACCATCTATTACAACAACACAATTTCGGCGAAAAAGATACGATTTCATTCACTTCAAAAAGGTTGAAAACAGAATGATTAACCTTGTCAAACGCTTTCGAGAAAACTGCATACACAGAGTCGACTTGTAGATGTTGGTGAAAAGCCAAATTAGAAGCAATGGACCTACCTGCCATTAAGTCGTGCTATATTGCCATTATTCCCACTTTTAAATACAGGATTTATATGAGTAAATTTCCAGGCATCAATGAACTCCCCAGTCGCTAGAGATTTGTTAAAAATTAATAAAACGTAGTAAACGAAAGCATAACAACTTTTCTGAAGGTACATCTGTTTGAGTTGACGATTTTATTTTTCGGATGCCATATTCAACATTTTCAATGGCTAAAGAAGGTGTTCGAAAATTAAATGTAAATAGATTTTCACATAATCTAATTGCATTAAAATCAAGATATAATTCAAAATTTGACTCGAAGAAATCTGCAAACAGATTTACAGCTTCAAAAGATGTGTGCGCTTGAATATCGTTAAAAAATACTATGTACTGAGGGAAAACTTGAACTTGAATTCTTTAATTTGACATACTCCATACCTCAAATTTAAAATTTGGAACACGATTGCAATTTAATTCCTTACTTAAAGATTTGAACTCCTTAGAGTATTGAGTATGATAAACATGTCAGTGAATATTCGTAATGGTTTTACTTTTTTACATTTGCTAATAATGGCTGCAAAGAAAACTATTTTTCCAAACGCCGACACTTTTTGGAAAATTTAGTCTTGCTGCACCTATAAAAAAAACGAGCCACATTGCCAAGGGCTCCACTTTCTCGAGAAATCACAAAGAGAATTCGTATACTTCAAAAGATCGGAAGGATGACGAGGTAAAGATGTACAGCAAGAAGAAGACGATTCCAATTACGTCAAAAATCAGATAATGCAAATGCATTAATCTGCATTACGTGTAAAAATTTCTATAAGTATGGAAGAAGCATTCTAAAAAAATTGTTTTATATAACCAATGCAACAACTAGAAACTTGAATTAGATTTAAATTTGACTTGAGTTAAATTTTATATTTATTAAAAAGTATTACTCTTATATGCTTATTCCTTATACGTAAGTATTTAAATTATTATTCCTTGCGTCAGTTTTGTGGAAAAATTTTAAATAAATCGATTCGCGTTTTTTTTTTTAATTTTACCCATGTATGGCAGAAGAGAAATATAATAAACACATAGCTAATACTTAAGTCATTTACTTAATTATAACACTTTCAAACCAATTCATAAAACGTTCCATGAAATTTATGAATTAAAGTTTTAAAGTTCACACAATATTTTATTTAGGAAGACAAAATTGTACATAAAATTAGCTTAAAATTTATAAACCTATAATTTAATCAACTACTCGAGTTCCCCTACATTTCAGCATAGTAATTTATTTTTTTTGTTTCGACTACAAACAAGAAAAAAGCTGGATAAAAAATTGCACCAAAGCTAACATTTGTGTGTGTAAATATATTACGTATGTCAGATAGATATGCACATACATACATATGCACGTATATGTATATATTTACACCATAATCTGAGCATAAATTTGCGTTACAACTTCCGCTTTGATGAACTAAATTAAAACTGGCAACATCCATATTTCGTTGTCGCGTCAATGCGCAGCGTTGCACAAAGAGCAAAAGCACTCGGTAAACAAAATAACTATGTACATACTTACAAAAAACAGACATACATTTATATATCCTTATGCCACTAGTAGGAGTACATGTAAATCCCAACAACTAATCGAGTGAATTCAGAACTAGTTCAGTTCTGGACTTTACAGGACTTCTTTTACGTTTTAACACGCCGGAAACTTCCATAGAGGCCAAACCTTGAAACAATTTTTGAACTGCTTCAATCAATCGATCGAGTTGTGAGCAATTGATAAATTCATTAGTTTTCAGCAACTCATAGTATAAAATCGCCTGCCAATTCCCTCATACCCTCAACATCACCTTGTTTACCGTCGATCCAGAGTTCGATGCAGTTTTTTTTTTGTTTTTTCACCAAAAATTATTTATTGTATCTTTCTTATGAGAAACTGATAGCAATTTTTAAATTCGTAAATCTATAAGACATATAAGTTGCTACTGCATCAAATAGCAAAGTGAGGTATGAGAATTTAAAATGCACTTTATTTAGTAGTGAATTTATTTGCAAGGATATTATCAGAGATATTATATAAAAAGTGGTTTATTAAAAGGTATCATAAGGGATGTCTTGCCTTAATTTATAGTCCTTATATTGAAGATTATTAGCATGAAATAATTGTATAATTTTTTTTATTATTTGCTAAAGTTTTATGACTTTAGAGATAATTTATACTTGTAATATATTACAAACTATTACAAACTATTTCAAACTTTATACCTTGACCCTTTCATCATTAAATAATAAACATAACCTTTAGATTGGATATCTTCGCTATGATATCGGATAACTCGTTTCACTTCGCATCTCCAGTCGCACTGCCGAGACGGCATGAAAGCCGAGATTTCGATCAGCTCGGCTATCGTGTTTTCTGCTGCACATGATATTAGAATGACGCTCTTCCGAATCCCACTGTGTAGGTGGTTAAAAAGGTATTGTTTTAGAGCCGCGTTTTTGGCAATCGGAAAGAATGAGTTTCCATGCCACTTCCTATTGAAGGAGCACGCTCGAACTCTAAAATTTGTTGTGCACAGGATTGCATTTGTTCTGTAGCGTTTGGTTGACGGAATGGTCGAAACGGCCAAGGCTCCGATCCATTTCCTGCCATAGTGTGGAAAAGGCGAGTCTTCATGCCTACACCCTTAGGGTGCCGAGGTTAAGCTTTCGAGTCGCTGCCGCTTAAGGAAGCAACCTCGCACTTTTCTATTTGTCGTTTGTTCGACGGCGTTTGGCGGGAGGAAGTTGTCGGAACATCCGAGGTTTCGACCCATTTTAGTCAATATCATGAAAAGTATATATGTATCAAAATGTTGAAAAATACCTTCTGTCTTATATAAATATGTAGTATAAAGCCGTTAGCAACAATTTCTCTTTAATCCTCTAGGGTAGTGTTGTTTTCGTAAATTTTTAGCAAGCTTATTCCTATGGTTAAATAGCCTTAGCGATTAATTTTTTTTTTATTATCTCTATCTGAATGAGATACCGTGTTTACCATAATATTGCTGTGAATTTTGGAGTTTTCCACAACCCAGAGGTCGTTATTTTTTAAATTAAATTTCATCACCCATGATGATTTCATTTCAGCAGCGCTTTACTTATCGCAACTCGGTCCACTATCAGACATCTAGCATTCTTGAGTAGCTAGACACTTTGCGTTGGTTGAAATTCCGAAAAGTTATCAACGGGGTCATTGATTCGTATTCTTGGTATTTTTTATAATTCCGCTTACAATATTTAATATATGTATTTATATGTAATATTTGAAATTTTCAAGGATAATGCTTTATGTGGACATTCTCCATATCTATTCGTCTTTGTACACCCGAAACAATTTTTTTTCCCTTTTTAAAGCTTTTTCTCTTTTATTTAATAATTTTCATTTATATTTTGATACAAATATTTTAAGTCGATAACTATTATTTCGACCACTTGTATAGAATTATAAATGAATTTTCGTAAAAATAAAAAACATTAATAAATGTTTAAAGCCATCAGTAGCAAATATATTGCGACATAGATTGTTAGGGTCTTTCTATAATAATTTTGAGTGAGATAAAATTTAAGTCTTGAAATACACAATTATTTCAGGACCATTTTGAAGAAAAGTTCGAGATATTGTTTGGTCGAACTTCTGCTACTATTTGTTGTGTGCGTCTTGATGTTGTAACACAGATTGAGGGACTTACAATTTTACTCCGAATTCAAATGGCAAATGATTTTTATGAGAGGTGACAGAAATACAAACGGCGGTTTGCCATTGTCTGATATTTTCAATGATTTTTGAGGTTACTTGCTCCGGTTAGGTTTTGAGCCCGTGACCCACTGACCATAGCGGCCGCCTACATAGTTTTGTATAATTTGGGAAAATAGTTAAGTTACAATTTTAAATTTTAGGTTCAGGTTTTAATTCTTTTAGCTGTTTTCAACTAGAACCTGTCAAGACGCTGGCTGTTGTGATTTTACTTTTAATCTGCTCCGCCCGTCTGTCCGTGGGTCTGTCCATGGGTCCGTGCTGAACCTAAGGCACTTTCGTATTACAAATGGGCGAAATCGGATAATAACCACACCCACATTACGGTGTTTTGAGATAATAAAAAGAATGCGATGCCGCTGTAACCAGTAAAGATAATTTGCTCAAATTTGATATATAGGATTGCGTTGGGGAAAGGAATACGTATGTAATGGTTTTTGTTGCAAAAACGACTTGACCAAAATTTCGAAAATTTAAAAAATCGTACCGAAAACACAATCACATCTCTTATATCGGTAAGTTACAAAAAATCAAGATATACGAGTATTTACTAAATCAAAGCGAATTCGTTCACATTTGTTATGAATGCTATAAATCAAAATTTTTGAAGATGGCATACGTCTAAAGGTTGCAGCTAATTGTTCGATGTTCGAAAAGTTCGCTCTATAAGACATATGCATCCAAATACTATTTATCTATGCCGAATAGTTGCGGAATAGTTATAAAACGATTTCAATTTTTTTTTTTTAAATAATAATTTTTTGATTGAAAGTAAAACTCAGTTTTTGAGCGTCATTTTATCACTCTATATATTATTAATAATATTATTTTTCTCGAATATTATAAGATTTACTACTTAGGCCTACGGTGCTTTTTGATCTTAGCATTACAAATAATACTTTATTTCCAAGTAAAAAATATTTCACTTTTTAATTTGTTTATCTTATATGAAGTTAAATATTTTAAGTACATTATCGACGGTGACGTTTTCTTAGTAGTTCGGAAGGTTGGAGGTTGTGTAGAGTGAAAGTGGGATAGTTTTTTGGTGCGCAAAACTGAACCTTTATCAAAGACTTGTAATAGGTTTACGTTGTTTCTGCAAAATGTATCCACAAGGAGATGTTCGAATGTTAGTTTTGAGTGACCTATCTTTAGACTGGTCACGATAATGGTTTGCGTTTTACACATTCTAGATGAAATAATGGCATTTTTACTTTCAGCGTTAAAGTAAGTGTAGGGGTGGTTGAGGTGAGTCCATGTGTTATGTTTATGTAGCGAGAGGTAATTAGTGGAAAGCTTATGGATATACTTTTGTATGGTAGGGTCAAACGTGATTGCAGCGCAGAGGGGCAAACTTTTAGCTGCAAAACCAGTAAATTCGTTTTCAGTGATACCGCTGTGACCAGGGATCCATACTATTCTTATTTTACCCGCTTTTTTTTTATTAACCTGCTACGAATTTGGGAGATAACTAGAGAGCTGTTGTGAATGTTTACCCAGAGTCTTTACAACAGAATAACCTGCCTTTAGCACTAGGTGATCAGAATAACGAAAGCTTCAGATGAAAAAATTTATCAACGGCTTGGGGGTCGACCTCCGGTTAATAATTTACCGTCACTATCAACAGCAACGAAAGTGATACTGTATTCAAGTTTAGACCCATCGGTGTATGTCTGAGATATATTTTCTATATCTTTACTGATGACTAATTCGTGAAAGAGCTGTTTAAATGTGTCAGAGCTCGTGCTAGCCTTTTTGAAAGGCATGTAGGTTGGAATCGGTTGAGCAGGGAAGTGGGAGCCAGGATACTTGGCGGCTTATTGTGGAACAGCCTGGAGATCTTTAGTTGCCCAGATCTTTTACATATATTAGAGATGCAGTGCTGTATAGCATTTAGACTTTACTTTATAGGTACGTTTGTGCCCAGAAGTTTTAAGGAGCTTTGAAATCAGCTTAATGGTCGTCGTTTTACATCTTTCGGGGAGAGATGTCAGCCCGGCGTTTGCAATGACACATTTAATGTGACAAAAAAAAATAAATTAGTTTTTATTTTTGAGTGATAAAATAATGCTCAATAAATGAGTTTTAGTTTTGGTCAATAAAATATAACTCAAACAATAATGACTATTTTTGACGAAAAAATGAGGCAAAAAAATTATGATTATTTTTTATGAAAATAATGTAATTCATAAAATGATTATTATTATCAATAAAAAAATTGTTATTTAGAGCACACAAATAATACACAAAAACTAATTTAATTCTTTCTCAAAAGAAAAAAACATAACTCGAAATTTGAGTATTTTTTCTCTCCGATTATCAAAAAAAGTAAAAGTAATTATTAATGCTATTTTTTAGAGTTTTCCTCAAATTAGTTTAAATATTAACAGATTCATATGTGCATACATATGCTCTTAACTGTTTTCCGGTATTTGAGAGCTTTTGATTTTTTTCATTGAAAATTTTAATTTTAAAATAATCATTACTTTCGATCCCCGGTTTTTTTTTATAAAATGCCCTCACTTTCCACTGCCGGGTTGTAATAAATATATGTACATACTTCAATTAAATAGTAAATGCAAACGAACTCATATGAACGTAAACAGATATGTATGGATGTATGTAAATATGCTTTGTGCTTGTCGATAATTCATGTCTAGGAAAATTAATTTAAACTTTTGATTATGGCAGTCATGATGAAAAAATTAAAAATAAAAATAAAAATAGAACTACATAAGCAAAACGCAAATGTTGGTAGCGAGCATTGACAGCAGCAGCAATAGTTGCAGCGCGAATAAAATCAACAACAAGTCAACTACTAGAATTCACCATACGGAGAAAATCAAGTAGCAGTGCGATTGAATCGGGGAGTAACATTTTTTTTGCTGTTATTGTCCGTTTTCGTTTTTTTTTATAGTTTTTTTTATATAGATATTCTAACAAGCTTCATTAAAACAGAATTTTTTTTTGTAACATTTCAAAGTTCGCGGTAATCAACAAACTAAAGTAGATACTTTACATCTTTGTATGGGTAGTATGCAAACTTTGCAGTTTAATAAGGGATTGGAGATGCATGAAAGATAGAGGAGATGTGTTGTTATCAAGGGGAGTATAAGTAATTAATAAATCTCATAAATTTAAAATCATTGCAGAATTCGCAACTGACTGAGTTCATTTGAAAAATGCCTGTAACCTGCGATGGTTATGGCAAGGTGACTATGCATGGAATGTAGAGGGTTTTTCCAAATTTTCCCCATGATTGTTTAAAAATGAAGCGCAATTTTATTCAATGCGGTTTTTTACTTCCTTAAGGCTATTAGTTCACTTCTGGTTAGTTTGCAGTCAAAAGAACTACATTTTTACTTTTTTAGTTTAGTAATTTAGTTGTTCAGTTTTATTCGTGAAATGAAAAAACAAAAATTGATGAGTTAAATACATGCAGTGACTCGCAGTGAAAATAATGTAGTGTTAATTATTTATTATTTTTTGACCTTATGTTTCTGATTCGACTGTAATTCATAGAGCTTGAGACTAGGTTTGTATTAGGGAATAATATGAGAAAACAATATTTTTTCAAAGTGGTAGAAGTGATTTGAACCATGGTACACGGAGTTGCTCGGCGAGCACGCAACCACCCAATCACGCTAACCGTGTGTGTTATTTTTTTAATATCAAAATACTTCTGGAACAATAAATATGCAAAGTGTATAAAGCAAAGTGAAATCAATATATGACAAAATTTCTTTGGGGGCGCTTATTTGACAACAGTTTTTTTTTTTATTACATTAACCCGTATGCCAGTAGCAACTTTACATTTCTATGTATTGCTAATTTACAACTTTTTATTTGAAAACCAAAAAAAAGTTTGTTTGCCAAGAAAATGACAAAAATTAATTTCAAAACCAAAAATTTTAGAGAGTAAAACAAAACAAAGCTTAGTGGAACAATTCCGGACACTTGCTGTAATTCGATGGGTACATTTTGGGTGCCAACGGATGTGGCAAAAAAAAAAAAAAGGAATGGATGACTGCGTTTGATATTCCACTTACAGCCTCATCTAAATTGGCTTCTTGTTGGGTTGGTTTTTTTTAAATTATTGAACTAGCTAAGCCCATCGTGTGCCTCTCCGTTGAAAAAAAAATCAACAAAAAATGAGCACCGATGTCATTGAAAAAATAAAATTGTATTCAATATATTGAAAAAATATACCCTATGCCCCAGATTACAGTCGATTCACCTAAGAAAGCCTCGTGAAATCCATTCAGTAATTTTGAAGATTAGCGAGCTCAAACTGACTGCCCATACAAAAAATCTAAAAAAGTGATTGTCCATATGATTTCTACTTATTGTATTCTCAAATGTTATGTAATAATGTTATTTTCTTAAGCAAACCAATTTGAATGATTTCTTCGAGACCTCGGGCTATTAAATATTAAAGTCAATTAATTGATTGAAGTTTAAATTTGTGGAATTTATTGGTAAAGGATACGAGATTCTCATTGTTTTTCCAAACACGATGATTTAGTGTTTTTCAATGATGCTACTTATAATGCTGGGATGCAATATGTCAAACAAACCTCATTTCTTAGACTCGCACTCGACCAGTGAGAATGAGTTGTGAAGTATTTATATTTTGTTTGTGAGAGCGTTGCCACCTGTATAAATTTAATAAAAATATAAACAAGTTTATATGAAATACTGAAATATGAGTATCAAGTGGTTCGTCTAGCCAATAAAGTTCATGGCTAACCTTTTTGAGGGTTGCCACCTGTTTGAAAAGTCGAATTCCATCAAATTATTCACAAATTATATAAAACATTAAAAACTGGATGCCAGCCGGTTCGTCTTGGCAAGGAGAAGGTTCATACATATTTTTTGGTGAATGGTTGCCACCTGTTAGAAAAGTCGAATTAATTTAAAGTAAACACGAGCTATATGGAATAATAAATTCGTTTCGCTGGCAGAAAATGTGTTGATATATTTTTTTATAGGGTTGCCACCTTTTGGAAAAGTCAAATTCAATTATCAAATTCAAGTATCAAACTGTACGAACAAGTTGCATACCTGTGTTTTTGAGAGTGTTATCACCTGTTATATGTGACAGAATTCGGTTATTTTTGCAAAGATCAATTAACAACTGAATATAAGCGGGGCAACGTCTGCCGGGTTTTTCTAGTTATTAAATACAAATTTTGTATTTTGAAATTTTCGATATTTCTTTGAATAGCTCATATGGAGAATTGAAATATTTGACATATCGTAAAACGCAGATAAAACTACTTAGTAAAAGTCTGAAATGCGACTATGAATAGGAACAAATTTTAAGTTGACTGACTATGAATAATCGCCAATGTATTCATTTTAGTTTACCATACTTAAATGTTGAGTTTATATTTACGTACATATGTACATACGCATTTACATATGTACGTTTGTATGTAGATAAATTAGCGCCTCCCAACAAGTTGCCGACAGGTCAATTGGTACTTTTCTGAGTAATGAATCGTTGTCGGTAGAGGTGAAATAATTTCTAACCAAAAGTGTTTGTGGAAAAAACATTTGCGTGCCATTCTAACAAAATCAGCATTTCAGTGACACAAAATTGCTATTGGCTAACAGTATTTAAGTACATATGTATACATAAATAAGGTACAGGATACAAAGTACAAGGTGCCTATAAAGTATTCCAAAAAAGAGAAGAGAAAGATTACAAAAAAAAAAAATCATCTCCATATCTCGCCCAAACTAATTAAAGTTTCATGTTTTCCTGCGTTATTACTCTAAACAAATGTTTTCTATGTCTCAGCTCTTTGCCTTTCTGCTATAGATACTTTGCAATTATATCCGAAAATTACTATGGGAGAAAGAAGAACGTATAACTTCTAATATTTCGGTGAGAAACGTGTTGCAATTTTGTTTAAGTGAAAAAATGTGATCTATGGGCAGAGATTTAATAAATAAATCTAGAAAATACTAAAAAATTTGACTTTTTGCCGCTTATTTGGGAAAAAAGCATTGTGTGCTTGTAGTTGAGAACTGTCAAAATCGGCAACGCCAAAATAGTGGCACCACTGACGGCGTCAACTTCTGTATTCAATCCACCGTGGATGAATGCGTTATCGTAGACCCGACTGCCATTGTAAGAGCGTAGCATTACCGCTCTATTTTAGGTACGCGAATTTAGCGTTAACGCTTGGAAATGGAAAACGCTCCAATTTAGGGAAAACAGTAACTAAAACGATGCAGAAAGGCTATGAAGTTAATGTTCGAATGATTTGGCAGTGGTTACTTGAACTGCATAAACTGCTAACTGAGGTTTTATGTACATAACTTTTCACCGAAAGTGATTCTGCAAAAGTTTAGAAGATCCGAAAGCTGGCCTTTATTCTTGACCCGGGGAAACCGGCCGAAATTTCCTATAGCTTTAGAGCTCTGTACCTATTTGCTGAATTCAGCAGCTAAAATGCTGGAAAGTATAATTTCAAAGTGGCCGTCATAGCTAAGTGAGTAGCGTATGCTTGCTTCAAATCTTGGTCGGGGCAAGTAACATCAAAAAATTATTATCAAAATCCTTTTTCTAATAGCGGTCGCCCCTCGTTAGGCAATGGAATATCTCCGATTGTGGGCCCCTTTATTTGAAAATACACAAAAATGGTAAGAGAAGTTCGGCGAGACATCGAACTGTATGATGGAAACGCCAAATTATTATTATTATAATTTCAAAGCGTCTTGAGATCAAGGTTTATACCGGAGGAGGTATTTCGATTAATCAGTATGGTTACTCGAAGTATTAGGCTGCTTTGGATGTTTTGCAGAGGGGTCGTGAATGAAGATGTGTATAATTATAAGTTCAGTAGTCGACGGAAATGTTTTCATCATATTCGTTAATATTTCACATGTTCGAAGAACCGAAGGAATGAAATTAGCGATATTCTTGCGGAAATTTTGAAAGAACTCAACAGTTCAGAAAGTAATACCTGCGGGATTTTTTGTGTGGGTGGATTATCTGCATCATCTATGTGTTTAACAATGTGTACCTATTTAGGTGCAGGCGCGGATGGGAATTCAGTTCGTTCCAAATACCTAGGCACTGCGGCTCTGAAATTAGTCCTATCAGACGGCTTACCTAATACCCAATCTACCGATCGAACGGCTCTGACTCCCATCTGCCCCCAATAGTGTTTTAAGTGCGACCGGATAAAGCGTCAGAATCGCCGAGATACAAAGCAAGAAAAAACCGTACAAAGAACTAAAAATTACTCTTAGTAGATGTAATAAGAAAACGATTTTTCAAAATTAAATTTTTCTGGGACCGATAATAACCCTTATTTTAATTTTTTGGGATCAAAAAACCATTGACAAGGTTGATCACAACAAAATTCGAATATATCGATATCTGATCTTTATTATATTTAGATTCTCCTTTTTAAATCATTGCGTACTCGTTATTTTGTGATTTTTATTTTTTCGATTAAAAATTAACGTTATTCTTATATTAACAATCTTTCGATAATAACAGATATGTCGGCGATGATAATATGTGTTTTAAGAACCGAAAAGAATTCGAGCAATTTGAAAAACAAGAACAACTTATTTTTGATTGAAATAAATAAAAATAAAAAAGAATATATAATATATCGATCAAATATGATCGTAAAAAAGCAATCTAAGAATAAAGATTAGTTTTCATCAAAAACATAAAAATTAAATTATAACGATCACCCTTCATCAAAAAGATAAAAATAAAAAACTATCGATCAAATATTATCGGAAAAATTCAAATCCAGGAATAACGATTATTTTTGATTAAAAAAAAATATAAAAAATAACGATCAAATATGATCGTAAAAATATCCAACCAAGAATAACTAATCTTTATTATTAATTATTGATCGAAAAAACAAAAAGTAAAAAACAAACGATCAAATTTCATCAAAAATAAATTTCGATCAAATATAATCGGAAAAATTCAAATCGAGGGCAACGATTATTTTTGATCGCAAAAAAAAACAAAATAAAAAAATAGCGATCAAACGTGATCGAAAAAAAATACAAATTTAAAAATGTCGATCAAATATGATCGGAAAAATGAGAATTCAAGAATAAAGATTAGGGTTTATCGAAAATTTAAAAATTAAAAATTAAAAAAAAAACGATCAAACTTCATCGGAAAAAATAAAAATCACAAAATAACGATGTAGTCATAATTTATTTTTTATAAAAATCATAACCATTGCGTTCCCTGTAACTTTTACATATTGTCCAGAAGGTTTCGCTTGATAAGTAAATTGTGAAAAATCTGACTTTTTGTTTTTAAACACCCTATATTGCATACATGAATCTATGACTTCAACAACCATATGCACCTACGTATGTAGTTATATGTATAATATCAACATATATTTACTATATGCATGTATGTATGTATGTATGTACCACACCTGCGTAACTGCGGTAAACATATGCGGTTTCCACTACTCAGCAATGTGTTGCAATTAAAATCCAGCAAAATGATTTGAGTAACTAAATGAAAATTAAGTTTTGCAGTATGGTGTAACTACTGACAAGTGGCCATACCGAACGCTAAATTCGGCAAATAATCACAGCAAAAAAAAAGTAATAGAATTTCGGGCAGTCAATGAACGAATTCAAACTATTTGATTCGACTCCATGGCCGACTGTATTCGCTTGACCATCGCATGAATAGAGCGACGAGTGATTAATTTGGAATAGTCGCACTACCAAAAGCATCCGTTGGAGCGTGTTACGTGTGTGCCGTCAAATAACTGTAATTGGTTTGTGGTATTATTGGCCGATCGGCTGTTTTACAATTAATGTATAGTTCATAGACAATAACAACAATCTCTATTAGATGCTTTACCTCAAATGGCAGGTGGAGGTGTGAAAAATGCATTATTTGAAATATAAATGCGCTTAGCATGACCACCGGTAGATACAAAGCGAAAGTGTTGCAACTAAAACCGCAATTCATCGGATGCACAACCGAAATGCTATTAGGAAATTGGATAACATTTAGTAATTTTGTATTTCAAACACACAAATGAATATAAACTACTCCATTTATGTACTTACAGATTGGCGATAGCAGCAAAAGTAAATGGAGTTAAAATAAAATGTCATTTAATACATGTACATATGTAGATGCATAGGTATTTGTATATTTATGTATATGATTTCGTGATTTTTTTTTTCATATTGGCGTCATAGTAACAATTTTGAATTAATTTTTATATGGAGGTGGTTGCTTTTATGGCTTAATTCGTCGCCAAATATAAAATTAAAAAATTAAAAATAAAAATACGCGTGCATCTTAGTACCCGAGCCAGAGGTAAAACTTCTGTCCCGATTACACAAAACAATATATAGTTAACTATAGAAGAGAGTTTTATAAGACATCCTTTTATTTTCTTTTTAGTTTTTGCATTAGTGAAAATAGTAGTAGAAATTGGTAAAAATGGTATTATTATTAATAAAAGTAATAGCAGTAATTAGTAATAGCATTAGCAACAGTAGCAGTAGAAATTAGTAAAAACGGTGCTAGAAATTGTAGCATTCGTAAAAACTATAGTAAAAAGTAGCAAAAATAATAGAAATAATAAGATGTAGCATTTGTACAAATAGTGGCAGAAATTAGTAAAAATAGTAGTTGTAATTATTAATAGCATAAGTAGAAATTAATAGAAGCAGTGTAAGAAATTGGTAAAAAAAAGTCGTAGTAAATGGTAGCATTAGTAAAAATAGTGGTAGAAAGAGTGGTAGAAATTGAACAAAAAAAGTCGTAGTAATTAATAGTGGCATTTGTAAAAATAGAAGCAGTAGGTAGTAGTGGCATTGGTGAAAATAGTTGTAGAAATTATCAAAAGTAGTAGTGGTAATAACAAGTAGCATTAGTTAAAATAGAAAGTAGGAAATTTAGTAGTACCATTAGTAAAAAAGTAGTAGTAATTATATTTACCAATTAGTTTAAGGGGTCGTGCGCATAACGCGCAAGGAGGAATTAGTAAAAATAGTAGTCAACTTGACATGCCGAATTTGAACAGTCCAATTTTGAAACACTGGACTCTTTCTGGCCTATAATTTTATTTCACAAATATAACACTTGGTACTTGCGTAAATTGATTTGATTGTCAAATCCCTGTAATCGAGCCCCTAACCGCGAAAAAAAATTAGTTATATATTTTTCAAAATTATCTATATAATCTAGGAGCATTCTAGTATCAAAAATAAACAAATTTCGGTTAGAGCTCCTATTGTCTTGAAAATAGTTTTCTTCGCAACTACTCGATTCCAAAAAAACTCGGTTTTAAAGCTTCGAGCAGAAAATATCGTTATCGAATGGCAGAAATACCGATATTTTATCATATCGTGTCGCAATTCGTGTCCCTTCCTACAATTTATTTCTCCACTTTATTTTAACTACATATGTTCTCAGCTGAGAAAATTTGCTCAACGCCAGAAGAGGAGCAAATTCCATTCAATGCGATATATGTGTGAAAAGACCGGCTGATTTTGGGTAATTTTCAATTCTACTAACTTTACCCCATTCGTTCACAGTGACCTACCATGAAAAGTTCAGTTCACAATTATCAATAAAACATTATCATATTATCAAATAATTTTATGCTTAATTATCTTTCAGCAAAATCTACTTGGGAAAATTCAGATCGGCTCATATATGTATTTAAAATTAGGCCTATGTACCAAATGTACCGTAATCGTTACGAGTTCTATCAAAAACTTGATATTTAATTAATATGTTAGGATTCTAAACTTTGCAATCAATAATGATAATAATAATTTTGTGAGTTTTATGTTTTCGTTCAAAAATAAAAATTATGTGTCGAGTTAAACTTTTTTCAAGAAATAAGAAACTCTTTTTTTTTGAGTGCTACTTTTTCGCTACGAAATAATGAATATTTTATGAATTGGTACTTTTGAATAAAAAATAATAATTTTGTATTACTTTTTTTTTTTTTGAAATCGAAAATTAAACTCTGTTCTGTACGTTATTTTATCTCTCCAAAATAAAAATAAATTTTTGAGTTTTCTTTTTTTTTTTAGCAGATCGAAAAACTCAAAACCCCACCTTTCTAGTAACTGGTTGGTTTTTGATATTTCCTCGTCAATCAAAAAATTATGACTATTTTTTATGAAAAAAATTTAATTCATATTTTAGAAGAAAAAATACTATTTAGAGAACGAGTTTTATTATCGATAAAAGAAATTTAACTCGATTGAGCGATTATTAAAAATCTAAAAGTAATTATTAGTTATAATGTAGTCTAATGTATTCACAATGTCGCCTTTAAGTTAGTCTGTAATCAAATATTATTCCAAGTGCTTTCAAGTGGTGTCAGTGTGGTTGTGGAAAACAGTATGGGAGAGAATGTTAAGTTGTGCTTACGGCAAATGTGGAAAGTGGAAATTTTGTTAATGGAGATAATTGCACCAGATGATTTGGACCAAAGTACAATTTTAGCAAGAATGGAGGTAAACGAATTTTTGAGTTTTTGACTTTTGTAAAGTCGGCTATCGGTCTGCATAAGCGAAATGTGCGGATTTAAGGATATGATAGTACTAACTTCTTTGAAAGTTATTATAAAAAAGATTAATGAAAAAGGTGAACCTTGCGCTATTCCGTTGAAAAGTGAGAGAATATTAAACTCGTTGATTGATTTTATAAATCTTATATCCAACCTTCCAGCGTCTTAGCTCTGCCAAAACCACGTGCTGCAGCCGACTTTTTAGCTCGTGCGCGCTTCATTTGATATGTCCTGCGTTCATATCCTGACCGGACAAGTCACCTCAACAATTTTAGAAAATCTTGTTTTTAATAAGTAGCGGTCGTACCTAGGTAGACAATGGACAATTTCCGAATGTATTTCTGTCAAGAAAAAAACTTCTCGCAAAAATCATTTGCCGTTCGGAGTCGGCGTAAAAATTTCTGTAACAACATCAAGACGCAAATCACAAATTTTTGGAGACGCTCGGCCAAATATCAAGCTATTGTGTAACCGCCAAATTATTATTATTATTATTATTATTATTATTATTATTATTTTTATTTTTATTATTATTATTATTATTACTATTATTATTATTATTATTATAAAGTGCTATTTACGATCAGGGGCCGAAAATAATAATTATTTTAAATTTTCACATATTTTAAATCAAGCCAAAGGACTAGATATGTATAGTCAGGTCACCTGTTTGTGTAGAAAACTCTACTCATTCAAAACGGGTCATACCAACATATTCAGCTGTCAGTAATGTACCACACCGTCGAAAAATGCCACTAGCCTTGATGAATACAAGCAAATATATTTGGAAACTTTAAACCGTTTAAAACCAGAGTGGGAAATAATATTTGCTGACGGTTCAAAAACTAATACGTGTACATCGTTTGCTGTAACAAACTAAATAGATACCACTACAGTTTTTGCAATTTTACCAAATTACTGCTAAATTTTCACTGCCGCATCAGCTGCGGTACTTGAAGCGGTGGTACACTTTGCTTCCCAAAAGAACCAAAAATACGTAATCTGTACTGACAGCAGGGCATCAATAGAGATTATTCTGAACACAATCAATAATATCAAAATGATCACATAACTCCTCAACATGCTCACCCAGTGCAAAGGTTTAGTAAAAATTATGTAGATTCTGGGTCACCGTGGTATCAAAGGCAACGAACAGGCTGATAGTACAGCTAAGGAGGCAAATAAAGAGCATTTACAACTTTTTGAATATGTTCTACCTGAAGATACAGAAGAAATCATTTGCATATGGAGCAAGTAACAAATAATAGTTTAACATTTTAATTACATTTAAGCCCCAAAGTAATATTTTCGGGTAGCAATTTCTAAGTATCGCAGTTTTGGTGTGTTCAACCTTTAATCAAAGTAATAAGCTTTATTCAAGCTTATGCAAAAAGTCAACAAGCAAATCGTAGGACACTGGTAAGGGATTTTATTCCTATCACAATTAGGAAAAATCTTGGTTACATGGAAATTCAAGCACGAGGCGTAGTTGGAAAAAAATCTATGGCAGCCTTTTGTGATGTTTGTAAATAAATATTTGAGTTTTATCTTTTTAATTTTTTTTTTTACATCTATAATCGTTGCTAGCAATTATTTATTAATCAACGTATAACAGACTGATGGGCAAAGAAATGATGAATACCATAGAAAAGAGCTTCCTGTTTTTCCTTCAAATGACTTTAAGATAACTAACTGTGTTATGAACAAAACGTATGCTGAACTCTCTTGGATATCAAATTTAATGCTAAAATCATAACATTTCAAAATGAGTTGAGTTGAGCGAGAAGAGTTTAAGATATTATTTCCTTATTATGACCCAAATGTCACATTAATTAACATAAATACAGCCAAATGAATTGCCAACTTAACGAGCAAAGAGATGGATCGTTGGGTGACTCGTTGTACGAAGTTTATGTCGCGTGTTTGGCGTTCTGTTCAATGGAGCGGGTGAGCGGGTGAGCGGGTCAGTGCAGTGCGAGCACATCACTCGTCGCATAGTACGGGTGACAGCGTGTCAGCACAATATGGCCACTTCATCCGCAACTCATTAATAACCTTTTCATTCGCTCATTTACCAGCTTAGTTCACGTACAAACTTACAGCTTACAGTTTACTGCGACAGTTGCGCTGCACTCTTTTTATTTTTGTTTTTTATTTTTTTTTTTTATTTTTTTTTATTTTTGTGGTGATGAGAGTGATGCACAGCCTTCGTCGGAGTGTCAACTGCCCCAAAATGACCCAAACTAATTACTGTCAATGAGTTTACTTATTATGAAATAAAACAGAAGAAGAGTTGAGGGAGGCGAACGAAAACAATATGAATAAAAGTAATAATGAAGACGGGCGGCCAACTGGTTGATGGTTGAATTTAAGTTGAGTTTTGGTCCTGGTAGGGGAAATAGACAAATATACATACCTTTACGGGTGTATGTGTGTGTGTGTGTGTGTGAGTGAACAGGCAATCATGTACACACCCATACATACATGACGCAGTTTGTTTTCACAGCTGGCTGTTGTGATCAGTGTTGCCAGAGGAAGTGGTACAAAAATCGAAATTGTAAGCAAAAAATCTTCAATTGAGGATTTAAGCGTACCTATTAGTTTGGCGAATAGTGAAATATACGATATTAATATATTTTCAAATTTTTGATTCAAACATTTTAAAAACAGTGGAAGCTTTTGTAGCTTTCAACAATTTTGGTTACCTTATTGAATTTTTAATGAAAAAATCTTCTTCACATTCATAAATCTTCACCTATTAATTTAGCGAAAATTAAAATATACGAGACTAATATATTTTTAAATGTTTGATTCAAAAAAACAAAAAAACAATGAAAGCTTTTGTGGCTTTCAACAATATTCATATACATATGTACTTATTGATTTTTCATTATATGTGCAATACAATTCCATAAATATTTTGTTTTAGCCAGGTTACAATTTTTATTATAAAAATCATTATCGATTATTTTGTAGCTCATGAAATAATAGTTAGTTTTTGTTTTATTTTAAAAATCATATCAGTTATTATCGATTCCTCTTTTATAAATCAAAAATAACAACAACTTATTTTCGGTGAAAAATGAGTTTCATAGATACAAATTAAAAAGTAAAGGCCAGAAAAGCCAGTGAATGATATATGTTGATGACTTTTATAAATAGGAGTCTTTTTTTATAACAGTTATTTATATCTCATATCTATTATCTATCTATTATCTCTCATTTACAAAATGAAAATCAAAATTATCTATTCCTTTTTTAATTTTGGATAAAAATTACAAAACCGAAATTGTGTTAAATTTGATTCTCTGCGAAGTAAGGAATCGTATATTGCAATTGGGGTAGGATATTTATTTCCTATCGAATTTTTTAGTGACAGTTTTCAGAAGTAACAGATATTTGCCTGCAAACTTTAGGCAATAGGCATGAGGATATTGCCAGGCCACACACATCGATAGTGACTCGTCAGAAGCTCCAGGAGTATCTTAGACATCCACCTTATAGTTCGCATCTTGCACCAAGTTTTCACTACCTCTTCCTGCCTATGGCGAATAATTTTACTTGTGAAGAATTCGCCTCAAGAGAAGCAGGTGAAAATCGACTGCCCCAGTATTTTGCCAATAGGGACGAGGATTTCTATTAAAGTGCCATTATGAAATTACCTTTTAAATGACAACAAGTTATCGAACAAAACGGTATATATTTGCTTTAAATCGGATCATTCTAAATGTGCTAAATAAAGCCTTCAATTGAGTTCAAAAATAATGTATCTCTTTCTAATAGACCTAAGATAAGGTATGCTGTGTTGTTTAATGCAAATGTAAATTAAAACAACATTTGCGAGTGATAGTTCTGATGCTACTATTTACTTTGTTTTATGTGTTTTGAAATATACATATGTATATTATTTTTAAACCTCGAGAACTCGCACCTCGTGGAATTTCAAAGATTGTCGTCCATGAGCATTTTGCTCAGTGGATATAACAATGTAATTTTTTGCTACATTTAAATTGTTATATGTTTAATTGTTTATGTGGTAATATTTACAAGTTCTTAGTGCAATTATGTATTCATTTGAAGAATTAAAATTCAAAAGTTATATTAATTCCCTGAAATAAAATATAGCCAACAAAAAATCGTGTTCATATTTGAGTACTTTAACAAAAATAGTTATTCAAACAAACAAATAAAATGTAAAAAATCAGTAATTGCTAAAACTGTTACTGTTTGTTATACACGTCTGCTTTACACATTCCCAACAGGCTAATTTGTCTCATAAAATGAATTTTTTAACGCCTGTTTTTACTCCTCGTACATAACCCACACAAGCCGGTCTTTTTAGGCTGATTTTCTGGAACGATAACCAGTGCGCAGCGCTTCTTAGTATACTTGAAATCATTTGGCTCAATTCTCAACGCCTGACCTTTAGAAATATTTGGGATTATTAACTCAAAAGCAATTCCCTTCTGAAAGTTCTGCTCTGAGTCAAATTGTTGGTATTTGCTTTACAATTCAACATTACTTGGAGATACTTGGTATAGGTATTGTAAAAACAACCAGCCATAGAGTAATACAGCAAGTTTTAAACTTCCTTTTCTTTTTTATCTTCAGTGTTTCTGACTGGGTGAAAAGTAACAGCGCACATGGCACAACGCTGAAACCAGTGTAGCACGTGGTCTCTATCGTTACGATAGGCGGGCTCATATAATCAAAAATAAAAACGATTTCTTCTGTGCAATTTTGGAAATTTTAATTTGCTAATTTTTACTATAAACACTTAAAAAGTGCCTTAATTTTGAAGATAATCTTGTGGCAGCCTGTGGCAACACTGGCTGTGGTTATACTTGGCTGTCGTCTGCCAACCAACCAACTTATTTCAACGCCATGTTCGATACAATGTGACAATGAGCGAAGATTTGTGAGACGCGCTTACTTACCCCAACATCCATACATACTTACAACATTTTCGCACTAATACCGCAATGTCAGCACCGTGATGGTCAGCAGCACCAACGTTGGCTTTGGTCACTGGATACGGCATCGATTCGAGGTCTTAATAAAATAAAGTTAGCATGGGAACGCTGCAGGAGATGCACACACACACACACATACGCAAGCATCTCAAAGCAGTATGGGTGAAGGAATATCAAACTGACCAGCTGCTCAACGCTCATTAGATTAATGACATAGCTAACGATGGTAGTAGCCAAGTGTGCCAGCAAAACCATTCATTGTCCGTTAGCGAATAGCCGCAAACTTAATATATATGTACGTACTTATTAAGAGTATCGAACTTGTTGTTGTGGTTGTTGTTGTTCTGTGCTAGAGGGTCATAATCAAATGTCAACACCGAAGTCATTCCATGGTGCAAGTATAATCTCTTTGATTTTATGGCTTAACGGCTGCTTTTTTTTGTGAGACATGAGGAAATGTCAGGAAAGGATAGATTGGTGTTAAATAGTGGCTAGTCGAGATGCAATTGATTAACTCTCTGAGATGGGGCAAAAAGTTGATGATTAGTTGAAAATAAATATTTTTGTATTATAGAGTTGAAGCATAATTGAATTTATGATTATAGCAATGTGCACAATGGAAGGTTCGAAAGAGCGGAATAATTGCCAGCTGAAGGTGATTTAGTGATGCACATATGAAATATAAAAGTCGCTTGGAAGATAAACGGTGGGCAAGTAATTAATTTAGTAATTTATTTACCTACATATGTAAAAATCCCATCGTACGACGGGATACAACAATTTTTTATTCACGTCTCCACGCATTGCAGAGATATCAAAACTGTATATATTTGATTTTTTTCTTTGATGCCTACTTTCCAGCTGAATGCAATAGAATTTACACGTTGAGCGATTGCTATGAGAAGCAGGGTCCTTGTGTTTTATATATTCGGCGCAATCGATCGCCATTTGTTATGCCTGTAATATTGTTGACAAAGATACATAGCGTTCGATATTAGATGAAAAAAAAACACTAACTAAAAATATCGAATACATTAAAGCACAACTATTTTATAATGAGTACTACTTAAAAATGTTTTCTATATGCAAGTATTTTGGATCGCTGAACATAAAATTGCGTTTCATTTATTTTTCTAAAAAAAAGAGTTTTCGAGATGTTGGCAAACATTCTATTTTTGAAGTCCTTCTGCAGTTATTGCCACGAAACTGCAAAATGTCAACTATTCTTCGAACTATTCTTCGTTTGAAATGTACATTCAACTCCCTTACGCTGATATATTTGTTGTGTTGGAAGAGCACTTTTTGAGTTCATGTTTATTCATTATTTTTAGTCGATAAACGTTGTTAGAAAATAATTAAAAATGTTTCATAGAAAGAGAATATTATTACGAAAATTAAGTAAAAGTTATTACAAATGAAATAAAAGTGGCCAATTTAAATGTTTGCTATAAGATCAGTTGGAAATCCGCCAACAAATTTTCATTTCATGGTGCAACATCCATACAGGACGCTGAAAGTTTTCCATAAGTTTTTCCCAACATAAGTTGACTTTTACTCAATGCTTTCCAATAATTTTTGTGTACAACCATTGAAATGACATTTTCTTGTCAGACTTTCTTTTGAATTTTTTGTAGAATCTACTACACCCTGTGATAAAATACGATACGATAGTAACCGTATATCGTAATTCCAATATTATCGTACATACGATCAGTCACGTAAATTATTGTTATCCGATTGCCGCTTCGTTCACTGAAGACGTAATTCGACCTCAGCTCCGTCCACAACAACATTCGATTAATTTACATCAAAATTTCGATTTTTAAATTACCTACGTTTTTGCACAAAAAAAGACAAGACTATTCACTAAACAAAATATAAGAATTCAATGGTAATTTGTAGCAACTTCGAGTTTTTACCGCTTATTATGCTATAATTTAATAGATTCCAAAACATCTAATGAAAACATTGGAAATCGTTAAGAAAATGAGTGAAGAGTTTGCCGAATTTTCCTAGTTTTTTCTGTACAAAATGAATTAGAAAATTAGCAAAATAATTTTGTTTTTTGCGTGCCGAATTTGGAGTGTGACGCACTAACACAATTTGTGGGTAATTGCTAACGAAACAAAAGTTACTTTCGGTAATACTATTACCATAAAAATATGAATTAAAATATAATTCATAAACAAATCACAAATATCACCGAAGATAACACCCAAGTAAAAACATATGTTTGTACCGGGGATTAGTTTAGCTCTCTCTTGCCTTAAGCTTATGACAACAATAGGAAACCAAAAGCACACATATCCACAACATTCATTATACATACAATACCTAGACGACGGTCATATGTCCCAATATTATACAAACCGTTTACAGTACACTCACACTCGCTCTCACGCCGGCTTAATTGCATTGCACATAAGCAAATTAGAACAAAGTGATTATTATCAGTAACGAGTACAAAGCTCAAACATATTGCGTAATTGATTAATTAGCTTAAGCGCAACGTAATATATACTAACTACGCAAGCCAAACACAACGTGTGTGGCATAATACTCACATACTCGTATAAATAAGCCATGATATGTATAATTATGTGCACACATGTATGTACATACATATATGAGAATTTGCATATGTACATACATATACATATATACATAATTACGAATTACGATATGAGGGCAGAGGCTTCTGTGAATAATTTTATTTGACATTTCAGGTGACAAGTTAAAACGCCTCCCTACCGTCCCATTAAAAAGCTTTTAGTTGGTTATGTCGAACTTGGCCGGCAACGTAAGCCATATTTTGTTCTATTAACGATTTAACATTTAGTAAGGACCAGCAGAGTACAATAACAACAATGCATACAAATAGCGCTAACATGAAGGAGTGAAATATGGCAAGTTAAGGAAATTATCAGGCACACCCCTTATAGCGCTTGACGGCGGTGTGCTGACAATTAGCCTTTCCTCCTCTTAAATTTTGAAAAAATCAGTTTTTTGTTTTTCCTCTTCCTCTTCTTCTTTTTGTTTTTTTTTTTAATTCAACACTAGTCAACATATATTTTGAGCAGGTCAAAAAATACATAAAAATGAGAAAATGTCTATCGATCCTTTGCACGAAGCTGCAGATCGTCCAGAATAAAAACACATATGTATTTGTAGTGCGATTCACTAACTTTAAACGATCCGACAATCGCAATTTTTGTAGCGATTGGGCGATTTACTAAACTATTCTTAACTCGTTGCATTTGTTCAAAGTACTAAAGCATCTCGGTCAAACTAAATGCCAAAGTGGCCGAAAAACACAAGAAGGAATGGAAAAAAATAAACGAATGCGTACTGCCGAATATAAATTTGAGCGTTTTTTTTTATTATATTTGATTAAACTGAAATAAGATACTAGTTTATTTCAAACTACACATTTTTATAATAGGATTTCTATATTGCAATGTTCCATTGTACCAGAATTTCGGACTCTAATCTGATTTGGTAGAATAGTAACTCTACTGTAAGGAATATCAGGAATCACCTGCCAAGTTATTAGGTTTTATATTAAAATTTTTTTTTAATTAGGATCATTTATATTAATAATATACTTTGTTTCTTATTTTACACTTGAATACTTGATAAAATTTTGTTTTACCATTTGCACAATAATTTAATGAACGATATGATAGTTGACTAAGCCTCTTGATTCTTGATTCTTTGACACCAAATTTGATACATGGGTACAATCGACGGTGCCTCTCACAAAATATGACGACACCTAAGCAAACATTTCTTTAGCAGTTTGACGCTCCACTTGGGTCATAGGAAACCTGTCAACCTGAGAAATTAGGTATTCAGCCAAGTCTGGAGCTTCTGAAATTCAGTTGCGTTCTAATGAAAGGATTGCCCGCCTGGAGTAAACGTCGATCCACTGTTGTAGTGCTAACATTATTTAATGTTTCTTTTTTAATTTCAAGAAAGCAAACCAACGAATTTTAAATTTCTCTTTTATTTAAGTTGAAATCAATATTTTTCCTTTCTCGATTGAGTCAAAAAAATCATATTTGTTGTCGTATAGTTTTCGATAATCGTCTAGCTAACGACAACAGTTGATTCGGCGATAGCGAAAATCTTTAAAAAAAATGGCTGCTGAATAGCAACATCGTTGAAATTTTCATTAAGATGAGTTAAACATGCAAATATCGTTAAAGTAAGTTATGGAATAGCACTACTGATTAAGTGGTAGCTTCTCAATGCACGGCGAGTCGATCTAAACTAAAAAAACAGAACAAGTAAAATGGATTCTAAGTTTGAACGACACCGAAGTTTAAATAACCAGCGCATGTTTTTATTTCAAATAAACAGCACTTGTTTCCCGTAAAATCAGTTAGTGTAATCCTCTACATTTAGAAAACTTAAATTGCTTTTTTAATTTAAATTTTAACAAAAATAAATAATAATTTTTTTAAATTAACGTTATGTGAGAGGTTCGCGAGTATTTTTTCCACAGATTTTTATAACTTCGAAATTTCGCTGAATGAGTTGGAAAGTAAACTCATGCTATTACTAATGCAATCACTAATTGCTACTTTTATTATTTTACAAATTTCTATCACTACTTCTACTAACGTCACTATTAATTACTACCACTATTTTCACTAATTTCTTTCACTGTTTTTAATAATGCTACTGCGAATTTTTATTATTATTTTTACTAATAGTACTACTAATTTTTTTGCTTATAAATCTCATTTAAAGAACTTATTTCATTTGAAAAGTTTAATTTCATATCAATCATATCAAGCATAGTAAAGTTCTTTTACAGTTTTACGTTCATTGCCTTTCGTCGAACAACCTTAGAATACCGTGCGTATGTTAATTATATGACAGTGACTTATTGACAAGTTTTTGTTTTGTTTTTATATTTGTCTTATTAAATTTTAATAAGTACTTTATAAATATATAGGTAATTCTGAATAGACTGCATATAGTTTCAGATCTTTTTTGCCGCTGCTGTCTGGAGGTTGATGAGTCATGGGATGAATCATCTTTTCATTTTATACTCAGTTACCCAGGTAGATTGAGGTTTAGTACCTCGACCCGTACTTCGTTAACAACAGCTTGCGGGCCTTTTTTTTGAATACGGTTAACGTTATCTTTAAACCAATTAGTGGTGTCAGAATGGACTCCTCCAAATGGCTAAGTGAGTTCACCCCGAGAGGACTACCACATTAACCTAACCTAACCTAGGTTATTCTACAACAAAGTTCTGTCCAATCCAAGCTAGAAACTTTGTGTAAATTTTAATGTGAAATGAAACGAAAAAAAAAATTTATAAAAATTAAAAAACAAATTTCACCAATATAGCAAACTTTTTCAATTCGAATTTTTACACTGATATGGAGTTTGAAGTGGTTCAAAAGCAATGCTGATTTTTGCTATTTTTTCCTCCATGTAACAAATATTTCGAGTTATATCGCCGATTAATTAAAATTTGCACTTGAATTGAATTGCATTGAATTGCTATTGTTGTAGAATGAACTAGGTTTTTATAAATAATTAATTAAAATTGAATAAAAAAAAGAAATAAAACAAGCGAAGTTTTACAAAAAAATATATATTTTTGTTATCCAGTGTATTACGTACATATTTTTAAATTAGCGCATGAAGCCTACATAAGGGCAAATTTAGGTACGACAAACAGGTGACAGGCAAACAGTTGACATAATTCACCGACTTCCGTTCCTTGCTACTCCTGTGTAGCTTCACATATGTATGTACATATGTATGTATATGATATTATTTACAGTGCCAAACCTTCGATGGTGTGTCTCAAACACATTTAGTACACTAAGGGAGCGGTTCATTTCCTGCGATTTTTAATTTTTCTATTCATTTTCTTTTTTATGCTTTAATTCAGGAATTTCGCATGGTGCTCTTTAATTACTGTTTATTTTTATATTTTTAATATGCCTACATAGATGTGTATCTATATATTTTTTTAATTGGCCCATCCCCACATTTTTCCATAGCCGTCTAAGCAACACCCACCTGACAACCTGCTTGACCTCCTCTCATTTGCAACGCTGTCTCCTGTCATTCGTGAGTAGCGCGCCATGGTCTCATGGGAGTTACCACTTGATTTAGCACATTAATGTTGGACATCCTTTATACAGGTATACGTCGTTTAATTGAGATGAAATATTGAATTAAACGATTCAATTAGTGCAATCAATTTGAAATGGGTAAAGCTATGGAAAAAAATTATAATTTAATGTGGGATGATGTTATGATTTTTAAATAGATGCTCCTACATTACATGGGTTTGTACATAGTACATTAGTGAACAAATTATAATTTCGGAGGAATTTACTTGTAATATAGAAATCCAAGCACATGTAATGAACTTTGATGTGGCACTAAATTGATCATGAAGTCTTTTATATTTGGCAGGAAAATCGCTTAACTTTATTGCTGTTCAAAAAAAAATCTGAATTAGATGGAACTTTAAATGTAAATTGTGTTTAGATTAAACGTTCTTTCACTTTGTATGTAAAGCTTATTATTTAATTTTACTTTTTTATTTAATACTAGCTTATAACCGGCAGACGTTGTCCTGCCTATATTTATTTAATAACACTGCGGAACAAAATTATGCGGTCGGAGATTTTTACGTCAATTTAGAGTAATTTGGGGGCGCTGATTACGAAAATAATATCAGTTTTGTCGAATTGGCTCTAGTTGTTCAAATAAAGACTTTTAAATATTTCACGAAAAAACCTAATTAAAAATTACAATATGGATTTAAATTATAAAAATAATACAAAAATAAAAAAATATATTCTCTTCATTAATTAATTTAAAAAAAATTACAAAAAACTTTTTCTGTAGGACCTCCTATGATGTCGTTGCTCAGGGCAATCCCGTATTGAGTTCCAGCAATAGTCTGCCATCATGTGGTCGTCCCATCGACCTTGGTATCTTTCTTCCATTATTTTTATCTCCTGGTGGAACCGTTCACCTTGTTCCTCACTGCAATCGCCTAGGTTGTCCGGGAATTTGTCCAAATGACTATGTATATAATGTAATTTAATGCTCATTTTAGCTCCTAGTTTGTGAAAATTGAGAAGCATATCAGCAACTAGTTTTGTATAGTCCGGTGATTTATGATTTCCCAAAAAATTTTTGACTACATTAGCAAAGCTTAGCCAGGCCTCAGATTCAATTTGTTACATATGGTTTAAGAATTTAGAGTCTTTTAGAAGGGTACGCATTTGAGGACCATCGAAGACTCCTGCTTTTAATTTTTCCATACTGAGGGATGGAAATTTTTTGCACATATATTCGAAACAGTCACCTGTCTTATCAAGGGCTTTGATGAACTATTTCATTAGCCCAAACTTGGTGTGAAGTGGTGGAAGAATGATTTTTTCTCGGCTTATCAGTTGGTCATGCACCACATTTGCTGTTCCTACCTCCACATTTTCTCTCACCAGCCAGTCCTTTCTAATTCAATGTTCATCTCTTGCACGACTGTCCCATAAACATATAAAATAGGGGTATTTTGTATACCCACTTTGTTGGCCCATTTACAAGTTGCATTTACAAGTCACGCGGTCGATAACGTGCAGCGGCTGGCAGAGACTGTTAGAGTTTTCAGGAATTTGGGCGAAGTCGTCGAATTAATGTTTAGTTGTATTAACTCACCCGACTTAACCGACTGCCTTTGCTCTCTTGCAAGGGAAATAAAATATTTAAACCAACGAACTACTTGTTTTAATAATTTATATAACAAAACTTATTGAGGAATAATTAAATTAATACAACTGGAACTGGGTCATATAATATTTTTTTCATTAATTTCTTAAGTTTCGCTTATCTCAAGAACTAGAGCCAATCCAAAAAAAAGTAAAAACACAATTCGTAAGCCTGCTACTAATGTTAATAAAACCTATTAACAAAATCATGACCGCAGGGTTTTTTTTAATTTTTGTTACGCAGTGTAATTGATTTTGCATGTGTAATCAGAAAACGCTTATTGGTTCCGACTTTTCGAGCAGGTCCAAACCCTCTTCTAAGGAGCTATAATCCTTTTCCTCAGCAAAACGATCTGTTTGACACCCATATTTTAATATTTCATATTACTTGAGTATAATTTAATTAAATTCAACCCTGCAAGCAAGTGGTAATACTCGCCAAGCAAAATCATGCCAAAAATCTTCGCGCGGTGGAAACTAATATCTATGGCTAAGGACAAACAAACAAATTTTCGCATTTCCGACGTCACCGGCTAGGATTTTTTAACGAATTCCTTTAATGCAGCTTGCGGTAGGAGTTGAATGCCTAATATTGGGAGTTTGAAGTATTTCTGGATTTCTATAACCATTTAAAATTAATAGACATATTGATATAGGGATATAGCTATATTCCTTAGAAAGATGTGGAACTTAGATTTTGTTTGTTTCTATTGTATTTATGAGACTGATTTTTTACATCCCGTACCGAAAGTAGCGTCGATATCGCGCCACGAAGTCAACGACATGACGCGTAGATGAGAAAAAACAAGCATATGTATGTATGTACATATGTACTTACATGGATCTACTACCACTACAACTATTAATTACTAGTACTACACTACTCCCACAACTTCGACTACTACTACTTACTGCCACTACTACTAATTACTACTACTATTTCTACTAATGCTGTTCTTTATTACTATTAATATTTTTTACTAAATTCTACTCTTCCTACTAAGGCTGGTAATGATTACTACTACGTTATTTACAAATTTTGACTACAATTTTTGCTAATTCTTCTACTAGTTACTACTAATGTTAGTACTCATTACAACTGCTAACTACTCATTTCTACTAATATTTTTACTTAAGCTACAACTTGCTACTATTACTCTGTTTATTCATTTCTACTTCTATTTTTACTTTTTCTGTTGCTTATTTCTACTAATTTTTTAACGAATGCTACTACTAATTTCTAAAACTATTTTTACTAATGCTACTACTAAGTACTACCACTACTACTCCAATATTTAACTTTCTATCTCTTTACGAACTCGGCAAAGATGTTTTGCTTCTGCTCGCGCTTTAAAGTGCCCGAGTATTTTTTTTTTGTTAAACATTTTTACATTTAAAATTACATGAAGTAAAAAATGGCACAATAGCTAGTATTGAACCACGTTCTTTATTTGTAGTTGCTAATTTATATAAAAAAAACGAGTTATTCCCTGGATTAACTGTAGTAAAAAAATATCCTTTAACTAGTTTGTGGTTGAAAAGTAGTCAGATAATAAAAATTAGGTGGGAATCGCTTTCGTATGTAGGCAACCATAGTTTTGACCATCGCCGAAGAAAAATAACTACTCCGCGTATATGAAGCTTGACAGCAAGTCTTCAACACCAAATGATTTGAAAGCAATTTAAAGCTAATTTTAAGTAAGATTCTTTTCCACTGTTCCCACCAGTTCAACTTAACTATGCACTCTTTGTATACACCAGATTTTCACTTCAACGTCAAATTAAGAATTGAAATGGATTAGTGTTCGTGTATTTCCCTATCGTGACTCTCATTTGTAAGATAGTGTGTACATTTTGGTATTTGTATTAGTGTAATTTCTTTATTGAGTTTCTCGCTTTATATTCAACACATTTGAAATTCGATTAATTTTCTCACCTACAGCTTCAAAATATTTTCAAATGATACTTACTTTACTTTAAAAGCATTGGCGAATAAAAGGGGGATTTTGGGGTTCAAATCGGACACCAAATGGCTTTGGCTTAACCGATATGTTCATAATTTTTTATGTTATACAACCAATTTAAATAAACAACCCCGGTTTTTTAAAAAATTGTTTGAAAATAAGCGTTACTTTTTTTTTAAATGTTTAAAATTTGGTTTATAAATCAAGTGGAAAAAGTTGTAAAAAAAATACTAGTTTCCAAATGATGTACAATTTGGCGCAGAATATTCCGTAAATACTTCGAAAAATTTATAAAAAATATTAATATGTAAATACAGTGAAATCACACATTACGGACAGTCCTTTAGACACACACTTTTCATTACATTTTCCATAAAAATATTGTTCCCCTAATGACCTGCCGCAAACATCATATTTCAAATCTTTTTGAGGAAAAAATTTCTCATAAACGGACTAAATTCAAAAAATCCAAAGGACGCTTTGCAGTACTTTTAAATAAAAACAAGAAAAACTGTCCATCAAAGAATAAATGGAAATTTTTAGCGTGTTCGAAAAAATAAAATATCTGTGAGTGAAGTGGCAAAAAACCAAGTTTAATTCTGATGAAAAAAATATACTGGAAATTTTTTTTTTTGACAGGTTCAATATTGATAAAACACAATCTGCGAAAATCAATAAAAAAAAACTGTAAATGAAAGTCAGGAGTAAACAACATTCATCAAAAACGAAGTTTTCTTAAAGAAAGTGGCTCTCATATCATATCAAACTGCACTTTGATTGGTTTGCTAATACTAGAAGTAAAGAAAAACCCATTTCTGGCCACATCTTTAAGGCAAAAGCAATAGAAATAGCAGCCAAATTGGGTGTACTTAGTTTTAATGCTTCAAATGGATGGTTAAACAAATCATTTGGATGAAATGCCAACCAAAACTTTTGGACTCCCCGATTTAACAAAATATTGCGACGGAGAGTATTCGGTTATATTTATACATTTACTGGCGGGTTGTATCTTTAGCGAATTCTCCAAAGAATACCTATACCATTGAAAACGTAAAATATTATTAAATATATTCTTCTGTGTGTGCCTCTTGTTACTATTTAAGTTTAGCAGTAAACTGAGGTGTTAAAAAACATGCTAGCCTATTTAAATATATATAGTAAATAGATATAAATATTTTCCAGCTTTGTTTTCGAATATCTTTGAGGACCAATTGCATCAAATGTTATACAAATATTAAATATACCTAGGTAAACTAGCGCATCGAACGAATGAGAGTTTGAGGCTTTAATTTAAATTCTTAATACAAGAAAATGCTTATCTCAATAAAAAGCTACTCCAAGAACCCTATCGGAAATAGAACTAATTCAAAAACAAATCAAAAAATACTTTTTTTTTAAAGTAAAACTTCTTTAGAGGCAGTGCTTTTCTACTTCGCGTCAGACTCGCGTCACGCAAATCGCAACAGAATCGCGACATGAAGTCACAACATGAAGCTGCTATGAGAAAAAGAACAAACATACATACTAAGGTAGAGTCATATCAATGTACTTATATGTACAAGCGTCTATGCATATATACGTACGTATGTATGTAAAGCACTATGTATGTCCACTATTTCATATATACATACATATGTAACTTAGGACCATTTCGGCACTAGTTCGGGATCATTTGAGGACAAGTTGTGGACCGTGTCGGCCCTATTGTTGGACTTGATATTTCGGAACCCTTGCACGACCTTTTCGTAGTTCGCGAATAGTTGACTACTACAACAACTACTACTATTAATTACAATCACTATTTTGCCCAATTTCTACTACTATTTTTGCTAATGTTATTACTATTTTTAACTACTTTGTACTACTATTTTTATCTATGCTACTACTACTATATTTACTAACTCCTCTTTTACTAATATTTACTACTATTTTTACTGATGGCACTATTTTGTTATTACTGCTATTCTTACTTATTTCTAGTACTATTTTTACTAATTTCTACTACTATTTTAACTCATACTATATCTTATAAAACTCTCGCACATTTAACTTTATATCTCTTTGTAGAATCGGCACAGAAATTTTCCTTCTGGCTCTACCAACTACAGCTGGTTGAAATTCTTTATTTTTTCTTGTAAGCAAATAATTTTATTAGCATGGAGATGTCCTAGGAACAAGTCAAGTATCTGACTCTGCATTTGATTTCAACTATTTTTAAATATATTTGACAGAAAGAGCATTAAAATTAGCTATTTCCAGATGCCATAAATAAGTTTTACTTTTTATTATTTGAAATTTTTTTAAATTAATCTGAGTTAAAGTTGGGCAAAATTTAACTGTTTTTGAATTTTTTCGATTTTTTTTAATATCTTAAATTTGCACAAATTCCAAAACAAAATCAAAATTCTAAAAACAGCTTAATTTCAACCAGCTATTTATAAATCTGCATGTTTATTGAAAATGTAATTTATACAGAAAAATTATAATAATACAGATAGGTACACACATATGTACATATATAGTTGAGTTGAGATGCAGTTGACTTCCAGCTACTTTTTAAATTTGTAAATATTTTAGCCTGTCTGCTGTTTTCCGACAGGGAATTTCCAATCACTTAAATAAATTCTTTGAAATGCGCAAGAGACTAACGAGATGATAAAAAGAAAAAAAAAACAAAATCTGGCATGGACACTTTACTTTTAATACCTTTTAATTTACTAGTAAATAGATATACATATATATATAAGTATTTCTATAGAAATATATTTCTCTGCTTTTTACGGATTTACTGTTGTTGTTTATTTACACATTAATTTACTTAAAATTCTTCAAAGAGTTACAACAAATTCGCTAACATCAGCCCATCGTGCGCCCGAGCGAACAAGACGAGTGTAAAGACCAACGGCTAGGTATGTGCGTACTTGCTGGAGAATTGCCGGAGAGTTGGATGGCATTCAACATTACTGAGCTGCATTTCAGTTTAACTTTGCATGCACTTCCATTTTAATTTCAATGCAATTTAACAAGCATTTTGCCTGAAATTTTAATAACAACTTTTTAATTACTTATTCATGTGCAGTGTAAGCAACACTGTGATTAAAATTTTTCTTCAACAAAATGTCTATAGCGTCATGGTCAGACATTTTAGAGAAGAGAAGAAGAGGAGAAAATGTGAAGAAGTTGTGAAGACGAGAGATGGGAAAAGAGGGCGAAAATGCAAATGAAAAGATGCAAAGTAAAAAAAAAAACAAAAACGAAGCGACGCAAAAGTTGAGACGATGAAATGAAGAATGTGTCCTGGCAGTGCAAAGCAAGTTGTGAACCACAAAAGTGACTTGGAAGGGACTAGCCTATTTTCGCTGCATCAATTCGGTTGTCCGTTGCAACGCTTCACTTTTACTTACCCTAATATTGTTTGTAAATTGTTTGCTGTTGTTTTTTTTTTTGCCTGGCTAACAGCAAACAAACTTTTACTTTTAAATGTTTCTTTATTAGTTGTTGTACTAATTGTTTTTACTTGTTTTTCAACGTTTCAAACATTCATACTTGCTATTTTGTTTTTCAACTAATTTCTAAGTGAATGTGTGCTCGGGTGTGGGGGTGTGTGTGCGTGCGCTGTTTGTTTTTATAATTCGAATACCCAGACTGAGGGGCTGAGAAACTTAGAGAATTTACATACTAACATTCACTGCTAACAACAACACTAAAAAAATACCAGCAACAACAATAACATAATTACAAGCTCTACAATCACCAATAGAAAGTTCTAGAAACGCTGTTGAGACGATGGCGCGCGGGACTACTAAATAAATAAAGCGTAGAGTAGTGGAATGAAAACATAATAAAAAGAAAATGCAACCAATGTAAAGTAACAACACTTTGCGTGTGCAAAGTTTTTGCAACAAACGGCAGCATTAATAGCATAAAGCAGCAGCACCAATAACAACAACAGCAACAGTAATGCACAAACAACTCTTAACTGCGATTTGTGCGGAAATTGCACAAGTTTTCATATGCAATTTTCACTTGGTGAATTGCGGACGAGACGAAGGGTCACTAGCTGCACTTAGTTGGCGGCAAGTAAACGAGAGGTTTTAGCATGAAACTTTGCCAAACTTTTTCACACAAACTGCACAAATGCTACCCGGCCGCTACTTGCAACAAATCTACAAATCTACAAATCTACAAATCTACAAATCTACAAATCTCAAATCATTTGCGTGCCGAAATGTGGCAAGTAATTGGAATGAGTACGCTGCTACTGTTGATAATATGGTGACCGAAGATTGTGTTGTTGTTGTTGTTGGTATTGTTGTCTATGATTAAGTTGTTGCAATTGTAAATTTGGAAAACGTGACCACGGTTGCCACTGTTGGTTATTTCCAAGCAAATTTTTTGTTTGGTTTTAAATTGAATATGTTGGTGTATTAGTTTTTTTTTCTGAAATCATGTTGGTATTTCTAATGATACCGCCTTTCATTTTAGTGTCAGAAAATATAAGGCAAATAGTACTAAAAGCACTCCATTTCATTATATATTCGTAAAAGTGGGAACACTTGTTTCTGCCGTTTCTTTTTTATTGTGCGTTAAAAATTCAATTTGTAATTCTGAAGATCGTGCTTTAATTAAAAAAAATGTTTAAAAATTATTAAGAAAATTAGTTCGTTTTAAAATTTGGTGAGTAGCGCTGATTTTAAGGAGTTTATTGCTGGTTTCCTAAAGCTATTCGGATTTGCTTTTCTTGTTTTGATACTGGCGATTGGAACCAGATGGGATTGGCATTATATTCAGCATTTCCAGATAACAACCACATTTTCAAATGTATTAAATCCTGTATTTTTGTTTGCATAGCAGAACTTAGTTTTTTTGTTTGAGTCCAGTGGACATTGAATCCCGTGCTTTGTTCTAAGGAATAACCGAATTTCGAATCTGGGACTAGCGCATTATGAGCCGCATTTAACACCGGTTTTAGCTGTACTCTGAGGTATGAATAGGATATTTGGCATTTGCAAATTAAGAAAATCGACTATCTTCTTTTTTTTTTAAGTTTTATGGTGCTTTGAATGCAGTACTTTCAAGCACGCTTATTTTGGTAGGTCCAGACTCCATGTTTTTTAGAACAGGCAGAAGCCATATTTTGAGTCGCATTAAGTACAGTGTTTTTCTCAAACAGATAAATGCATTCTGAGTTCTATTAATTCAGTGTTCTTTTAACTAAATTCAGCGCATTTTTTGTGCATTTGAAAAAGGGGCTTTTATCGCAAGAAAACCCGTACTTTGAGTTTATCCGATTTAACCCAGTGTTTTTTGTGGCATTTGAGTCGCATTGATTTCGGCGTTTTCATTGCAGGGAAAACCTGTATGCCTCACTTTGCAATAAGTTTAAAAAACTAATGAGTATTTTCAATCAATTATTCCTTTTTTATATAACCGGGAATCAGCTTTGTTCTTTTAACATTAAAATTATTAGTAAGCCAAGACCAGGGTTGTTGTTTTTTTTTTTTTGATTGTGGAAAGGCTGAGATGATGAGTTTTTTGGTATTGAATGTAAATTGGACCGCTTGGAATATTCAGCCCTATTGCTAATTTTGTGTAAGCAAATATTCTAACAAATTTACAAGCGGAATATATGTATACAGGTTTTTCCCATTTTATTTTTATTTTGCTTGTAAATTTATGGGAATAAGTTGTTTCCAGGAAGATCGCAATAGGACTGATTGCTTCAGCTTCGGCTGGGAATAAATAAATTAACTAAAATTTAGCAGTCCTCGTTTCTCACACTTTTAGCCGATTTCCCGTCTGTTGATTTGGGTGATATGGATGTTATTTCTGCCGAGGAAGGTGGCTTTTTTTTTTAGTTGCTAAAGCATTGGGTACATAGTTAAAAACCAAATATTGGACGGCATTACCGTAGTATGACAATCAGAGTTGCATTTGAAAGCATTTTTCTCTTTTACATTTGTATACGTAGATACTCCTCGCCAGAGCGCCAGCCGTTCTCATTTTAATGTTTTTTCACCCGAAACATCGTTTTCCTGAAATCTAAAATTACTGAGTTTTTATTTAACTCATTAAAAATATACAGGTTGGTATAATATTTACTATACATTTGTATTGCAACGTTGTTTTGTTTTGGTTTCTAATAACTAATATTTTTCGTAAAAGATAAGTGAAAGTCAAATTTTTGGTGATAATTTTTGGGATTTTGGTTGGTTTCTTTTTTAACCGAGTGGCAACCGTAATAGCGACCGCGCAAATTTACACACTTATATCAGCATACATACATATTTATACTAAAGAAATTTGCACCATAAGACATCTGTCTACAACATTTGTGGAAATGCAATTTACTCAACTCTTTTACCGCTTTTGCAATGAGCCAGAAGTTTATATAATGAAATATTTTAGTTCAACATTTTGCATTAATAATTTGCAGGCAAAATTTCCAAGTATTCGTAAAAACATTAGCAATCAAATCAGCTGGATAATGATGGTAAAAAAAAAGTTTGGACATTTTAAAATGGAAATTTGCGGGAAAACTGTAAACACTGCTTACAAGCCGATAGATAAAGTTGAGTAATTCTATTCTTTTTTATAAGTAATTATAATAGCATAATTAAATTGGGGTAAAAAAGTACGCTTGGTTTAAAATATATGTGGACATAGCGCCCATAAAATATGTGGGATTTTAATATTTCATCGTCCAAAAATTTACCAAAAAATAATGCACGACTTGAAAGGTCAATCTCTCTTAATAAAATGTATTTATTTTTTAATAAAATCCAATGTTTTATGTATAATTAGAAGTGCCATATTTATCACATGTAAAGTTTCGACCTTGGAACTTTCAAGGGGGTGTTCCAGAGTAGCGGCTTCAATAAATTTATATTTTTTGCTTTTAAGCTAAATGATGCTAAAAATACGGTGTTAAAAGATTTAAGTAATTTCAGCCTTCATTTAGGAGTTATAGTAAATACGACCGCGCCCGCCCCGTCTCTTTATCACTTTCTATATCTTTCCTGAAAAGTCATGTTTTCATAGGGCTGGTGTAAAGTTTTGAAAAAATTGTTGAACCAATTGACACTTAATTAGCATTTTTTCTTCAGTAAACTTGTCGCTAAGACTGGAACAATATTTACATGCAAAACCAAAAAAAAAAAAACAGAAAAAAATATGTTTCGTCAAAATCCTACAATTACAAAATTTTTTTAATTTTTGAAAAGGCTTGTGTGACGCTATAGAGGAAGGGATTAAAAATGTTTCTCTTTCAGATTATCCGAACTCTCAGAACCATTCACTCCAGGCACCTTTTTCTTTTTTGACAAGTGCAGAGTCAAGGCCACGTAACTAAAATGTGAAAAATTTTGAAAACCGAAATAATCCAGTCAATAAACGAAAATTTAATACACAAAATGAAAATAAGCGATTCATATTTTTTTTTCAAGTATTTCATTCTCAATTTCAATCTTGTCTACCAAATTTGGTTTAGTAGTAGTAACTACCGTCCTGCGCTCTTCAACTATTGTGCATAAAAAATTTAAGCAAATTATGTTTAATTCATGCTAAAAGGTGGAATTTTTTTTTAATTCTTGTTAGCTACCGTTAAATGAGAGGCGGGTGGGATTTTTGCCCAATTTTTAACATTAATTGTAGTCAATGTACAAAATTTGGTACACTTTTCCAGCTAAATTCTGTGTATAAAGATTGAGCTGATTAAGTAGAGTTCTCACTCATATCAAGCATTCCTTTCAGTTTCACAAAAAACCGTTATGTGGGCGCGGTTATTAGCAGATCTCATTTTCAATACCAACTTACCTTTGGTCGAGGGCAATTCGTATAATAAGTTTCGTTGAGATATGGCTTAACCGATTTCGCACTTCTTTCTGCAAATTTTGATATTTTCGTGGCCGTGTTGTCTATCGTACCTTTTACGATATAAAATAAGAATTTCCTATGCACAACTTACCTGTAATATCATTGCGTACTGAGTATCAGTAAATATCATAGGAATTGGCAGGACCTGTAGCAGTTGTTGGTTTTATACCAATAACTTGTCTAAAGCAAAGATCACATAATTTATCTTTCTCTTAAGCGCCATGTGTGGAAGGAGTGACTAGTTTACCATCATCCATTCTGCATATCGAAAAAATGGAAATGGAAAAAAATTCAAAAAATCACATTTAACGATCTGTAATTCAAGGTGTGATGAAGTTTCATGCAAATTTGTATCGCGAGCGTAAAGAGGGATTGTTTATTTAGCTCGTCCGCTCGATCGCTTTCTTTCGTTCTCGCATTCTCGTATTTCCGCTGGGGAATCTATGATGATTGCGCGGGCCTCTTAAACCAAAAACTAAACACCCCAACTCCTTCGATGGGATACATTATGCTCCCCAATGCAGGCTACGTAGTTTATGAACAGCGCTTAATAAGTATAATTTAGAAAACATCAATACCACATCAAATTTAGGTTTGGACCTATGGTTCTCTAAAAAATTGTGCTAAGAATTGTTCAAGGGTGTCTTTATGCTACACGATTGATTGGAAAAATAACCGCCTCTTCCTAATGTGCATACCAATAAACTAATATTGGAAACAAACGAAATTCGCTTTGCTCAGCAAATAACAGTTTAAAAGATCTTTTTTCACGGCCGCAAATCAATCTTATAGAATGTTCGAATTACCACCTTTTAGCTCATTAAATGGAGAACTGGTTCCGACCGT
The DNA here is from genome assembly GCA_951828415.1 of Anomoia purmunda. Classification (NCBI taxonomy): domain Eukaryota; kingdom Metazoa; phylum Arthropoda; class Insecta; order Diptera; family Tephritidae; genus Anomoia; species Anomoia purmunda. The sequence continues at coordinate 180,974,867 of OX639993.1, forward strand.
TCAAATTACAGTTTTTGAGTATAAGTCAGTAGAGTGATTCATATGAACTGAAAAGATTAACGTAGTGCAACAGAGTATGAGATGAATAAATTAAGTCAGCACTAAGAGGAAATATAAGTATTTTAATAAGTTCGCTCTGTAACAACTGCTATTTATTTACATATTTGGAAACGGAGCGCCAAAAAATATGCACCACAACGCATACAGCGATATGCGAACTGGTTTTCAAACGTGTTAAACGGTAGAACTGGGGTCGAATGACGTGTTCAGTGAACGAAACGGCAATCGGATAACAATAGTTTACGTGACCGATCGTATGTACGATAATATTGGAATTACGAAATACGTTTACTGCCATATCGTATTTTATCACAGGGTGCAAAATATAAATTTTTTTATTTAATTCACCACTTTTACTGCTATTGTATGAAAATATTTGACTTTTAAGCTAGGTAAAGTACGTTCACTGAATTCATTATATCATATTACGATATAAGGGTTCACTTATCGTGTAATACCAAATATGAATTTTTACGTGACGAGCAGCTTTGTTCACTGAAAACATAATTCGACACCTGGTTAAATTTCCAACAACAATTTGCATGTGATTTAACTCGTTTACGAACTGATTTTGCCATTTAACTGGTTTAAAGCGTCAATTTGAATACAGTATTAGTAGCATACCGTAAATACAATGACATGTACATGCATTTCTCACAGTGAAAAACCACTTTACGATATTGCAAATGCAATGTCAACGTGAGAAATCGAAACGCGTTTTCTGGTTATCTTTCATTTGAGAGCTTTGATGGTGAGTAATTCCTATTCATCTCTTAATAAGTTCTGCATTGAAATTTGAAGTAGCTTAGGACTACTAATAACCGATTTGCAAGATACATGATTTTATCCATCTGTTTAAGTTAACTGAAAGTTTCTATGAGCCTTGTTGGCAGGTAGATTACCATATATAGTTATGTGATAATAAAATTTGAAATACTCATTATTCTCATAAATCTAAGATCTTTTGAAGCAAAGTTGTTTTTTTCGGCATGAAGAAACCATAAATTTGATAACCTTTTTGATACGGTAAATATTATTCATACATAAATATGTATGTATGTTCCTGTATTTAATTGATTAGAGAACGATTTGTTTTTGTGTTGACTTTTGTTATTGTTTGTGTGTGTGAATTTGTGATTTCAAACAGTATTTCTGACATTTACTTAAATCAAAAAATGTGTAGGAGTAGGTGAATGGGTAATGATTTGCATAGAAAATATTAAATTGATATTTGGGAAATGAGTAATTAATACTATTGTTAACTAACAGAGCAATAAATTCAGCCACTATCGGTACATATCGTTAATTGCAAAATAATATTTACTTGCTTAATGAAATGCATGAACATAATCCTCAAAGTAATGAGTTGAAAATTAAATTATTAACAGGAAATAATCAATGAACCATTGAACTCTCAGTGCGAAACTTTTTGTGTTTTCCATTTATTGCGCTGTACTAAAATTCACAAAACCATAATTATTTAAGATTTATTTATGTTACAATTTGTTGCTTTCACAGTGGAAACAAAATTAGTATAAGCGTTGAAGTTCGATTATCGAGAATACTTATCAATACGTATTTATTCTCAAAGAAACTTACTGAATTTCCTTGGCCTGATTCTATTTACATATATGAACAATATAACAATATTTGAGTTTAACCCTTTTGCATCTTCAAAAAAAAAAAAAACACAAAACTCACATATTATCTGTTAAAGAACGTAACCTACAAGATGTGTTTTAAAAAAATTATGAATTCACATTTTGAATATTATTGAAGTGAAAAATGTTGAAATTTTTTTTAAACTTCTTTCTGTCATAGATTTTTAATAGTAAGAGGTTGAAACGGAAACTATAGTTCGATGCTGCGAGCAGTTTTCGTTGCTCTGACGAGTGTGTTATGCTAGCCAACGCTCTTCCTTATAAATGTTTTTGAGAACCAAAACTGAAAAACTCTTGAGTATCGGCAAAAATTAAAAAAGAGGAGTAATATTTGTTCAGATTTCTGTTTTGGGGGCAGATATGGACTTATGATTGCAGATTGATAGAAATTGAATATAATTTAATCTGTCTCAATCAATCAGTCAATGAATAAATTATATAAATACACACTAGAAGTTTTACAGATCCTTAACAAATATAATGATAAAACTTGATTTCAAGCGCTAGTTTCTAGTGACTAAAAATTAGAGTTGTAACTAACTATTTGTGAAAAAATACTTGTGCGAATTACTTACGCACTTAATTGGCGCTATAACCGCTTAAGCGATTTTGGTCGAACTTCTCCTACAATTTTTGATGCGCGTCTTGACAAATTGAGGGACCTACAGTTTTACGCCACCTCCGAACGGCTAATATTTTGTGAGAGAAGTTTTTTTAATTGCAAAAAAATATATTCGGAGGTTGGCCATTGTCCGCTATTAGAAAAAACCTTTTCTATAATTTTTGATGGTACTTGACCCGACCAGGATATACATAAACCCGGGACACACTTGGCTACGGCGGCCGCCTTGTGCGAATATCGATAGATAAAATAAATTTCTAGTGGCTTAGAATTATTTTTTAGAATAAGTGGTGGAAAAACAATATAAAATATTATTCTAAAATTTTTTTTTTGAAAAACTTAACTGTCTGTTTCCTAATATCGAAAAAGAAAAAACGAAACTCTCAGAAAACTACCGCTGATTCCAGTTTGAAATATTAAAAAATAACTGCATAGGTTTTACATAAATGCAATACGATATGTAATTGCAAAGAACCGAGACGATGTTATGAGAGGGAAACTAGAAAGTCGTACCCGAACAGCTTGAATGGATTCTAAAAAAATACTTTAAAACTGATCCTAACAAAGAAACTAATTTTATTATATTTAACAGTTTCTATACGAATTTTCAAAATAAAACATGAATAAAAATATCACGCGTGGTTCTAAACGCGCGAGCCAGAAGTAAAACTTCTTTGCTGACTTCATAAACAGTTAGAGTGTTAAATATGAGAGTAATAGTGGTAGTAGGTGGAAGTAGTAAGTAGAAAAAGTAACAGTTATGGTAGTGGTAGTAGTTATAGTGGTTAGTAGTACTTAATAGTAAAATTAGTAGTAGAATTCTTAAAAAAAGGAGTAATAATGAGTAGTTGAATTAGTAAAAATAGTAATAGTAATCAGTAGTAGCATTAGTAATAAAATAGTAGTAATTGTTAGTAACATAAGTAAAAATTGCAGTATTAATTAGTAGTAAGTAAAAATATTAGTAGTATTTAGAAGTAAAAATAGTAGTAGTAATTAGCAGAAACATTAGTAGTAAAAATAGTAGTAGAGTAAGCAAAAATAGTAGTAGTAATCAGTAGTAGCATTAGAAAAAAAATAATTTGTGATAGCATAATTAAAAATAAAAATAGTAACTGGTAGTGGTCGCAGCATTAGTCGTAGTGATAGTAGTAGTAATTAGTAGTAGTGGAAGTTATAAACAGTATTAGGATGTATAATAGTAGTAGTATTACTAGTAGGAGCTAGTAGTAGTAGAAATTGTAGTATTAGATGTTGTTGTGGTGAAAGTCCTGAAATTGTGCAGAAATATCTAGTCCGAAAATAGTGGTGAAACGGTACATATGTATGTATGCACGTGTGCTTTATATTGTCTAAGCGCCTTTCTGTGACTACGTGGATCGATATCTACGCGACCTTCTTTACACGATTCCGACGCGACTTTCGTTACGCCATGGAAAAGATCACACTTATGTTGCTTAAGATTTAGTACTTCAAAAATTACACAGTCCGCCAAAAAAAAAAAAGTGAATATACTTTTGAAGCGACCTAGCGGAGATTGTTCATCCGGTCGAATAGTACACGAAACCACGGTCAAATTATATCTAACACCCCTAAAATCTTTTTTTTAAGTCAAAAATCATTTTTTTAGTTTTTTCGTGTTAAAAAATTCATAAGAAAAAATTTTCAATCGAATTGAAAATACTCAACGGATTTGGATGGGTGAATGTTTACCCTTTAAAAATATATATAGTGTTTTGTTAATTTGAAAAGAGTATGACGTGCTTTTTATGCTAGAAGTTGAATTTTCCGCTCAATTTGCCTCTTTTTTTTCGATTTTGACGTTATTTTTTCGGCACTAATTGGAAATGAATGATCATTTTTGGTTACATATCATCGACAGGCTATCACTACTAAAAGATACCAATTGGTTTCTTTCAAAAAGGACTTCAAGTTTTCAAGTTATGCAGCATAATCCAAAATCTAACATTTTGGTCTCAAGCGCATTTTCGTTGGACCTCACATTCGCAAGCTGATGATTGATGAAGGTTTTGTTGGAAAATTAAACAAAGTAGAAAACAGAGCATGGTTGAGTTTCGTCTCTTTGTGTAAAAACTATCTGGGAAATGAAAGAAGTCCGAAATACGAGGAAGTGGTGCATAAATTTTTGGAATCTTAAGGAGAAATGGGATGCAACATGCCCATCAAAATTCATTTCTTGCATTCTCATTTGGATTTTTTTCCGGATAATCTTGGTCAATTAAGCGACGAACAATGTGAACGATTTCACCAGGAAATGTCTGCGATCGAAAAGCGCTTTGTATCTTATGAAAAAAATGATTGTAAAATAGATATCATTGCTCAAACCACCGACAGAAACGACTATTTGTTATTAGAAAATCAAATAATGTCCTTACAATCAGATTTCTTCATTAACACCGTCACCCCTGAAGGGCGCTTGAGACCAAAATGTTAAATTTTGGATTATGCTGCATAACTTGAAAACTTGAAGTCCTTTTTGAAAGAAACCAATTGGTATCTTTTAGTAGTGATAGCCTGTCGATGATATGTAACCAAAAATGATCATTCATTTCCAATTAGTGCCGAAAAAATAACGTCAAAATCGAAAAAAAAGAGGCAAATTGAGCGGAAAATTCAACTTCTAGCATAAAAAGCACGTCATACTCTTTTCAAATTAACAAAACACTATTAATATTTCGAAATTGTAAACATTCACCGTTTCAAAACCGTTGAGTATTTTTAATTCGATTGAACACATTTTTTTTTATGAATTTTCTAAAACGAAAAAACTAAAAAAGACGGTTTTTTGACTTTAAAAAAAGATTTTGGGGGTGTTAGAAATCTTTTGAACGTGGTTTCGTGTACTATTCGACCAGATAAACAATTTCTACTAGGTCGCTTCCAAAGTATAAAATCACTGTCGGACAGTGTTATGTTTTTTTTTTTTTTTACTGATGACGCAATTGCATTTCATACATAAATTTTTGGGTAGGTTTGGTTAGGTCAGTAATAGGACGCTCATTGTGTTACCACAAAGAAAACTTGTACCATCTGAAGAAGAAATTGACCCCTCATCAAATCATTTTCACTCGCTGATGAACTTCAACAGGCAATTTACCTCTGTGCTTGAAACCTCATCAACGTCATCCAAAAACGGTGATCCCAGATATCGCATCCTGCTTTTACACAGTGCAGGACACTTACCCAGTAAATGCAAGATCGTGACCAGGGTCCCAAATGAGGTACAGTCTGTTCTGTTTGGCCATCTCCTGTAGAGATAGGTGGCAGTCCAGCGCGATATTCGTGAAAGAGCTCAGAGCTCTGATTGCAGCCTGGCTGTCACTAAAAATGAACAAATCTCTTCCCATAATCCCGGTCCCATTCTTCTCTACCGCCTCCATGATAGCTGAGACCTCAGCCAGAGAAAACGCCTCCTCCAACCTTATTATCGAGTTTCGAGCCATCTGTATAGATGACAATGCTATCAGGTGGAGTATGAAACTCAAGTTTCCACTCCTCCCTGCTTGGAATTCGATTCGTGTAATAAATTTACTTTCAGAAACCGATGTCAAAGCACACCGATCCGTGCTGCTCGGAATAGAGCAGAACTTGTTCGAAATATAAGAGTGCCTTTGGCTTTCAGGATGTCTGGGGGAGGTCTCTCTTAGTCGCAAAGCAATCATCGCTGCCATCTGTTGTCCAACCAAATCTAAAGGAAGGAGGTCTACAATGGCGTTCAAGGCCTCATTTGGCGTAGTTCTGAGCGCTACTAGATCTTTCCACCTTGGTGAGTAGCCTAAGGTTAACCTCTTTTTCTAATGCAGGCCACCATACGGTCACCCCATATAGGAGAATTGGTCTGACGACCGCTGTAAAAATCCACCGACAGATCCGGGGATTAAGACCTCATTTCCTGCCTATGGCTCTCTTTCGTGTATAGAGGGCTATGGAAGCCTTTTCATAACGTTGAACTAAATTCTCTTTCAAGTTCAACTTCTTATCTTAAATGAGAGTTTTTGTGTAAATTAAAAAAAAAAATAAAAGTATTCAAACGTTTGCTTGAAAAGATGAAGCTTAAAAAAGCCCAACATGAAAAATGCGGCACTTTTTGCACAAAACAGCTTTTTTTAGTAAAACTACGATAGCTTTTTTTTTGTTCCTAACTGTGATCTTTTAAAGATTTTTACTTATTTATTTTATTTATTTCCATAGTTTCTTGTGGAAGTTTACTCAGAACGATTTTGTTATACCCATTTTGACAAAAATAATTGCGCCACCCTAATAATAAATATTTGCCTAATGTTAGCACATCATTTGGCGTGCCACTCGAAAGGAATTAACCGCAATTTTCAATTTCAACTTCATTAGAATGTAATTTGCTCAACAGCAAACATCACACATTTAGAATGCACACGCACACCTGCATGCACCTGCTGGTTTGCCTACTACTACTACTACTATACAAATACTTTCACTTGCAAACTTGCACTTGAAGTTAAGAAATATGTGTGTGTGTGTGTGTGTGTGCGAACCCGCAGCTTCAGGGTAAGAAGAAAATTACGTTGTATAGAAATCTAGAAATCAAATAAACTATGGAATGTGATTAAAACATATAGAAATTGTGCAAATTGCAGGCGCACAGCCACAGAGTTAGCGGGGCATCGGAACGAAAGTCAGAATCTCATTTGATTGAGAGTAGCTAAAGGAGGATGATTTGAATTGCGATAGAAAATTGCAAATACTTGAGCAAATGAACTGTTTGTGGCGACTTGAAGGACAACGCATACAGCTGTTGGGACTGCCACAAAAAAAATTCAACAGCAACAACAGCAACAACACAAAATAACTGCAACCATTGCCAGTGCGCTAGGCAATCCAACGAATGGAGAAAATTTGTGTTGCGTTGCATTGAAAAGGCGCTTTAAACTGACAGTGTAGCGAGGACGAAGGCCCACATATTTAATACACATTTGCACGATATATGTGCATATGTAGGTAGGTAGTTATGCATCTGCATTTGCGAGTGTCTGAATGTGCAAGTTTATGAAGTGCAGCACCACTTCAACCTAATTACATAAAAATTTCTATACTCATTGCATGCAGGTGGTGCAACGCGATGACAAGTCAAATAAAAAGCTGGAATGCGAAACACACAAAAGCAATAATGACAGAAATTAAGCAAAACCGCAGGCAATGAATGTGTCTCTCATGTAAACACTGTACGAGTAATGTCACGTGACATGCCACAAATATGCCGTGTGAATTCTGTGTATACTTCAAATGTTTTTCAACAACACATTATAATATATGTAAATGTGCATGTGCTGTGACATAAATAAATTTATATTGCAAGGTTAATTGCAATACTTTGCATGCTCTTGTGAACTCGGGCAAACAGCTCTTTCCAATTTTATTTTTTTTTTGATATTTTGCATGCCAAGTGTCAAGACATCTGAAATGCGCAACAAATTGACATTTTTGTGTGCGTAGTTTTTTAAAGTGGTTGTTGCGATCTATTTGAACCAGTAGCCAAACAGATTCATTATATTCAGCTTTATCCTGAGTTTCACTTTCGGCCGAAATTTTTAATTTTTCACATTTCGCTCCTTATAAATTTTGCCCGGAAATTTTTCGCTTTCGAACATACTTTCCGCTTATCAGCAATACTATTTTCGGGCGAAAAGCGCTGGATTTTTTCACTTAAATTCGAGAGGCGAACAAACAAATTTAAAATGCAAATAATAGTATTATTTATAGCCTTACTATAAAAAACGATTGAATATACTTTTATTCTAGGAGTAAAGTGATAAATAAGAGCCATTACGAATCCTTTTAAGTAGAATACAGGAAAAAAAGAGGCGAAACTCTGTGGATTATTTTATGACACTCCACGAGAGACGTATTTGCCACTTAAGGAAAGTGGGGTGGTAAGGGATAAGTTAAGAAGTGGCGGCCCAAATGGATCAGCAGACGTCCAGTGATAGCCATAATTAGGAATAACCGCTATATATCGACCAGAGATGTCGCCAAAAAAGTTAAAACTACACATGTGCAAGTCACTTGAATTTTGAAGAGAAATATTATAAAAACTTATGAAAAGAAAAAGTTCCAAAACGAAGCAAAAACCAAACTAGACAAATAAGGAAGATCCTAAATTCGGGAGCAACCGAACTTTAAATACCCGAGGCTAGATTTTGTTTGAAAGAAGCCGTGTATGTTATAATAATATTTATTTTGAAAAACTGAATTACCTTTTTATATTTAAATAAAAACTAAAATATATTGGTATTGTACAGATAAGAAAGTATTTTTCTATTCGCTATATATAAAAATATTATATTTAAAATATTTGTTTAATTGGACATACTTATTCTTTATCATGTTAAACTAATTCCATATTATACTTGTAAAATATAAATACTTATAATTATACCTTTCTTCTAAGGTATAAGTATATATAATATTTACTAATGCTATTCTTAAAATAAAAATAGAGGATTTTAGTCAAGGTCAGAAATGCAAATACTATCGTGGTGACTGTGAACCGGTTCATAATTAATTGTATTAACCATATTATCATCAAAATTCGAAAACGCGCGGTCAGTTTGCATCCCTGCAGGTGTAGTATAGCATTCTAGACTAAAAGCGATCTAAAGCTGTTTTCCTTAAGAAACTTTTCTATTCTATCCTCAGTAGATTTTAGGCTTAGATTAAAATTCAAAAAAACTTATTATTTTCAGATTAAAAATTCTATCAAGAATTTCGCGACTTATAAAGATAATTTTCAAAAGGTCTCTTACTGAGTTGAAACGCAAAGCGCGCCAATGTCTACTTACTACGAGTATGTACCTAACTGGGTTGTTATATGCTGTTAAAAAAACCGTTAAACGAATAAAGGTATACAACCCTGGGCACCACTGCGCTCGGGTATAAAAGGTAAGGAAGAATCTAAGGTTCTATTCAACCAAACTTTAAATATCTGGTCCAGGTTTTTATTTCAAAGTTAATCTTATATATAAAAAAGAATTTATGTCCTTTATAGGCGTCGAAATTTTTAAAGTAGGTCCAAGTGCTCTGTAGGCCGAACGTAGGATATACATATATATAACTTTGAAAAAGTAGGCGGTGTCACGCCCCTATGGAAGAAAAAATATGAACTATTTGATGTAGATGCATAATATTTGGTATGTGGATCCTATATATGAGGCTATACGTTATTCGTTGCGGAAAAAGCCGTACTCATTCCCCCATTTAAGATGAAACTACTATTCACAATATCTTTCCAACTATTTGACGAAAATATTGATATTCGATATATATGTACATATTTCCTTTAGAGCAAGGTATAAAGTATATTTTAAGCACAAAAGCAGTGCCGAACATGAAAATAAATATGTCCTTATTGGCGGATCAAAGCAGTATCTGGTTGTTCGAAAGTGGGTGGCGCCACGCCAATACGATTTTTTTTGGAACCTCATTCTACATATTAAATTTAAGCAAATTCTCTTTAACAATTATCTAATTATCGTGTTTTTTTTTTTGATTTTTGAAAATTACCGTTATATGAGAGAGAGATGGGCGTAGTTTTGGTCCTATTTGCAGTTTTTTTTTTAATTTTGCTTACTTACATCAAATGTGGTAGAGTTTGGCCGGAAGGTTTTGCAGATATATTTATTTGCTCTAAAGTTGATTTGGTATATTTGTTAGTGAACCCCCATCCTTCATATTAAATTTGAGCGAATTGTCGTTAATGCTGGGTAAAATATCGCACTTTTTACCGTTATATGAGAAGTGGGCGTGTTTTTTCCGATTTTAACAATTTTTGTAATTTTGCTTATTTACTTGAAATAAAATATGGTAGATTTTGGTATTATGATTTCGGAGAATAAACAAATTTCGAAAATTGTTAAAATCGGACAAAACCCACGCCCACTTCTCATATAACGGTAAATTACCAAAATCATATTTAATATGCAATATTTGGTTTGAGATTGAAATATATGGAATCAAGAATACTGGGAATAGGCGTGGCATTGCCCAGCTTAGAGCAAAGTGGTATATGTCTGAAACTTCTTCAATCGAATTTCGTACACATTTTGCATTTCTAGTAAGAACGCATAGTTTCGAAAAGTATAGAAGTAAGCGGAAAACCACGCAACCGCTTATATTATACGTTTATTATAGGAATCTTTTAAAATATAAACATACATTATTTTTTGGGCTAATTCATTTAATTCAACAGTATCGATTTTTGAGCTCAAGGCCAGTGTTTGAAAAAAGACAATGACAGCCAGAGCGGTAGAAATAAATTTAAAAAATTAAAAGTTTTGGAGTTACACTTTTTTGTACCCCATTTAATTTTAGTCTAATAAAGTGCTTGTGTCAAGTTTCCAAAAATGTTCATTTATTTTTGATAACTTTTTACACGAAACTTGAAATTTGCATTTTATTTACGTAAAATTAAAAGTGCTACGAAACTACATACCCGAAAAATTTCTAAAAACGCTGAGAGGCAAATTTAAAATGTAGCTTTTTAAGTTTGTTTAATTATCGTAAATTCTGTAAAAATTAAAATATTTGATTTTTATATTTTATGGTATTAAGTTGAATTATGATTTCATAAAAAATTAACAAAAAAAAAAATATGTTATCAAAGATTTTTTCATTGTGGGCCACTGTATCAAAATAGTTACGGAATTTTTCTTGTATAAGGTATCGTCTGTTTTTTAATTATATACCCAAATATGATTAATCTGCGCCAAATAGTTGCGGAGGTAAGACGAATTCAAATTGTTTCTTCCATGTGGGCATGGTACCACCCTCTTTCTAAAATTATATATGCCTTATGTAGAGCCATCAGAAGGCCACATGAATTTACTGTAAAAATATCATAAAAATCGGTTGAGAATTTGGGACGCCTATAAAGGGCTCACATTAATTTTTGTATTTACGATGAACTGCTTTTGTTGGATGTAACAAGTAAGATCTATTTCAAATAGAAACAAAATTAAAGAAACTTCTGCCGCTTAGTTAAAGTTCGCTGCACCCGAACATAGACCCTGCCCTACATGATCTGTGCATGTTACGTATACGCAGTGGATTTCCCACTAAAAGGAGAATACAATTTATTTTGTAGAAAATTATAAAGCCTTCGAATAACTCTAAGCCCGTACCTGCAAGAAATAAATTATAATTGGTAAAAATTGACAGTTAATAATAGCAGCGATGCGGATTTCATACAAGCATTTTCACCATTAATCGCCATAATAATCATTAGCGCTATAGGTTTCATTATCAATGCGTTTAGGGTAATCATAATCGTTTTCGTTGTCCTATTCTACTAGTATATAAAAAAAAAATGTTATCATATTCTAATATATATAGAAAAGTTGTTAGGGCTAACGCAACTGCTATCCCTTTAAGGCGACATATTTTTTCTGTGTTCGGTATAAATGCTGTAATAGATTTCAAACTAATTTCCCGATTAGCAAAGCAATTTAGTTCTGAACATATCAAACTCGATTAAGTGCACTGCATTGGGAAATATGAATTAATCTGCTGGCTGTCGATCAGAATAAACGTAGGACACATTAAAATAAATCACTGACGTCAATAATCCGTCGTGTTGACTCTTCAAGTTGCCCAACTACACTTACAGTTCTGTTGCCCAATGTCTCGCAAACAATTTTCTTGCATTTTTATTATATTCCGTTCATTCTTAATTTACATGCGAAAAGTTGACACAATTTTGAATGAATTATCTTATATACTTGCTTTGACAGTATTTAATGGCCAAATCAATTAATTTTTTTCACATTTAAGAAATTCATTTTATGAATTTTTGTTAACTAAGTCGTCAATGCAAAAGACTTTTGCAAATTAGTCAGTGAGTTTTGGCAGAAAAGCTGCTTTTTGACAGAGGCACAGAGTTGTATATGTTCTAACTAATTACAGGTTAATTTCTTTTTTATGATTAGCTAATTGAAAAAAAATCTTCTTCCTTTTATTTTCTTCTTCATAACTTGACGACAAAAACAAAAGCTTTTCTTGCAACAAACATTTTCATTAAAATTGTATGATGAATAAACTACGAAGGTGGATTTTCTCAGAAACGACGATTTTATATTGTATTAAGTGTTGCGCAATTGCCCACTTTATTTCTGAGATGAGAAAAATAGTGAAAAATATTCATCTTAAATGGTTTCCCGTCAAATTAGATTTAAAATTTTCAGTGTAAACTTAACATACGTGAAAAAACAGCACGACAAAATAAACTTTTTTTCTGAGGATTGGACCAAACCAAGTTTTAAATTTTAAAAAATTTAGTCATATGTAAAAAAATAATTATTTTCCCGTTTTTCGAAGTTAGCATTCGAAGTCGAGATATCGACCTTTGATATTTGAAACTGAACCATTGCTAGAAAATTATTTTAAATATGTGTAATTTTATTGAGCTCGAGGCCAGTTTTTATTAGGGAATTAATATGAGAAAATAACAATTTTTCCAAGTTGTAGAAGTGATAGCTGCTTTTTAGGAGATGACCTCGTCAGACTTATTTCTTTCTAGATTTTATCAAGGTTTGAACCAAGGTTGCAGGCTCTCTTCAACCATACCGCTATTATTTTAAATTTTTATACGCAAAGAACTGAAGAAGTAAAGACATTTGTGCAGTTCGCCTTTTCCTTCCTATTTAAATGCTATTTAACTTGTTTTTTTTTTGTTTTTTCTTTTAAACAAATTTGGTTTGGTTCAATCCTCCGACGAGTGGTTTAGAGGGAAAATACTCTGTTGGGCACAATTGGCAGAGTAGCGGAGCAATGTTGCGCTTGACCAATTTAAATAGCATGAAAAAGATTTGCCATCCATCAAAGGTGATAACAATCGTTCAACTCCCAATTTTACTACAACTGCCCTCAAAAACATAGTGCGTAATTTTGGGGCACTCTATATACAAAAACATTCTTCATCAAAATGGCGTAGAATTGAGACAGTTTTACACACTTTAAGTTCTAGTAAGTAACTACTAGCCTCTGAATTTTTTGAGCTACATATATATACAGGGTGGCTGATGAGAGGTTGTACCTTAAAAAACGTAATAACTTTACTTCTGTTCAATTTATTTTTATATTATTCATAGATCCTTATATATTAGGAAAATGCAGCACTGAAACAGTGAAATAAGGATTTGAATGGTGCATCGTTTTCATGCGTTGGACTCCGTAGTATCCGTCCAAAGGGAATATAGATCCACATTTGGTAGTACTCCAGCTAGCAGGTGGACCATCATGAAGCTCGTAAATAATTTTTGTCAAACGCCGAACAATTGCCAGAAAGCCTTATCGTCGTGGTTACTTCGTTCGCCTTTACGAGGGTTTCCTTTTATATTTTGCGCCTTCGCAACACTACATGTGATTAGCTGTAACTAGATATTTTTATCGTAAAGTTTGGTATTTTTTGGCATAAACTTGCATTTAACGTTTTCATTTACGAGTTTTATTTGTGTTCATTTAAAATGAGTTTAAAAATTCATATTGCCTAAAAATGGAATTAACCCGTGAATATTTTCGTGCGATGATTTACTACGATCTTCGACGTGGATTATCGAGACAGGAGTGCATCAATCAGCTTACTTCTACTTTTGGTGTTGAATCACCACACTTAGCCACAGTGGAACGATGGTACAACGAGTTCCTACGTGACTGCCAATCTTTGCAGGACGAATTTCGTGAAGGTCGTCCAAAAATGGTGGTTGTGCCAGAAACAGTCGATGCTGTGCATCAATTGATAATACAAGATCGTCATGTGACATATCGCGAGATAGAGGCATCCTTGGCCATTAGTGGGATCTGCATACATTCAATATTGCATGAACATTTGGTCGTAAAGAAGATTTGTTCTCGTTGGATACCGCATAATTTGACAATTGCACAAAAAAGGACTCGTGTCGATTGGGTGTTCCAAGGCGAGCCTAATCCAACAAAAGTTGTTCGCGCAAGAAGCACCTCAAAGCAAATGGTCGCCTGTTTTTTCGTAAAATCTGGTCATGTCGCAACTGTTCCACTAGATAAACTTAAAACGGTCAATTCTGAGTGGTATACAACCATTTGTTTGCCAAAAGTTTTTGGAGAATTAAGGAAAACCAACCGCCGAAGACAAATCATTCTTCACCAAGACAATGGGAGCTCTCACGTATCGATTCACACAAGAGAGTTTTTGAGGACTCAAAAGGTCGAATTGATGGGTCATCCGCCTTACAGCCGTGATTTGGCACCTAATGATTTCTTTTTATTCCCAAACATCAAAAAAAAAATGCGAGGTCAACGTTTTTCAAAGCCTGAAGGAGCAGCAAAAGCCTTCAAACAGCTCGTTTTAGAGGTATCCTCGTCTAAGTGGCAAAAGTGATTTGAAAATTGGTTCAAGCAAATGCAGAAGTGTATTGACTTGGATGGAGAATATTTTGAAAAACAATACAACTATTTTCCTTAATATTTGACTGTATTTTAATTACTAAGCGCAAAATATAAAAGGCAACCCTCGTAGCAGCTGCTGCGATACAAGCCAATCCTAGAATTTCGACAAGGAGCTTATCTGCACAGATCGGCATTAGTAGACAGTCAATGAAAACAATTCTACATACAAATTTTAGCTTATTCACATATAAAATTCAACTAACTGAATGGACACTAAACGTAGTAGACTTGCCGAGTCGATTGGAATTACTCCAGAAGTTCATTCAAATGGTGAAAGGGGGCGGACGAAAATATGTTGAGTAGGATTTTTATACCTCACGCGGCTCAATTCGATCTAAACGTTAGTATTAATAAACGAAACTGTCGAATATGGAGTGACTCAGAGATATGCCGTGAGAGAGAATTGCATTCACTTCGCGTCACAGTGTGGTGTGCTGTCTCATTAAGTATCATTATCGGGCTATACTTCTCTGAGGAAACAGCCTCTGGAAAGAATACCGTTATTTAAAGATCTTGAGAGAATTTTTCTTTCCAGAACTACGTCAAAACTTAATTCCTTTCAACTCTGTTTGGGTTCTGCAAGGTGGTGCAATTTTTTAATAAACTGATCTTAAGAAACTCCAAATTCCGTTGGCTTCAAGGTCTCCTCACCTTGCCGCGCCATATTTTTCGTTGTGGGTTATTGCAAAGAGGAAGTTAACTAAATAAAACCAACCAGTTTGAATGATTTAAAGCAATCCATTGATCTAGTAGTTGAGGGAGTTCCATAACCTTTCGATTTGATGTCGCACTTGCCTCACCGAACGTGGAGGGGTTTTAATTCTAAGTAATTTAAGAATCTAGTACAAAAATCAAATAAAAATTACTTCTTCTTCAAATAAGTAAATACAAAAATAAATTATAAGAATTAAATAAATAGTTATTTAAGGGGTTACGCCTCTATTTGAATTTTAAAAAATCGATTTTTTTTTTATCGGCTCAAAAAATGTGCGGAAGTCTGGCGAGCACGTAGAATATATAATTATCATAGTAACGAAATTGCAAAACACACTTTTAGCGTTTTCAAAACAGCGATGTCACGTGGGCTCCGGTGCCAAAAGCGGTCTACAATTCCATCGTGCAAAAACTTTGAACTCGTTTTTCTCGAAACGACATTTTTCGGAACGGTTGGAACTGTATCTCCAACAATTTTCAACCGATTCTCACTATTTTTATATCAAAATATTCAGTAATCAATCCTCTATGGCCGTACGTGGCCTTTTTACAAAATATTAAAAATTGAATTTGTTATAACAAAAAATGTCGTCAAAAATCAGTTGAAAAACTGTAAAACTTGATCCAATTCTTGTCAATTTGCGAAAAATAAGAATTTCAGGAAACCCTTACGTACGGCCATAGCTATTGGGATATTATTAACAAAAAATTTTGTTTGTTGCAGAAAAACTAATATTTTGCCCAGGAGAGTTGGCACCGTTTGTGTATCTCAATTAGCGGAGACCATGTTCGCAGGACATTTGCACCAATATTTTCAACGATAAAAACCAATAAAAAATTGTTTTTTACTCAAAATTCAATGCTCAATAGAAGGCAATTCTTAAGGTTTCATTTTCATTTCATTTCATTTATTGCCAGAAAAATCATTAGTACAATAAGATCTAGGATCTTTTATAGTACAACACATCATATGTAAAAAGTAAAATTAGAAACACATATTGTAAAAAAAAAAAAAATAATGATAAAATAGTAGTTAAAGCTAAGTTTTAAAGACTAAAATACCGAACACTTATAAACGAAGATATGGACATATACACACATTGTCCAGAAAGACGGAACTTAGTTAGCGAAACTCATAATAATACAATATGTTTTTATTGTTATAACGAAAGTACATATATAAAACATTCTTAAAGTTGCTTTTATTTAGACTACTGCGAACGTGCGCCGGAACAGAGTTCCATGTACGTATGGCATTGACAAAGAATAACCGAGCAGACGCCAGATAATTATAAGTCGGTACAATCAAGTCATTAATTCGAGCTGACTTAGGGAAAATTAGTTTGTCATAAAGATAGCTCGGTTCCTTATACATAATAAGTCGACACAGAAAAATACAGTTTCTTGCTTTCAAATAATCGGAAATTTCACAGCCTAACAACCGCGATCTCCATCCAGATATATGGTCGAACTTTGCTAACCCGAATACGTAACGTGTAACATGGTTGAATGCCACATCAACTTTATGAGCAGAATGAGAACTTAATTTACTGTAGACAAGTTCAGGGTAGCAGATGATCGCCATTATTAATTGTAAAGCAAGCTTTCTACGAACGGGGGCCGGTGTAAAAGTTGCAGACATTCTTAGGTTTCTTAAAATAGTGTACACTTTGGCAATTATCGAGTTCACGTGATCGTCACACGTTAGGCTGGTATTAATAACGAACCCAAGATTAGTCACCTTAGACATGAGCTTAAGGCGCTTATCGACAATATATAGAGGCGGGATGTCTGAAAAATTTATTCGTTTTTTAGTTATGGGCAGCACGTACGATTTATCACTGTTTAGACATAGGTCATTTCTCTTCGCCCATGCAGAGATGGATTTTAAATCTTTATTCAACTTTGTGCATAGATAACCAGTTTCCTTATGAGCTGCAGATAGATATAGCTGAATATCATCAGCATATGCATGCATATGCACGTGCTGGCAAGCATTAAATATGTATTTGTACTTATGAAAATAAATTTTTTATTCATGTCTTTTTTTTGCCCGAAATAGAGGCGTAACCCCTTAAGTTTCTTAACGTGGCAATATTAATCAGCCACTCTGTATAATGATGGAAAGAAAGTCTGCTAGAGCTGCGTTGTATTTTTGGTCGACTAAAAGACGGCTTTCCCAGACACTCAAAGGAAATTTAACAAGACTTCGCTAAGAATTCAATGAGTTTTGTATTTATTATTAAAATTTTTTAAATTAAAAACCATGCTTTCTTTAATACTGTACATTTTTTCTGCTTTATCCATCTTACTTATCATCTTTGAATTCAGCGAACAGCGATGAACTCATCTAATTATATTAAACTTAATATTGGCAATAACTGTTATATCAAACCCCAACAAAAAAAAAAACTAGAATGTCTTCCAATGAAAGAAAATGAATATCATTAAGCTAATAAAGGAAATATTACTAGGCTTGGTGGAATAAGCCAACGAAATCCATGTAAAAAATAACTACGTTAATAAAAAAAAAAGAAAAAAAGAAAAAGACACGGCGGTCAATCGATTTGATAGCAATAGAAGGAATAAGTAAACAAAAAAAAAACACGAGCAAACAAAATCCAATAAAAGAAAATAAAATCAAATCAATTCGAATCAAATGAGATAAAGTTACAAAACTAAGCAAATATAATTTCGATACCACAAACAGCCAATCACCGAAGGCCAAAAAAAATGGTTGCGCATAGAAATGAGAACTATATAGAAGACAAAAAAGAGGAAGCGGCGAAGGAGCAGAATAGGAGTAATGAGAGAGGTTATAATGATGATATTTGTATTTGTATGTGCGTAAAAAAGAATAGTTGATAAATAAATACAACGAAAGGTTAGGAATATGGCAATGGTTAATGTTGTCAGTGGGAGGCGTTTGGAGTGGATAAAAATATAAGAATGTTAGTGCTTTTAAATAAACTGTGCTACAAAATGGATCTTTATCGCTCCGTATATGATGAAAGCGTTATATAACTAAAGTTTGTGATTTTTTGGATGCTCTGGAAATAGGAAAATTAAAGTAATTTTCTTATTTGGTTTTTATCTTTTTTAGCTATTTTTGTAGGCTTTTTTTCTTCAAATATTGTGTTAAATGTTATGAAATGTTGTTTCGTAATGCACTTGATGAAATTTCATGTCAAAAAGTGAAAAGTGTTTGCATTTAACATTGTTGTAAATTTAGCTCAGAATTGAAAATGTGGGACAGATTTCTGCAATGGCGAAAAAGGTTAATAAAATTATTTTCAATTTTTTGTTAAACTATTTTCTTTTTAAAGCGATTTAAATAACAACAAATGGAAATTAGTATGATTTTAACGTACCACACCCATTTTGCAAAAGTTTGATTTTCTGATTATTTTTCGCCTAATTGAATTCTTATATCCGTGTATATTTCGTGTATTTGCTTACCTAACTTTTGGTGACTTAAATATCGAGTTTTTTATTTTGAAAATTACCATTATATGAGAACAGAGCGTAATGTTAGTCCGATTTTTACAATTTTAGGAATTTGTATACATATTTGCTCAAAAGTGGGCGGTGCCACGCCCATTGCCATATTTTTTGCTTCGGTGTATTAACTAGTACAGCCACATCCTTCGTATTAAATTCGAGCGTATTGTCTTTAATGCTAACTCAAATCTTGCGTTTTTTTTGATTTTTGTAAATTACCGTTATATGAAAGGTAGTCGCGGTTTTTGTCCGAGTTTAAATATTTTGCTC
Source organism: Anomoia purmunda (assembly GCA_951828415.1). NCBI lineage: Eukaryota > Metazoa > Arthropoda > Insecta > Diptera > Tephritidae > Anomoia > Anomoia purmunda. The sequence goes on from OX639993.1 coordinate 180,994,166, forward strand.
AAATGCAATCTGTATATAAAATTTGGTAGAGTTTGGTCAAGTAGATTCCGAGCTATAAGTTTTTCTTATAAAGTAGGCGGGACCACGCCCATTTTCAAAATAAAAAATTCTCCCGTATTTATATTCCCAACCCAACCCTTATTATTAAATTTGAGCAAATTATCGTTACCGTGATATCACACTCTTTTGATTTTCACAAAACTCCGTTATGTAGCCGTCATTATTATCCGATTTCGAACATTTGCAATACCAACCTACCTTGGGTCCAGGGCAATGTGTATACCAAGTTTCGCGATATAGCTCAATATTTACTCGATTATCCGATACACGGACGGACGGACGAACAGCGCTATTAATTCTAAGAATTTTGGTATATTTATGTCTATATCGATCTCAGTTGCATTATGTTATTAGAAACAACCGTTAGATCAACAAAGTTATAATACCCTGGATGCCAGTGTGCTTGGGTATAAAAATAAAACTATTTAATTTTGCTACACAATTACCTATTCTAAAATAAAACTATAGAAAGGTCGTAGGAAAAGTGATGCGGAAATTTAATAAGGTACCTTGGGACCATTTTTGCAATTTTTTTCAGCCTGTTTGCATGTTTGCACCCAGTAATCTCCGAAATTAATAAAAATATTTTCAAAGCGCTTTAACCGATGACTAGACCGTAATCTTGGCCATAACAGATGGGTATATTTTATCAAAATATTGAATGTGGGAAAGTAGCGGTTTTTTTTTTTTGGAAATATCTATGAATTACTGTTTTTTCAATACTATTTTATTCTTCAATATCATTAACGTTTGTCGGAGTTTAGTTTTTGTTTGCTGATTTCTTTTTACACCGTAGCAGCGCATGCAAGATGGGAAAACATCGGCGGAAATCAAAGAACGTACGCATGTTGTGTGCGGGTATTCTTCCATTTCGCAGTTGACGACGAATCGCAATCAGGTCTTCCGAGGCCAAGTGTTATTCTGTTGAACGTGAAACAAGCGCAGTTGTACATTGGCGATCGTAATAATAATAATTTGACGCCAACATCACTTATTGGTGTTTGACCGAACTACCCCTAGAGTTTGTGATGTGCGTCTTGATGTAACACAAATTGAGGAGCCTACAGTTATGTATACCTCGACTCCGAAAGGCAAATGATATTTGTGAGAAGTTTCTACATGGCTGAAATACACCCGGATTCAACAACTGGGAAAAAAATATTGATGTTTGAACCCGGGACACACCGAATGAAGCGCGCACACGCTAAACACTCGGCTATGGGGGCCACCCTGCACTACGACCGTTCTTACTTGCGGAAAATAAGATTGAATTTGGCCTCGTGAGGCTATGTGCTATGTGCTGATTTCGACGAACAAAAAAAAAAAACAAAAAATAACATGTGTTAAAGACGGCGTAGGGAAGATTCAAGATTCAGTTGTTGCTAGCAGTAAAAAGAAGACTCTTAACATAGTTCCATATATTCGTAGTCGGAATCAAATTGTGCTACTTAAAGAATGAGAACTTTTTGCCCTTTTTAAGAGAAGCATTGCACATAAAATAAACTGTTACCTTTAAGTAATATTTGAACAGAAGATGCATAGAATCCATAGACTAATCGACCTAGTGACAAAAGCATTGCCATTTAGCAAATTTTTCACAGCAACAAAAATTAAGACAAGACATCAGTATCAATGAGAATGTTTCAAATGGCTGAAGGATAGTGGTATATACCTCGTTTTAATTATATAGTGCCGTATGCCGCTATTAGGTGTAAACTACTTATATTTCGCCGTACATAGAAGTGCAAACAGATGCCCTTCTGAGTGTAAAAATAGTACATTGATAGATGGATATATCTACAGAGGTTTGCACTTCGCCCTTTAAGATCCATTGTGCCCTCTGGTCCTTACATTACCCCGTCTAGCTCCAATTCTCTTAGGAA
>OX639993.1:180996308-181039463 GCA_951828415.1 Anomoia purmunda
GAAATTCTAAGATGGTGGTTGGTGGAAGCGACCATGTAACCCCAAGATATTTTCTACCGTCTTCTCGAGTTAGTCTCACAGTCAAAAAGCAGGCGCGGTGGGGTCGGCGGGGCCGAGGTCTCATCCGACCATATTCCGAGCTTATTCAGATGGCTTCGCAGCCTCCAGTGACCTGTGAGAAAAGTCTGTCTGTATTTCAAGAGAAAAAAATTGTACCCTCCCGATAGAGACTTTGCCTAACTTTAAATCTGACACGAGGTGCCAGTATCTCTCCCTTAAATTAGTTTTTTTCATTACTAAGCTCTTCTTTAATACTGAGATGCCCTATCACCAACAATGGCTCGGATCCTAATAGAAGTTATTGCGCCACATTTCTAGTTGACCTATCAGCTTCCTTATTGCCATCTATACCGCAGTGACCTGGAGTTTAGATAAGCTGAAAATGATTTCGTGTTGCCACAAAGTTGAGTCTCTCTATGCACTCAAGCGCTAATGAAGATTTTACTCATACAAGACTTAGGCCTTGGGACGACTATGAGTTCATTGTGTAGTTCCTCCTTAGGTTGACCTCTGCATATATTTAGTAGGATGCCGTACACCTCCGCTTGCATTCTACCCATTGGTACCGACATGTGTGTTTTGGGTCCAAATACTTCGGCCCCTATGCCTTCCAGAGCCATCAGTGTACTACTGCAAATTGCTAGCTTAAGGCGTCCTTCTAATGTGGACACGCTGCATGTTGTTTTGCTTCCTAGTTCAATATTATATTTCCTTTTGAAATTGTTAACCTTGATGATAGTAATCATCCCTGAAGAGTAAAATTTTATACAGCCATGCCGAGTTCAACTGTCACTACTAAGTGGGCCCTATCCCCTCAATGCATTGTTCAAACTTATCCGCTTTATGCAAACGCCTTGAGCTTAAATGAACCTTCAAGGAAACTCCTTCAACAATCTTTCAATGTAGCAAACAAAATTCAAGCATGTAAAAAAAAAAATTGAGTAGTCTTAAGTGCAAAAATGGAAAAATTCAATGAAGTAAGTAAATAAATAAAAACAGGACTATCTTCAGGTTATACAACTTTGTAGGCAATTAAAAATATTGCACGAAAATCTATTGCATCATCCACACTATTTGCGTTGAACTTAAATGTAATGGCAAAACAAAAATCAGAATTGAAATGAAAATGAAAAATAACACGAAAAATAAACAATGACACTGCAGCGAAGGCAAAAACAATAAACCATTGGGCCATTATAATGGTCGGTCGGTCGCATTGAGGCTTGAGCTGCTGTGGACCGAAGGCGGTTGAGCGCGCTGTGTTTGCCGTGTTGGTGGTGGCTAACGGCTGGCGGATGGCGCCTGATGTCCCACCACGGCAACAGTGCGTCACCAGGCGTACACTCGTGTCAATGCCATGTCAACAAAGGCGGGGTCAAATGCAACTTACTGTTGTTGCACTGGACTTCAACGAACGTCAACGCTCAGCACTCAGCAGTCAGCAGTCAGCATTCAAAAGTTCAGCGCTCAGCGCTCAACGTCTCCTATGTGGCGGCCATCAATGCATGCGTGCCGGCGGCGCTGCGTTAAGTGTAGCCGGCCAAACAGTAGGCATAACAATAACTGCCACTGCTGTGCAACAACAATAAAATTAAATTACAACAATTTGCAGTTCCTTTTGTAATGTGCTGTGCTTTTAGGCCAAAATGGAAAATGGTTGCTGCTGTTATTGTTGTTGTCGTTGTTGTTGTCCCTAGCCCTAGCATACGAGTATAATCAGTTGGGCGCGCTGTGTTGCGGCTGCTATGCAACCGTTGCGTGGTTGGCATTTAAGGCTTAATTAGAGTTGGCTGCTAACCTCGCTGAGGCATTGGCACTCGGTCGCGCTGGCTATGACAACTCTTTTGCTGTATATAGTGAGGGTCGTGGATAGTGTTCGGTTTGCATCAGGCTGCACAGTTTCTATTTTTTTTCTTTTTTTTTGATGGCCATATGCACCGCCCAAGCTCCAAAGCCCTTCGCGCATTTCTGTTTACTTTAATTAGTGAAAAAAGCTGATGCCAACAAAGCTATGCCAAAGTTGACTTTTCATTTGTTATCAAGTTTATATAAGTATGTGTTTGTGTGTGTGTGTTTCTGTTTTCATTTCTGCTAGTATTTACTATTACCGCAGCCTGTGGGTGTTTGGCGTTTTTGTTGACTTTTGACTTCGTATTTATGTGTCTACGAGTGATGAGTAAAAACAAAATGGATAAAAAGAAATTGCGTAATACATACAGCGTTCTATTACTACAGCTGTAAGAAAATAAAGTGATACTCTTTTTCTATCGGAATTATAAAGTTCATTTTATTTAAAGATATCAAAAGAATATTTTGAAAAAAATATTAAGATTTACGTGAGTTGACCCGATTTGAAGTTAGCTCCAAAAATTAAGTTTTTTAGTAAAATTTCTTCAGCCGCATGAGACTAACACTTTACATCACGTGACAAAAGTTGCGTCAGAATCGCGTAACGAAGGTCACGTCAGAGACTCACGACATGACGCTTATATGAGATATAACAAACGTACATACATACTGAGGTAGCGACATATCAATGTATATGTATGTATGTTTTTACAAACATCTGTGTAAGTATATAAAATATATATGTACATGTACGTATTACGCATGTCCATCAGTACATACAAATGTATGTAATATAGGACCATTTCAACAGTATTTCCGAACAAGACATTTCGGGACGATTTCATGAAGGGACTTCGACTTCGAATTCGGGAACAGTAGACGCTTACTGCGAGGCTAATTCGTCACTACAATTACAACTACTACTACATCTACTACTATTACTACTACTACTAATTCCAATTATTACCACTACGACTAGTACTAATTACTACTATTACTACGACTACTTTTTCTGCTACTACCAATTACAGCTACTCTTTTTACTTATTACTACTACTATTTTTATTAATACTACTACTAACTTCCATTACTATTTTATTTAAAGCTTCTACAAAGTACTACTACTATTTCTGCGAATTACAACTATTATTTTAACTAATGTTACTACTAATAATAGAAAAGTTGAAACTTAACAGTTCTGTATAAAAATATTTTTTTTATTTTGTTTGCAGTTTTTAACCTTTTGCGAAAAATTTGTTATAAAACGATTCGAATAACTCAACCAAACCTCCCCATTTTGTAAGACATTATTTAAAAGGTACACCAAGCCTTGGATCAAACACACTCGCTGGGACAACATCTGTTTACACTGACGATGTCTAATCTCGGGATTTAATGCGATGGGTGTTTAGCTTTCGTATTTCAGGCTGATAGCACAGGCACACAACAAATAGGTTCTGTTGCTGAAAGGAGAAGTACCTTAGGTTTAGTTTTCCGGTGTGCTAAATACGACCCTGAGGTCTAAATTTACTCATCACCCCTTAGATTTTGGCCCAGCACATACTCGTAGGGTCAAATATCTTGATAAAAAAACCAAAATTATATTGTTTCATAGGTTTTTTTCTATGCTGAAAAGAATAGAATGCCTAAATTTACTAATCTATTTCAGGTTTTGCTTCCGCACACCCTAGCCGTTTACTTGTACCTTCTACATTTGTAAATAGGCCACCTCCACGTGGTGAGGGAAATTTTCTGGCTTAAAAAAATGCGGTGTCTTTTCATCAGCCAGCAGTAATCTGCTAACATATCTACCTAAGTATCTTATTTTCTATTTCCCTTAAACCTTGGATAAACCGTTCGGCTTGCTCTTCGCTATAGTCTGTTGAATTTTCGGGAAAATAGTCAAGATGCCAATCTTTATAATGAAGCTTTAAGTTCATAAAGTAATCCAAATTTTCAAAATCTTTCAACTTTTTTTCTAAAATTTTATCATGGTCAGGGCGCTTATTATTTGCTCTTAATGTAAGAAATTTTTGCGAAAGGTGATAAGAACTGAGCCAATCATTTTTTTCAGGTTCATTAAAAATACCTTGTCTTAATTTTGCTAGAAATGTTACCCTTTGTGGGGTGTTGTGAAAAGGTTGGGCGAAATCTGAGGTTAGTAAATTTAAAACTCATATTCGTTTTAAGCATACCAAAAAACCTAGGGAACAATATAAATTGCGATTTTTTATATAATCTAATAATTAGGATTCAGATTCGTGTTTAGCACACCGAAAAACTTACCCTAAGGAACTTTACCTCTCAGAAACAGAGCTTTCTGTTTTTTGTGTGTCTGTGTAATCTAGCTATTTCGGCCTACTCTAATTTTAACGCTGGGAAAGGTATGAAATTTTGCTTCCCAGGTGGTGAACGAGAGCTACAACACTCTCCAACTACTAAAGCGGAATTGCAGAGAATGAAATCTCAGACAAGCTGAGAAAAAAAGATCACGTACACCTTAAGCCTGCCCCTGGGTTACTTTAGTGGTCATAATGAATTGCGTTCACAAATGTACCAAACAAACGGGCTCTTGGAATGGAATTTAATCACGGTCTGGTTGTCCTCCTGCCGCTATACGATACTAGTATTATTATTAATTTTATTATTACTATTTTTATGTTAAAGACTTGGACAGATTCTTCATGCAGCTGATTTTAACGTTTCTTCAAATTCAGATATAAATTCATTTCGTTGAAAAAGAAGCACCCAACTTAAAGTACGTCTATACTGCTAAAAATAATACTAACAATGTGGAAAATCAACGACATTAACCCCAAAAGTAAATAATAATGGGGCGATGTAAAAGGAATAAGTCGAAATAATCACGCGAGAATAAAAGCGCCAAATATGCTCAGGAAAAAAAGCTAAATTCATTTTAGCACAAAAAGAAATTGTAAAAGCTTAAATAATAATGCAATAGAACCGATTACAAGTGCACACTTAAAATTAAACTAAAAACTTAACAGAACATGAAAAACAGCAATTCACTGCCATTGTGAATCGAGCGTTGAGTGCCCAACTTGTGGCGCATTGGCGCAAAGGCACCAAGGTGTACACGATAATTCGATGTTTCACGTTTAGGAGGCAGGCATGCGAGTATATATATTATATATATGTACATACATATATATCTAAGTACATTTGTACGAGTTTACACAGATAAATATATATTCAGGTTATGCCGTTTCGAATTCCCAGCATATTTGTCTTTTTGCTTGTTGAATGCAACAGAGTGGCAACTGCAGTACAGTAGTAGCTTCGGTAACATCAGGCCAACAGCGGAAATGAAATTGTTGAATGCCTTTCCGCTATGCTACAGTCTACACATGCACACACACACGCACACATACAAACAACCATTAAAAATGTTAACACATAACTGCCTTGCATTTGTACAACTGCCTGCCATTTGTTTGTTTGTTTGTGCACCACACAAAGTCAGACAGCCGCCGACTGACCGGCTGAAAGGAATGCAGCGAAAGTATTTCTGTTCGTTGATTGAAAAGCAATGTGCGAGTTGGTTAAGTGAAGTTCGTAATGCGAAGGTGGTGTGCGTAGTTATGGCGCGTTTAATTCAAAATGCTATAAACTTTTTTATTTTTAATTTTCTGAATTATTTTAATTTTAATTAAATTTATGTCTTCGACATGCACAGTAATGAGCATTTTGTGCGCCAATAAAAAGTTTAGTTGAATTGCAATTTATCATACGTTGCTTGATTTCGACGGATAAAGGAAATTAATGTGGAAAAAAGTTTTCATGAATACTACGACAAATGTATACATTATATTTTATTTATATATTGTACATATTGTACATATTACATATTTTTAGATACACAATTAATCCGATTTCAATGTTTGTTTTTCCCCTTCTTTCAATTCATTACCCTCTCCCATCGAATCTCTTTTGAAACCTTTTCTATTAGTTTCATAATTCTATCGACGTGTTTATTAAATTAAAGACAAATTAAAATGTAGTTGATGACTAACTTGTCAAAAATACGTAAATTCCAGACGAAGAAATCAAATATACGTAATACTTATCAAACTTGTGTTATTCGATTATTTTTGCTGATTATTTTAAGGAAAAATAAATAATTATAGTGTTGATGTCTGCGGCCGCAACCTTAACTGCCCAAGATTGTTTGTACATTTTTTCTGGAGAGGAATTCAAAGTCTCACTATTTTTCCTTGGCTTTCTTTCAGATTACAAGAAAATGTATTACTTTACGTAAATACTTGCTACAAAAGCAGAAATGTATACCTCTGTGCCCAAGAGATATTAGAAAAAAAAAACACGTCTGCACCTGCAATTTATAAATAAACAAAATGAGTAAAAGAAATCAGTGGCAAAAAATAGTAAAATAGTTGTGGAAATTATAAGTATCATTAATAAGAATAGTCTGAGAAATTAGTAAAAATAGTGGTAGAAATTGTGGAAAGTATTGAAGATAGTGGCAGAAGTTTGTAAAAAATAGTGGAAGAGTTTAGTAAAAATAGTGATAGAAACTACTAAAAATATTAAAGCGAATTAGTTAAAATAGAGGCAGAAATGAGCAACAGTAGTGGTAGTAGCATAAATTTATTAATAGTGGTAGAAATTAGTGGAAATAGTGGTAGTAGTTAGTAGTAGCATTAGTACAAATAGTGGTGGAAATTAACAAAAAGGGTGATAGAAATTAGTAGTACCATTAATAAAAATAGTGGTAGAAATAAGTAAAATTGTTGTAGAAATTAGTAGTACTATAAGTAAAAATTGTAGTAGAAACTAGTCAAAATAGTGGAAGAATTTTGTAAAAATAGTGGTATAAATTAATAAAAATAATGAAAGAAATGACTAGTAGCAATTATAAAAATATTGGTAGAAATTGGTAAAACTGTGGAAGGAATTATTAAAAATAGTAGTAGAAACTAGTAAAAATTGAAGAAATTAGCAAAAATAGAGATAGAAATTAACCTTCGGTAGACCGATTTAGCCGAGGTTTGTTCTGGTTTCGAATACTGAGCGGGGGATAAGCAACATCAAAAATTATAGAAAAGTTTTTTCTAATAGCGGTCGCCTCTCGATAGACAATGGAAAACCTCCGAGTTTATTTCCGCCATAAAAAAACTTCTCACAAAAAATCATTTGCCATTCGGAGTCGGCGTAAAACTGTAGGGCCCTCAATTTATGCTACAACATTAAGACGCACACCACCAATTTGTTGTTGTAAGCGCCAAATTATTATTATAGTTATCGCGGATAGAAAGAGAAAAAGTGAAGAGTTTTTTGAAATGAAAAAATTTATGTTGAACTTTGGAAGCGAAGGCTTCATGAGGTCATGTTCCGCTTCCAATTTTTCTCCTAGATATACAGGCAACTGGTTTTCCATGAAGATCATCAAATGTGGATACATATTTTTCGCTTTCCTCCACATTATTTCTTTGTGTCATTTGTAAGTTTGACTGTTCAAGACATGCTCCAAGTATCGATTTTTGTTATGAAAAACAAAATTATATGACTTAAAGAACATTCGTTAAGTGGTTTTAATAAAGGCAAATAATATTGTATTATTAAAAAGCATCCGATTTTTAAGTGTATCAAGGGTTTTTACATAACTTCACAATTCTAATTTAATGCATTTTTCACAATTGTGGGTCATAGGACTGCAGAAGTAGCAAACTTTTGCAATTTATTGATTTAAGACACTCTGAGATTGGTAATCAATCACCAGTACTGCAAACCAGGTTTGAACTCAACTTGTTTTTTAACCGCATTATTCGAGAATAAAACCGAAGCACGAACCAAACTTGAAAAGCTCGAAAACCAAATCAGCTTAAGAAAATGTCAACATGGGCCAAATAAAATGATATCAAACCGGTTTCAGTTTGCAATTCCAAAAACCAAAAATCCTTTATAATAAAGCTGCTAAGCAAACCAATGAAGAATTGTGAAGAGTAGTCATTAATTTCGACCACAGCTATAGTTATGAAGTAAAGGCATAGTACACGCTATATGCCTATCGAAAATGGGATTTCAACACTCTGCCAAGTATTTGAGTGTCATTGAGATTGCGGTTTTTATAGACAATTTCAAATGTTAAAATAAGATTAATTATTAACATTTGTTTAAAACAGTGTATATATTTGAAAACATTTTTTTAATTACACTGTAATAGTCGAAAAATATAGCATCTATCAGGTTATGTCATTTCGAGCATTCTGAATTAGGTGGTGCCATTCATTTATGTCAACTGGTTACTCATACGCCCCCAACCATCGGATGGCTTTTAAAACCAGTAAGCAGCCGTTTGCCAGGGCGCATAAGTAATCTGTTTAATATCTATACATATTATAAAACAAAGTCTAAAATTTTGGAAAGAGCTAATCTCGGGCACTACTGAACGGATTGGGATGCAACTTTTTTTAAATTAATGTTAGCACTACAATGATAGCTTAAAAATTAGCCTATTCATTTCTGAAATATTTAAGTGTAAAGTTTTAAAAAATTGTACACTAAGTACAGCATTGCTACAACTGAATGTAAAATCAGTGTCGTAGCGGGAAGATGTGTAGTTGTGTGAGTAGTAAATCAACTGCTCTTCGTTACTACTTCGTTCGTCTATGCGCAGAGAGCTGTGCTGTTGACTTCGTTGATAAACCGATGCAAGGAGAAATGATAACTTTGATCCACACTGTTAGATATGTTTGTTTTTCAGATGCTTTGTTAATCATACAAGAAACTAGAAACTACAGCTGAATTTTTTAGTATTTTTTAGTATTTTGCTTACGGTGTTGCGCATTTTCTTCCACATATTCAAACTGAATGAGTTTATTCATACGTGTTGAGTTTGCTCATTTGAGTTTTCTACTTTAATACCTAGAATTCCGATGATACCTACAGATTTGCCATTTAGATTTAAAAGACTCCAGTTTCCGGTAAAGGTTTGTTTTGGAATGACCATAAACAAGGCACAGGGACAAACATGTAATGTAACCGGAGTGGATTTGAGTAAGCCATGTTTTTCACACGGACAACTAACTGTACGTAGCCCTATCACATGTTACATCGAAAAGAAACCTTTTCGTTCTTGCAGAGGGAGGTACGCATAATATTGTATACAAAGAAATTGTTTGATGTTTGTCCATTAAAAAGTTTTTATTGCAATTGTATGCAACATAAAATTGTTATTTTTATGAGTTTGTATATTTAGGAATTAAGGTAAATGCAAAATCAAACTATTTCAGAACCAAAGTAACTAATAGAAAGTAGTTTCTTATACATATACTCGTACATAAACAGAAAGCGCGAGGCGAAGCCTCGCGCAACTGTTGCCAGCTAGTATTTAGATAAAGAACATCGACTTTTAAAATTAGATATAAATAACACTGTGCCCAAAAAACCTTAAGAAAAGTTAACTGAAATTGAAATTGTTAATTGGTATCTACAACTTACCCGTAACTAATCCACATTACTAAAATAATTCAAATTATCAAATCGTAAAACTCTTAGTATGATTTGAAATCTAGTTCGGCTCTTAATGTCATTACAAATTTTTCGTCCATCTTTTCTACTTCAAAATCATCATCGTTTTTTGGGTGGAGAAGTCCAACAAACCTTCAAAAACAGTATGTTTGTTTTGATAATAATCTTCAGAAAGCAAACGATTGCTGTTGTCTCTTGAAATAGGTATTGGTGATCACTTTTCCAAGGCTGGCGTTTCTACAGAAAACCACTTATACCCTGAAAATCATTTCATTGAAAATAAAAATGGCCCAATTCACTTTCTACATCTATTTTTCGATGATAACTAGCTTTATTTAACCGCCATAATGCAGCGACATTTTTGATTAGACACAATTCAAAAACTCATATCAATATGTAAGAGAATGTATGGGCACATAAATATTGACAACGATATTGCTCGTATCACTTGATATATGAAAATAAATTTGGTTAGAAATAGGAGGAAATTCAATTTTTCTATGAAGTAACACTTTGGACCCATCGGACCCTGATGGCAGCTTCCGCTAGAAATCTTTCTATAGCAATAGGAATTATTTAAAATTGTTTATGAGGTTAGAAAATAATAAAATACTTGGAAATAAACAAAGTCAAGGAGTTTTGTTATTCAAGATCATGAAATATGGATATGAAAGCACAATAAAATCGCAAACGGGTCCAATGGACAAATGGTTAATAGTGAAATGGGGGCTTATTTAATGGTTGTACCTTTAAAGATACCGTGAGGAAATAAGAATTAAAAGACTTCATATTATTTATGCTATGGACATCTGAAATACACAGAATATATCTCAACTGCATTTCGCTTCCGAGGTATCATTGAAGAGGTATTTTTTCGTACTATTAAAACTGTGCAACTGAAATTTAGCGTCAGGCTGACTTCAACTCCATATGAACGCACTAAGGCATATAATAAAACTTGCACAGCCTTTTTGCGTTTTCAGATGAAATTTTGTGTATTGCCGAAATACATAAGTTTGAAATTAACTATGCAACTGAGTGAAACGCCATCTAGTAATTGCCTGTATAACGACATCAAAAGTCTCAGCTGTCTAACAAAAATATCTTTTGCAGCACTTTTGAGTTGCAGGCTAGACTTGCTTGCCTTTTACTAAAACTGAAGAGCAATTCGTATGCTGAAATTGTGCTCCTCTTTTTACTTTTATTATTTAACCAAATATCCAGCTAACCTCAACTGACCAAACAATGCCATTATCAGGACATAGACAACAACACAAATTTGTTTACTTACCATCCGAAGGAGGCTAAGGCTAAGGAGAAAGGCGAGGAGTACGTTTTGCATATGGCATTTGACACATGTCCTTTTGTGGCTAGTACAACTGCATATTGCACCTCAAATACAAATGTTGCTGAATTACACAAAGGACGAAACGATACGTGGCAAACGGGGGTGAATTGTGAAATAAAGAAGAAGATGAGGAGGAAATAATACTTGCAGTGCATTCTGCAAGCAACAACAAATGGGGTGGCACGTGCTTTCAATGTCCGAACTACTGAAAATTCTTGGGAAAAGTCATTGCTCGTATTACGTTAAAAGGTAATTGAGAAGCAACAATAAAACTTGTAGCTATACAGAGGGAAACAAATTGAAACTTACTCTGCATTTGTATGCATAGAAAGTATGTGAAGCAATACAAAAAATAAAAACAAAAAAAAGAACATAAACAAACACTAACGAACTAACCAAACCCGACTACGAGCGCCAGTTACACAAAGTCAAAACAATAAGAGCTAACATTATTGATATTTCGGAGCAATTACTCAGAAGGAAGGAAGGGAAAAGGAAGGTATGTGGCTGTTTGTTTAGACCAATACACCTTTGCTCCCATAAGATACAGATGATTGTTTGTATATCTATATCTATATCTATATCTGTATGTACCCACCTACATTAATTTCTCCATTGGTTCACGAGCTTGCGGCGAAATTATTGGAAACTCGCAAGACTCGTAACCGACAAAATGAAAGGGAACATTTCAAAAGTTTTCGTAAGTAAAATAACAATTGAATTCAATTTTATGCGTTTTATTGTTATTGTTGTTGGTAAAGTTGTTGTGCGTTTTATTTATGAGTAAATGCTGTTTTATTTTTTTTTTGCACCTTTCTTTTAAATTTTACCCCAGTGGTCGTAATTTCTTTTGGCGCGTTATGGTCAAACAATAAAACGACTGGGCGTTTGGGTGGATGTATGTTCTATATACAAACTCTTTTCCCCCTTTTGTTTGTATATAGCTTCATTGGGTTGTATTTGATTTTGCCTTGTTGTGGCATTAAATTTGTTACAAATAAATAAATTACATGATAAAATCAAATGTAAAGGGCGTTTGTAGTTATGCTGCTGGGCATTTCCCGTGGAATATACAAAAAAATGCTTTGTAGGTGTGTAGGTTTAGTAATTTACGTAAATGCCCCCTATTTAAAGATATAAACTTGTCTTTAGTGCTAAACCTTAGACTTTAAGGTTCTGCCAAAAAATCCAAATCTAAGTATCTTATATCGAGTGACGCTGTTTGTGCTTGAACTCCTCCAAAACGGCTTGACCGATTGTTATGAAAATATTTGGCAGTTATGACAATTGATTGCAAAATATATTTTATGCCCGGCAGAGGGTAGTCACCTATCTGAAAACTCAAATGAACTTAAAATATACACAATTTATGTAAAATATTAAAATATGGCTGTCAAGCGGTTCGCCTCGGCGTTTAGAAGATTCATTCATACATTGTGCGGAGGATTGCCACCTGTTTGAAAAAGTCCAATATAATTAAATTATAGTTACATGAAGGAATAAAAATTATTAAAATTTCGATGTCAACAGGTTCGTTTCGCTTAAAAGAAAGAATATAAGCATCCATATTTTGGAGAGGGTTGCCACTAGTTTGAAAAGTCAAAATTATTTAAATTATACACAAGACATATGAAATGTTAAAATATGGAAATATTAAAATATGTGTGTCAAACAGTTCCTCTCGGAAAGAAAGCTCATAGGTAACTTTTATAGGGGTTGCCACCTGTTTGAAAATTCCAATTAAATAAATTATACGCAAGTTATAAGGAATATATATGTATGTATATGCCAAACCGTCGCCTTTTCTAAGAAAAAGTTTATAGATGTACTTTGAAGAGGGTTGCCACATTTTTAAAAGACATATTTAAATAAATTATGGATTATGAAATTTTAAAAAATGCTTCTAAACTGTTTGTCTCGGCAAGGACAAGCTGCAGACCTATATGTCTGAGAGGGTTGCCACCTGTCACATGTGATAGAAATAGAAATAGAAGCACATTTGCTGGTTACATAAGTTTTCTTTGTCACGAATTGGCTCTAAACCTGATGTTCGGATTTTTAACGTAATTCCCGCAAAAGATTCCTTAGACCCGTTGCATGGGTCTCAAGCACATCGCTGTTAGCAGTGAGGAAATCGCTTACCAAGCTCCAACGGCTGGCATGCGTATGCATAACGGAAGTAACGCGTTCATGTTCAACGGGGGCATTGGAGGTTATTGTGGACCTGACACCACTGCACATAAACATAGAACAGTTAGCCAATAAAACTGTACTTAACATAGCTAGGGAAGGTCATGGAAAAGGTACGATCATATCGTCCAAAAACAGGAACAAGCTTAGCACCCAGCTCCCACTTGCTCAGCTTTCAAGAGATGTAATCATTAAAGTAACTACTCGTAAATTTGAAAAAAAGATTCGGAATTGAACTAGGGAACAAAGCTTCATAGAGTACGCCCTCTCCGAGCTAGCACCCTGCGCTGGTATACGGGTGGATCAAATACTACGGAGGGTATAGGGGCCGTGGTCTTCGGTCCCAGAACACGCTTGCCTCTGCCTTTGGGTAAGATGCCAAGCATCTTCCAAGCGGAGGTGTACGCTCTTTTCCTGTGTGCAGATGTAAACTTAAATAGGAACCAAAGCGGATAGTCATTGCCAGCTACAGCCAAGCAGCGCTCAATTCCCTATCATCGTACGAGTATGAGATTAGACCCTCATTGGTGCTTGAGTGTGTAGAAAAGTTCAACTCTCTAGCAACCCGCAATCACATCCAGCTCCTCTGGTTTCCTGGTCACAAAGGCATTGAGGGAAACGAAGAGGCCGATCGATTGGCTAGAGGTGCGGCGGAAAAAACACCCATAGAACCCGAGCCCTTCCTGCCGGTAGGCCGATATATAGATGGAGGTGCTCAAGATAGAGAAAAATACTTTAAAGGAAAGATATTGGCACCAGATGGCAGGGTGACGCCGGGCGAAATATCTATTGGGAGTGGCGCTAGGTGGCACTAGAGCCGAATTGTTCGTAAAATCCATTCTTTTAGTTAGATTTTGATAACATTAGAAATGTATAATGCTGTCTCTGAATTAGCTTAAGCAATTAAAAGCAATGCGCTTTAGTCATAGTTCACAATTCCTCGAACGTAGATGGGAATTCAATTCAAGTCTCACGCGCTAATAAAGGATAATCTTATGTATTACTTGAGAATTATGATTCATATTTTCTACAACTCCCTCTAGCCATTTGGATCAGAAGAGATAGTAATTTACTCACAAACAAACTTTCGCATTTATAATATTGGTAGGATAAGATGAACTAATTGGATGTTGCCAATTTTTAAGTTTTTTATCGGAGATTGGGTTCCTTCAAATTGTTAACACACTAGTAACCCAATATTGAGGTACATTTTTTAAGCGTAAAATACATTAACTCAGAATTTTCTTGTATATTGCTTTTTGAGATTTTTCGTGACCTAATTTTGTTCACTTATAAGAAGTTAAGATAAGTAACCGATAGGCTTAAATCCAGAAGGTGCTGTGTGTTAAACACCACGTTGAATTTATCGATGAGATAACTTATTTCATGTAGTATTTTCCTTTGGTTAGAGCTGAATGAACCAATTCTAGCTTTTTAGTAATAATTATGGAAAGTTCACATATGAATTTGTGGTAATCAATATAAATATGCTGCTTGGAAAAATTAAATTTAACTTAATTAAAAGCACAGCCTTCTAAGCTCAGAGCAGTCATTAAACTTTTCTTCTTAAAAATAAAAATATAGGTATTCCCATTTGTAAAAACTGTATATGCAGTTTAAAAAATGCCATCCAAGTAATTCCTATTGCAAAAGTTGTTACAGTGTTTGATAAATATACGTAGAGTGTATCACAGGCAGGCGCGAGGCAAACCTTGGTCATACCGAACGTTGCCAAAGTGCAGTAGCAGAACAATCGTTAATTTTTAATTAAACTGCTGTTAGCGACAAACTGTGACAAGTGCAACAATAATAAAAACAAGAACAAAACCAAAACACAAACAAGTAAATACTTGCAATAATGGACAAACAAAACAGCGGCGGCGCATGTGGTACGATGCAGCAAAGCAACAATAAACAGGAGAAACAGTAATCAACCACATTGCTGCACAGTGGGATTTTGGCGGAAAAATATCGGGGTTTTGAACACTGAATTCTTATATTTGTCTAACATTTCCGTATAAAGCAAGTTTTGCATAAGATAACTCCCCTATAAGTTGTTACAAAATAAAATTTACAGAAGTTCGAAGAATTTTATTCATCTAAAACTAATCGAGATTTTTGTTCATCTGAGCAAATAATAAATACAGAAAGAATCGGTGAAATCAACCAAATATTTTAATAAATATAAACAAACAAAAATTATACTTCATAATTGCTGACTTTGACCCCTTTGATGGACAAAACTTTCCTCATCGGTCTGCCATCGCCGTCTAGGTATAGAAAAATCATAGACCGAAATATTTTCTTTCGCAATCGCTTTACGCATATTTGCGAAAACTTTAATAAAATCGGCGAAGGTCAGCTCTCAAGTTTTTTAAACAGACGAAGAGAGTGGGTGGAATGAAATGTAAAGAAATGTTTTTGTGGATTTCTACTTAAAACTAAGTTTTGATGGGACATAAACAGGTTTTCCAATTTAACAAGGGTAGACGGAACTTCGTTCCAATATACAACAAAGTCAGAAAAAGAGAAAACCAAAAACAAAACTTTGTACGTAAGAGAGGAAGTTACATTTTTGTTAGTTAATATTAGTTAAATTATTTTAATTTAATTTTTTATTTTTTATATTATACTATTTGATATCCGTATGGTCGTCTGAGTTGCTTATTACTTTTCAATATACTTACAGAAGATTTTTTACAGTTAGAACTGTGGATTCGAAAAATTTAGAAACAATGTCCCGTAGTTACTGTAAAGGTGAAGTAGAGTCTAAAGTTAATAGCAATTTTTGATACAATTTACATAAAGCTTAATAGAAGTGAACTAAGACGAACCATCAAAATGGATTTTCTGGAATATCGACTAAACTCGATTTATACACATATTTCTTTGTTTGCAAATTTATTTATAGTACATCATCTTAGTTCGATTATAAAAGAATTGCTACTCCCACCTGAATTCCACTTATCTAGTATTATCAACATCGGACCAAAAATACGGATTTTCTATTCTAGCGCAATCTTACCGTGAAATCCGTATCATCAATTTCTAATTTCATCAAAACTGGAGCATAAATACAAATTTTGTGAATAACTCGCTCTAGCGCTACCTAACGCATTTATTTTTCATAAAATTTTTTTTAACTATAAATGCGGCTTTTTTGAATAACTCGACTCATGCGCTACCTAACGGATTAAAATATAGCCCATGTCCTTGTCCGTCTGACGACGTGATCCAGTCATTTTGCATCCACGAAAATAACGCATTCCAAAGATTTTAAAAGTGTTATCATTTGGTGATGCATACTTTCAGGCTGAATACAAAGGAACAAAAAGTTTGAGCGGCTTGTGGTTAGTAGCAAGATGTATGTGACTTTTTTTAATTGGAAATTTTACATGTTGTAAATAATGAAAGCTCTACTTTGAACAACGCAATTTGCCTAAAAATTTACTGTTCCTTTTTTAGCTTTAAAGGCGACTTTTGCGATTAAGAGATATTGGAGGTAAGCGGTAAACTAAATAGATAACTCAAATTGTTCCTTTGCAATATTATTATAAACATATGTACGGCATTTCGAAGCTACAGCCGAGCTGCTCTATTATGAACTTATGTACAACGATCTATAGACTACTGAATGTTATTAAATTTTCAGTATATTTGACTCCTCGTATAACGAAATTCTTTATAGCGAATTTTTCTAGGTATAGCACAATATTTTTCTACGCCCATAACTCGAATATTTATGCATTTTCCATCTCAATGTAACGAATCTTATTTCGATTGTTTTTCTTGCCGAAAAAAAGGGCAAACATATGTATATTTAGGGAAAGTGCCGAATTAAAAATTTTATGATAAAAATCTATAAATACAGTGTCATCACTAGTAATTTTTGCATCAGGACATTAAAAAGTAACAAGAAATTCTCGCGCAGTTCGGAATTCCTTTGAGCAGTCCTTCAACGATTTTGAAAGAAGAAACACAGACAGCGCACAGTTGAGTTCTAAATGGAAAATAATTTGCACCTGTCCTTTACAAAGATATTGATGAGACCATGCAGAAATTGACAGTAGCTGCACGTGAACGAAATCTTCATCTATCCGGGCCGCTTATGAGAGTAAAGGCTGAAGAATTCGCGGAAGCATTGAGACATTGGTTAAATCGATTGTTGGATGGTTGAATACACACGGCTCCGGCGGCCGCCTTACCATATAAAATACTTGCATTATAAATGAAAGACGTTTTGATAGCAGAAAATCAAAGAAAGCACAACAGTTTTGGCGGCTTGTAATATAACAGGAGCGGAGAAGCTTAAATTGCTTGTTATTGGGTAATCAAAAAATCTGCGATGCTTCAAGAGCATAAAATCTCTGAATGTAGAACATGAGTTCAATAAAAAAGCATGGACGGCAAACGAGGTGTATTTAAAACCGCTTTTGAAGCTGGAAAAAAAGTTCTCAAAATAGAAAACTCCACTGCGCATCCTCAGAACGTTAAAGATAAAATAAAAAATATTGAGCTTGCTTATTTCACCACCAATACGACTGAGGTCACAGCCAATGGACCAAGGTATTATCCTTAACCTAAAACAGCATTACAGAAAGCTGATTTTATTGAATATTTTAACACAAATGAAGAAAAATAAGCCTCTTGTGTGAAAAATATACTTGATGCCATTCAAAATTTAAGCAAAGTATGGAATCTGCAAAGTATGGAGTACAAACAATTGCGAACTGTTTCCGAAATTCTAGTATTTTGTAAGACAACATGCAGACTCAGACAAATTCATTGGATGAAGAAGACTATAGACCCATATCCGAACTACAGGCTTTATAGTCGTCTTACAAGGCATCAGCAAATATCGAGGTATCATTTGACGACAAAGATATTCCGGAAGGTGTGAATAGAAAATAAAAGTGACAATAGAAAATGCTGGAGTTCCTGACATCTCAGATTTTATAGCTTTAAAATGATTGCCAAGAAATATGTTTTAAAGATTATTTCTTCACTTTTAGATTCAGATTCAGATGAACAAAGTATTGTTGGAGTTTTTCAGGGCTACCCACTATTCAGGAAATTATACCAGCAGTTAAAGTAATGCGCACCTTTGTCGGGATGAAGGATAACGTGCCTGGAAATAAATTTGCTCTCTTAAAGTGCTTCAAATTTTTATAGAGAAAAAAATGTGAAAAAATCAAACCCATACAAACCAACTATTTAATAAAAAACAGTGTAGTCAAAAACAAGACCTTTTCAAACAATTCTATTTTGCGAGTTTTATATCTAAAGAAATTTAAATTTGTGTCTTTAAGATTTGCCATATGAGGTTCGATTTTGTATATTCATCGGTGCTTGTATTAAGGAATTTTTAAGGTTAGGTTCTTATGGAAGCTGTGTGTTAATATAAATCGAATACGCCAAGTTTTTTGATGATCTCCTACAATATTATCAAAATCTTACGGACAAAATTTCGGAGTCATATAGTACTTATCAGGCGCTTTTTAAGACTTTTTTAAAACTTTTTTGAGGTTAGTTTTGTATGGAAAATTTATATTAAGTAAACCCATCACGTCAACTTTTGGTGGTTTTTCTCGCATTAAAGCCCAAAGCCAACTTCCATTTTTTTACAATATACTTATGGAACTCTACCACTGTAGGCCGTCCAACCATATAACTGCACAGCTTAGCTACCGGCCGACTGAGCGATTACTTACATTCTGCCGCTTCAACAGGAGCAACAAAAAAAAAATAATTACTGCAAGCACAGTGCAAATAACAATAGCAACAAATACAACATTCGCATGTACTATGTGTAGTCCTTGCAACTCAGCTTTGTTGTTGGTAAATATGGAAAAGCTTGAAAGCAATATATTTACTAAGATACTTTTGTACAATCGCTGCAAGCTAAACTTATCCTCTATGAAGGTTGTTTGCTGTTATTGTTGTTTTTGTTATTGCTAGTGCAACAACAATATCCTGGTCACACGTCATGCTAAGCGCCAACTAATCGCCGACAAACAGATTTTTTCAATTAGCCAGGACAAATAGGACACGAAAAAAGCGGTTAGAACATTGCCAGCGCATGTCAGCGTATTCAGATGGACGGATGGGATGTTTGTTATGTGCGTAACTAACTAACTATTTACATAAATACTATGTACAACCATAGTTGGTGCTTGTTGAATGCGGACTTGGCGCTCCCGGGTATGTATCCACTCAATCCTTTTTGTAACTGCTTAGCAAATAAATGAACTGTGGAATGTTAGATAGCAGAGCTTTTTCTGGATTTACGCCACAGCAATTTGTAAAAGAAAAAACCGTTCAAGTGCTGATTTTACTGTGTAATTGTTAGCTTGGATTTTGTTGCTGTAAGTGCTTGGTATTTTTCGAATACGTGCGAGTATTAGTCGACTTCTAAACAAGAAACAGTAAGAAAAAATATACCATATTTTTCACATATTTCTGCATACCGTTCCAAAAAATTCTATGCTGCTCTGGTTCAGTGGTTCGAAATACATAGAAAAATAATGTAACGGTACACGGATTAGGTTCAGTCCAAATTAATGCCTGTATTATAAATGTATGGCAATACTGGCAAAGACTAGTATGTTTAATATCAATATTAAAATTAAAATTTTCAGACTTTAGTTACAAAAATTATTGTTAAAAAAAAATGTTGATTGTGAACTAGTTCAACTAGACAAATTGAATAAATTATACAAACACTTAAATTATTAATTATTTTATAATATATATATTTTGCAAATATAAAATATATAATGCAAATAAAAACTTCAAAGCATTTTAAATTCTTATAACTAATCGATGTGCTTAAAATTCCGACTGGCTATAAGAAAATTTTTTTCCAAATGTCCATTTGCTATTAATTCCCTTTTTTCGCAATCAAAATCAAATATTATCCAAAGCAAATAATTATTTTTTGTCTAAATATCGACTTTTTCGTTGCCAAAGTAAAAAGTTTGAAAATGTAAATTAGACCACACTTACTACATAAAACAGGTTGCATTTACTTTTTATGCCATGTAATGGATTTGGTCGAACGGATCTATAAACTAATTTTGATATTAGCAACATATGATATACACAAAAAACAGCAAATCTGGATATTAGATCACAATACTGGTACAAATTTGGAAAGTTTTCAACGGTTTATGATAATCTTATGTTCGTTGAAATGCTGGAAGTTTATATTGCTTTTCAAAACTTTTGGCAAAAAACATTTACGATAACTTTTGATACTAATACTTACATACAAGTTAAAATGAAATTAATTTAACTTTCTAATGAAGTGACCCACCTAGCAGTAGTCTGTTATAAAGAGCTTACCTGAAACAATCATCTCCAAAAGGTGGACGCAATAAAGCCATTATTTGCCTGTACCAGAATTTTTGGTCAAACGTGTGGCTTAAGTCCAAAATAGACCTACTGTATATTCACCATTGCCATTACGTCAATGGTGGCCAAAAACTAGACAAAGAAAGTCAATTGACTTGTTAGGAAAATATTTGCATCATTCCCACCGTTCCCGTAACAAGTCTCATCCAATTTCATCATACCAGACCTAATTTGACCTTTGCTGATTGATACTAGAATCAAATTTGGGTGTGTCGGCCGAGAGTTCTTGTCACAGAAAACGAAACGCCATGCAATTTTTTGTAATTTACGTACATTGGGGAAACTACATTGGCTTGTCTGCATTGGGACACTGGGCCAATTAAAATATTTTATTTTATTTTGACTTAAAAATACTTTTTACTGGAAAAATATTAAAATTATATTAATTTGGGTTAACTCAAATGTCAGCTTGTGAAAAATTATCAACCAATGCAATAAAACAAACTGTCAAATTATAAAAAAAAAAAACATATTTACATTTTTTGTTTGGCCTCTATGGATTACTTTACACTATGATGTGTGAGGAAATCCCTGCTGTTCAACACGTGTCTCATACTGAGTGCTGTTTGTGGATGTTGGAGATTTATTGAAAAATAGCTTGGAAATTGTGCATCATTTAGTAATAAATTATTATCCATACATTTTTAGTAACTATAAACAAATTAATTGAACGTTGCTCCCATTTTTTTCAAGTTATTTTGGGACGAATCTATATTTATAAGGTGTTGTCGATTGCCCAACAATAAAAGACATATTTACATATTTAATTTTTCCTGCTATCAACTGTCAAAGTCTATACTTATTTACTTAAGTAATTGGCGCTATAACCTCATAAGTGGTTTTGGGCGAGTGCAACAAATTGCGCCTGTCTCTTCTTCTTCCTGCTAACTGGCTCCAATTGGAAATACCAACTGACGTCAAGTTCTATTCCAATTGGTATTTCTCGCGGAGAGGAGGCTCTCCATTTCCTCTACCTCCCCCAGCAGGTACCGCTTTGAGTACTTTCAGGGCCGGTTCTTCGACTCCGTGTTTATTGATTGTAGGTTTGGGTTCATCATCTTCCATGTTTTCCGCCCTACTATCATTAATCAGCGTGAAGAAGCGTGAGGAAGTGCTCCCTCCACAGTTTGAGTGTACTCTGGATGTCGGACATCAGGTCGCCATTTTCAAATTTCGGTCGTTTTTCTTTTCGGCTAGCAGAGTCTGAAACTCCTCGCATGCGTGTATCGCGGCCACTCTCTTCTTTTCTTGGAAAATGCGCCTCGCTTCCTTCTCCAACTTCCGATGGCGTTGCACCTGATCGCAGCGTGGCCCTGTAAGCGACATCTTTCTTTTCCACGGCGATCCGCCATTCTTCATATTACCAGCCGTTTTTTCGGCCCCGCTAAAAACCAATGGCTTCTTCAGCGACTGTACATAATGAGCGAGAGAGTGCGACAAGTCGATGTCAGGTGCGCGCTTCTAACACACTGGAAGCATGCCTTCGGTCTGACAGAAAATGATCAATTTGATTTCGTGTTTTGCCATGTAGCTTTGCGTATCTTTTTATGCTTGAACCCCGGCGAAGTCGATCAGCCTCCACCCGTTAGACTGAATTTACCGACTGTGGGACCAAATATCCGTTCCCTTTCCACCTTCCATCACGAGTTTTATATCGTAACGAGGGCAACGTGATAGAAGTGATTTTTGGACACATCGCACCTTCCCAATTAAAGATCCAGACATTCCAGATGCATGCCCTTAAATCATAGTCCCTTAAACGTTTGAAATTTTTCATTGGAAGCTGTTCTTACGTGGCGGGTACCAAGGTTAGCGCACAACCAGATTCTGAAAGAATAGACGTTGCGAAACCCTGGCGCGTCCTTAAACCGAAAACGTCGGAGTGACCCCGCCAGGTTCGCCTTCTCACTTTAGCTCACTCCCAAACGGAAATTCGGGAGCTACCCAGAGGACACTTGGGTGAAATCACCCGGAAGTAGTCAGCTGCTTGAACTGCATGTATAAGAATCTCGGTCTGGCTACTTCCAGGTGAATGACGACCAGAGACTTTCCTCACTTGCGTGGATTTCTTCACATGACGCCCACGGTCAAAGTCTATATGTACTATGTAAAAATAAGGAACATATGATTTGACATTTCTAGCAGTGAAGCAAAATCGCTCAGCTGCCCTTCAACTCCCTATTTTATTTGAATTCGCCTTGTCGCGCCTAATAAACGATAAACGATATTGAATGTAAAGTTAATGCACGAATTAGTTATAAGAAGAAAGGTTTAGCGGATTTATTATTTTCAAAATAATTATTTAATTAGAACAAATGCAAAATACATACATTTTTAGCAAAACACCTGCCAACTTTGTCAAATGACTTTTCTATGCCATCAATTTGATTAAACAATTAAATGAAAAAAAAGTTAACGCCACCGCTGTTTTGATAACTACATTAAGTGGCCTTTACAAATTGGTTATACAAATTTTATTATAAATTTGCATGTATTATTTTTCTGAGCTGATTAACTCTGCTAAAACAAAAAAAAACAACAACTAAATTCGCATTAGTTTGGCTAAAAATTTACCCACAAAAATATTAAATTCCAAAATCCATTTAATGACAATAAACATGCAGTAACATAAAGGCTTAATTAACATTTTAGTCATGTTGCCTACGGCGGCCCGCGCATTCACGAATAAATAAATAATTGTAATTGTATTTGTATGTTCGACAATTTAACCAACAAAAAAAAAATAGCAAAACGCCGATGGCCAAAACAAAATAAAACCAAACTAAATTAATTACCAATGAATCGCTACGATAGAGTTAAAATAACAAAACAAATAAACTACAAAAATGTAAAACTCAACAAAAATATCACACATACTTACATACAACAATCAAATGAAACTAGAAAACAGTTGTAACTGTAAATAAATATTAACCTATATAGTAAATGGCCAACTAGAATGCAATCAGCTAATGGTAAATTGACTGACAGCAATTTTTCCAATGTTAATTACTCATTTCGAAGGAAGCAAATGAGCATGGCTGTGTGTGTGTGTGTGTGTGTGTACGGTATTACATACACATACATAGATATGTATGTATGTATGTATTTAAAATATTTAAATACGCGCTTAGTTCAATATATAAATGATTGTTATGCAAAGCAATAATCATCATCATTATATGTAGCAATCGTAAATGGAATAAATGAGAAAACCGCGAAAATAAAATTTAAATAATTTATATAAACAAAAGTTAGCAAGGTCTGTGTGCATGCGAGTGCCGTAATTAGTTTAAGCAAATAAATAATTTAATTAACTTGCAATATATGGACAATACGTCAAATGGCTCACTAAATTAATTGTGAAAATGTGAATTGAGAAAAAAGTAATTGAAAAAAGTTTTCTATTCACACGTTTCCATGTTTTCAATTTTAATTTAAAAAAAATGTTTTTGGTTTTTTACTTTCGATTTCTTTCTTTCTTTCTTTTTTACATTTATAAAGCCGATATTCTAGAGAGAGTGTACTTAGCTAAAACACATCCGTTAAGAGAAAACACGGATATAATTTATACTTGAAAAAAGAAAAACATAAAATCAGAGTGATTTCGAAATTCTCACGAGTTTTTGTACGTAGCAAAAACTGACGGAATTGTATGAGACATATTTTCATATTTTTTATTTTTAAATCCCTCCAGCTCCAGTTCAAACTCACATAAAGAACATATGGTGCAGATCTTGGTGGCACAACTGATACTAAGAAGGGGGAAAAATTATCAATAAATAACAGCTCTGGATTTCGGGGTACAGTACATTCAGTTAAGAAAGATACAGTGATAAGCAATAAGCCCTATCGTCATATGAAGAAATATTCCCACAAATTGACAAGTGAAACAAAAACTATCTTTCCCATATTGTTTTTGCTTTTTACTTGTAGATTTATGGTAATGTTTTTTTAATTGAATTTAATTGAATAGTTAAATATGTATGGGTCATTCCATCGTCACGGATGAGACAATTTTATACAAAATTGTATTAGTGTTAAAGTGTTTTAACAAAACTCGTTATCATATTCCAGACCGCGATAAATCAAACTTAGATTTTGTCACAAAAATAATGAGATACCTATGACAGATTTTTCCTCTTCCACTGCCGGAAGTGAAGGACTATCGTCAATATCCGAAGATTAGCCAAAAATTATCCTCAACTACGCTAGTTTACACAAAAAAATACTTACCTAAAAAATGTTTCTTAGACTTTCTTTGAACACGAAGATTAGTTTAATTTATTTTGCTGGAGAAAACGGTAGTAGTTATTGAGTTACAGACGTTTTTATGTAAAAATAAGGATCTGTTCGTGCTTTTTAAAAAAAATTTTATTTTTATTCGTTCGTTTTAGTTGATAGACTTAGTAAAAAAAATACAACCGTGAACCAAAGTGCGCGAGCCATAAGTAAAACTTATGTGCATATCTCTACAAAGAGATATATAATTAAATATGGGAGAGTTTTATAAGACACCCTTTTCAGATTTTTAGTTTTAGCATGAGTGAAATTTGTTCTAAAAATTAATAAAAATAGTAGTAGCATTAATGAAAATAGTAGCAGTAATTAGTAATAGCATTGGTGAGAATACTAGAAGAAATAGGTAAAAACGGTAGTAGAAATTAGTAAAAGAATAGTAGTAATTAATAGAAGGACTAACATAAATAGTAGTAGAAAATAGTAAAAATAATAGGAGTATCAGTAGAAGCATTAGTAAAGATAGTAGTAGAAATTATAAAAAATGCTAGTAGAAATAAGTTAAAATAGTAGTAGTAATTGGTAGTAATATTAATAGAATTAGTAGTAAAATTAGGAAAAAATTTAGTAATTAGTACTAGCGCAAGTTGAAACGTAGTAGAACATAGTCGAAATAGTATAAGTAATAAGTAGGACCATTGGTCAAAATAGTATAAGTATTAAGTAGTGCATTAGTAAAAATAGTAGTAGAAATTTGTAATATTTATTGTAGAAATTATTAAAGAGTAGTAATAAATAATAGCATTAGTGAAAATAGTAGCTGTAGTTGTCGTAGTGACTGTAGTTGTATTAATTAGAAGTGGTAGTAGTAGTAGTACTAGTAATTAGGACTTATAGTGGTAGTATCGAGTAGCAGTTGTAGTGGTGAAGCAGCTTTATCGCTGATCAAAATTTTCTTGTGAAAATCGGGATCGGTGGCCATCTCGTTTTGGGCCCATTCACCGAACGTGCACGAGTTGGATTTTGTAATTGTGGGCTTAGATCCTTCCGTAAAATCTTCCATAAAGTGGATGGGCACATCTCCAAATGTTGCGCGCGATGGCGGATCGACTCATTCGAGTCTTCTGCGATACTTTCCTCCATAGCAGCAATAACGTCTTCGGTGCGCACTGTGCGGCATCTCTGAGGAGTCGATTTATCCACTAGAGTAAACGTAGTGTGAAACCGATCCATGGCTGCTCGAATTACCGACTCTGCTTGATTGATTATGTCGATCGAATATTGCGCGAACCGAACCTATGTTTTGGTACTAAATTTGCACGATTTGCAATCGTTGTTCCGGAGTAAGTTTGTGCATTATGAAACTGCAAACTAAACTGAGTATAAATCAGGTAACATCTGTCTAAAATACCAATTTCGAAGAAAGTATTTCTTCATTGAAAACATCACGTCTAAAAAAAAACACCCTTTGTGTACAGGTGGACATACCTAGCACATATATATATACATATGTATACATACGCATGTACATACATACATACATTCACATTGATATGTCGCTAACTCAGAATGCATGTTTGTTTTTTTTTTGTCATACAAGCGTCATGTTGTGACGTCGTCACGCGATTCTGACGTGACTTGCGTGTCGCGATGTAAGAATTCACTACCGCTAAATAAGTTTTATTTCAACAAATACTCAAACATATTTTGTACACAAGTAATTTTATTGTGCAAGTGTGTAGCGTATGATCGCTATAATCGGTTTGAAAGTGTCAAAGTTGTTATAAATTCAATAAAAGCGGTCGATTTAAATTTTTGCTAATTCATTTTTTCAGTTGAAAATCTGCCAAACTTTTGTTAATTTTACAGTACAACTGCTAGAACTTACATTCGTAATAATGTAATATCGCATTTTATATGAATTTAGGTCCGCTTATTCTGAAAATGGTTTCCTACTTTTTGCATCAAATAGTTGCGGAGTTTTAAGAAATTAGGCTTTTTTTTATTTTATAGGGCAGAGAACCGACCATTCTTTCCAAAATTGTATACCGTTTATTATTTATAAATACCCAACAATTATTAATTTCCCTATAAAAGACGAATTCAATTCTTCTCTTACATGTGGGCGTGGGTACCGCCCATTTTTCCAAATTTTACATAACCTATGTTTCACTCGGATATCGCATGCATCTATTGTAAAAGTTTCATTTGATCGGTGATGTTCTTTGGAGGCATAGAAAGAACTTACATTAATTTTTATACATAAGATTAGATAACCTTTTTAATTGCATACAACAAGTAATGTTTATTTCAATTAAAAACTTGTGCTGGGTATTTGAAGTTCGGTACACCCGAACTTACGACTCTTTTCTAATTGTTTTGGTATTAATTTTTTATGGTTGTGTAATTCAAATTCATTCCAAACAATAATTATTTGTGCTAATTATCTTGAATAAAAAAGGCAGAAACTACCTAAAGGTCATATTTCAATTTTTTGTCGTACCTATCAGCAGGGGCGGCGGAAGACGTGGGTATGGTGAGTAGTATTACGAACCTGAAATTTCAAATAGTGGGTAACTACCCACCTGGAAATTCGAGCAGACAAAAAGTTGAGAGCACACGGAGTAATTTTTAGTCTGTTTTGCCATGCAAAGTTTCCAAACAAGTAAATGTGAGTATGTTAAAAATCATACATTTACATTACCTAGAGATTCCTTCCGAAGAATATGACTCCTTTACAAGTACATTGACAATGAATCATCGAAGCTTCATAAAACTCAAAGATGCAGTTGATAAATTACACCTAGAAATTCTTATGAATGATTTCATTTCTTGAAATTCTGAACCAATGACTGATTTTCACTATAGAAATTAAAAATTTTCCAAATAATTATTTCCATGTATTATTTATGAGCAATAAACTTATTACACGAAGAACAGTGAATTCTGTTTCCGAAACCCGTTGATTTTCACAATTGATCGACGACCCATTTCCTTCACCTGGTATACTCTTACCACTTGCAAAACTACCCACCCGGGATCAGGACATTTCTCCGCCCTTGCCTATCAGCACTGCCGACTTATTTCTATACAAATTTTTCGAATTCAATTTCCACGTTCCTTTACTTTAAATTTATCAGTTGCGTAGGTAAATATGTATGCATCTTTGTTTCTATGTAAATAATTGTATATGGTATGTAACTACTTAGGGTATGAAATTAAATATGCTTTACATTCATTTGTCAGACATCGTCAAGAATGATGTAATAAACGTACCGCTATATCAATGTCAACTGCAAAGTAACTGCAAATAAATGAGCAAAGCTCAATAATAAGGCACAAAGCTCTGGGAAGTAGGGAAGTAGTACGTAGACAGATCAGCCGTGGAGTTGACATGACTGCCATCTGCAGCAACAATACAAACACGGCCAGATGCAACAACAGCAACAACAGCAACAACAATGCTTCATATTATTAAAAGTGTTAAAACCGCAATGTGACAGTTGGCGGTATGTCACATAGTCAGATACCACAGAATGCCACAAGCAGCAGCAACATCATATCGGAGTCAGAAAGCGAACTTCAAGCGCGCCAACACAAACAGTGAGGAAAATGTAAGATGAATTCGCGAGAAACATATCATATTACTGGCTGACTGGCTGGCTGGCTGCATAAGAAGCGCAAAAGGTGATGAGACAGAAATGATAAACGTCATTAACAGTGAAGGGACACAGCAGCGTAGCTAGATAGACGGAGGAATGGAGCGGACAGTCGGGCGGAAGATGCGTTGTGCACCACACAAGTGTCATATGCTCGCTGGCTTTTGTTCGTGGATTTGTGAGTTGCAGTCGCGTGCCGGTTCATTTTGGTTCACAAATTGCTTGAGTGGCTGCTTGCCATAATTTTCGCATTTTTAATTTGCGGTTGGTACAATGTCACAATAAAAAAAAAAACAGCGAAAAGCAAATTAAACAAAAAAAAAAAGAATAATAATAATAAGAATAATAAGAACAATAATGCAACGGTGTCAGCAAAAAGTGCCAGTATGAATTTTATTAAAATGAGTGAATTTCGTTGAGGATGGATGAAGAAAATTCAGATGATGGTATTCCTTGCCTATAATTTTTCTCCTTAACCCTTATACGATCTTGCGTTTTTTGTACCATTAGCCATTTCTGATTTTTAGGAAAAGTGGGACAATTTATCAAAACTTTTTATTAGTATCATTTTCTTGTAGAAAATTACATTGTTATTTTTATTTTTTTTATCCGCGGTCAGTGAGTTATCACTTTGTTTATATATTGGTTGTTTGTAACAGGTTTTTGGGGTTTAGCGAAAGCAGGATTTCAATGAAGCGTAACACAGTGCACAATGCCATACTTTGTAAATCCCCCATGCGCCTAGCCGCTCTCACATCAAGACCAAAGTGAGTTGGTCTTGACTCTACGAGTACCATTCAATCAATCACTACGGAGCTAGATTGAGAGAGTGCCGACATTACCCTCTCCCCTTACTCAGGGTGTCATGCGTGTCCGTGCCTATTGGATGCCACCGACTGTATTCGAACGAAACCTTCCGAGCTCGGTCCGCCTCCGGGAGTAACGGTGGACTTATCGCAGCACGGAGTTCTGCTGTGGCTGTTCCCCTTCCTTTAAATTTCGGTGTAAACCGCAATATGTCGAGAAGAAACATCAACCGAAGGCTTGGAAAATAACATCAACAAAAGTGTTCAAAATTCTGGAACCTAGTCGTATGGTGTGATGAGTTAAAGTTCAATGTATTTGGCAATGGCGGTAGACCCTATGCCAGGCACCCACCATGGCAGGAACTGCATCCCAGATATACAAAAACGAAACGGTTAAACATGGTGGATCATCCGCAATTATTTTATATGGGGGTGTTTCACTACATCCGGAGTAGGTTCAATTATGCAAATTGAAAGAAAGATGACGGGTTCTATGTATAAAGATATTTTGGTGGAGCATTTATATGGGAATTACCATTATAGTTTGCCACTAGCTGAAAATTTCCA
This sequence comes from Anomoia purmunda, assembly GCA_951828415.1. NCBI lineage: Eukaryota > Metazoa > Arthropoda > Insecta > Diptera > Tephritidae > Anomoia > Anomoia purmunda. The sequence continues at coordinate 181,025,948 of OX639993.1, forward strand.
GCAGAATAACGACCCCAAGCATTGTTATAGAATCGCTAAGGATTAGGTTTTAACCCACCGCGTCAAATACATGACGTGGCCCATCATACAAACATCCGTTAGAGAAGCCATGGGGTATTATCAAGAGAGTAACTGCCACGAGCAAACCAAGGAATAAGGCCTATATATGTGAATGTGGAAGCATTACTCCGGCTCAATATAGCGCACTTATGGATAAATTGTGTAAGCGTTACAAAGAAGTAATTTTGCAAAAAGTTTTTTTAACTAAATACTAGACGAAATAAAGGAATACTAGACGAAATAAAGGATATTTTTTTTTAAATTCATAAACTTCTCTAAACATGTGGCTTATTTGTATGAGCACTAAAAACCCATACCAATGAAAGATAAATTGCTTTACGTTTGAACATTATAATATTAATTTTTGAGCTCAAGGCCAGCATAAGGAAATATATATTGGAAAAAAGACAACAACAATCCGGAGTGGTAGTGGCCTTGAGCTCAAAAATTAATATTATCGTTTAATAAAAATCAGGCCGAAAAATAATATGCATATGAATATTATAATTTAAATTGAAGGAAATGAAAAAAACTTTGAATTTAATTGCATTTTCTTAAATTATTTTAAACATTTAATCGTGATTTCCCAAAAAAATTAATCAATAAGAATTTTCATATCCCGTCTGTCGTGTAGTTTAATTTTGTTAGCACAAGTGAATGTGAAGTAAATGTTCAGAATGAAAAGAGAACTCGATGTCATGTCCGTCGGTGCACCTATTAACTCGTAGAATTACTGAGAGATCTCGACGAAGCTTGGTATACATTAGGGATGCCGAAATTAAGCGATTCGAGTGTATTTCATATGAACGATCGCCTACAAAGTTATTTGAGGGGACTCTTTATATTCCGTAAAATTTGAAATATCTAATCGAAAGAAATAAAAACGTGCCCCTTTCAAAACTACACTACAATAAAAACATCTCAATTTCCAAGAAACTTGTGTTAATTTTTTTGTCGAATTGCGTGGAAATTTATTTAAATTGAAATAATTATATGGTCTCAAACACTTTTTCAAAAATTTATATCTTTATGATTTTCCAGTACTAGAAAAGATAATTTTTATCTCAAATTGTAAATGGTTTCATTTCATGGTATGTTTAGATTGTTGCAGTTATTGAAATTCTACCCATATTAAAAAAAAAAAATATGTCCTAAGATAAATACTTGGGAGAATTGCGGAATGTCGGAATTATTTTAAAAATATCCCGAAATCCCGCCTTCAAAATTTTCCGCTAATATTGACATCCCTAGTACACGCATTGCCCTTCACATATGGTAGTTTTTGTATTGAAAATGGAGAACAACCACGCCACCATAATGGTAATCGGTCCATATGTGGCATATGTATGTTCATGATTGCGTTTGAGAAGAAAATGGGTGGAACTGACACTTTTCGGAAATGGGCGTCGCACCGCGGGTTTTAGAACAAATAGGTTTGTATATATCTAAAACTACTTTATCAAACTCCACCAAATTTGCGGCACACTTTGCATTTCATAACTTTGTACAAATCACACAAAACCACGTCCACCGGTTCCTTAAGGTTCGGCTTCACCGGATTATTTATAAACTCTTTCTGTTCGTACTAAGGTCCCAGATTTCCATCCACTTCTCCAACACACCTATTTATTTTGACTAAATACCGTGAACTATAATTTCAGATAGCAAAACAACTAGTATTGACAACTTGCTGGAAGAAGGAGGATTTTACACTTTATAAAATCGAGTCCCATCCCAAGTCACAAAATTTGAGCCTTTCAATTGGAAACATGTTTTTGTGACATGAAAATTTTTTGGTATTCAGTAAGCAACAGTTTCAAACAAATTCGCCAAAGATTGTAGTGAAAAGCAGTAGAGATAATCAGCTGATAATATGTTCAGTTAGAGATGCATAATTAAACTAAATGAAGATGTATTCAAATATAGCACACAATATACTTTTTCAATTCTTTGTCAACAGCATTATGCAGATTCTTATCCATATGTACACTTGACCAAAATGGAATACGAAGATGAAATTGAAGAAAATTTTGAACAAACGCGAAAATGAGGTAGCACTCGATCTGTCCCAGAGTCGTTCGTTATATTTTTTTGAAATCTGTAGAAAAATAAGATTTAATTCTCAATAAGCATTAAAAAAAATAAAACTATTTGTTTCAGAAAAATGTAACGAACGACCCTGGGACAGATCGAGTGCTACTTCATTTTCGCGTTTGTTCAGAACTTTCCTCAATTTCTTTGTTTTGTGACCTGCTCAGGACCAGCTGACAAATTGGTGACTTTATTTTGAGACTAGAGACATCAGACGACTCACTGAATACCAAATAGTCTGAGAATTAGTCTGGCCACCGAAAAGTCTCAATTAGTGACTAGAGACTGTTAGTCTTTTAATTTGCTATATCCCAATTCGAGGTTCATTTAACCTTATCCCATAAGTAAGCATAACCTCAAAAACCAAATTCGTTACATGCGAGCGTCCGCCATATTGGGTTCGACACTCTAAATTTTTGAAAATTGATTTCTGCTTCGTAAACAGCTGCACCCGAGTAACGAGCTTCAAGCGAAGCCGATGAATTTTTCAAAAAAGGAACTGAAAAACTGATTTTTTGAAGTTTTTCAAACTCTGACGTGATGGGATTAAATGAATGCAGCTAATCAAAAAGCTTATAGTAAGCAAAGTGAACACCAGTTCGGAAAATAAACTTTTTTTTTTATGCAGCTGCATGATTGGTTCTCCTGTCTTAAAGGATTCTAATTCAACATTTTACATTCTGATCGCTCAAAACTACGCCATTTAAGGAAAGATTCTAGTTCTTCATTAGGAGCTACATATATCTATTTGATCACAGAAATTTTATATTACCTAGAAGCGGGTCTTTATACTGCTAGCTTTGCCATCGGCAATTATTATTACAAAAGTAATTATGACAAACTTCGATTTGACTTTATGAGACAAAAATCTGGCTAATGGATTATTCAAGATCTCTTGGGAAATCTGTTGAAAAACCTGCATATACTGTTTATAGTTGAAAGATCAATTTACATTTTTAACATCAATATCGCAACTAAAATAATTAAATATCGCACAACGCGGAAATATATTTGCTTAAATAAAATAAAATTATTGAATCGAAAAAAACCGTAGCTGTAGGGAGACTACTAAGCTAATGGGATTAAGATGGAGTTTGCCATTTAGAGAAATATACAATTTGTTGGCGCTTTTCCTTCCCTTTCCCTTCCCCTTTAATTTATCGAATATGTACTTATGTAATTTAGCGAACTGTCTTTATATTTCAAATTTCAATAAATGCAATAAGCATTTCCGTACCCCTACCTCATTTCATCATAACTAAATATTTAGTGATATAGAAAATTTTTAACGGTAAGTAACATTTTTCACTAACATAACACCGATTCTAGCTGTAAATCAGTTTAATTTTTATAACATAGTATTTCATGAAAAATATAGTAACCTGAATCAGATAAGGGAATCTATTCAAAAGAAACCATTTTTGAGTAGATACTTCTAGTAATGCCGCAAAATAGAAGAAAAAATTAGTGATTTTTTATTTGCGCCGAGATTTGCTAAGTAATTTTAAAAACTCCCCGGGAAAATGAATATTTATTTATAAATATTGTAAAGCACATATTTACATATTTTAGCAATTATTTCCTTTTTTGGAAGCATCTGATAAATAGATAAAGGGTTGACTTAATGCAACATCATATTTTTTTTACAAGATGGTTTTTTTTTTACTTGAAACATTCGATGAACTTAAAAATGGTTTTCATAGCTCTGAAATTCTTAAATTTTTATATGTAAATTATTTTCTTACCGGTTGTCTTGTTCTCTAACTTTATCTCGAAGATCGTGTTTAGTTTTTGACTCGCCACTTTCCGGCAAGACTATTCAAAACTTTAATTTGATGCCGGGTGTTTAAGTCGGCAACCGTGTGGCTGAATTATCAAAAAAAAAATGCCATTTGCAGATGTCGCTAATGTACAAATGGTAACAGTTACACGCCTGTTACCCGCCTCGGATGAGGGTTTCGCCTTTTGCGATCACCCAGCTCTCGGCAAATTTGGAAGAGAACTCCGAGCAATGCGCACGTAAGATCCCTGCAACTCATTACATGTATATATATATATATATACATATGTATATATATATATATATATATTTATTTATTTATTTCAGCTAATAAATAAATAGCTTGCCTACGTGCAAGAGAAATTTAAGTAAAGTATCGATTTGGCGGTATCTTTTCTGGTTGGATAAATCTCAACGATCGGCGCCTTCACGCTAACCGTTTGCCGCAGAGTTCAAGAGGAATTCCCGGCCTTCATATTTTTCAATCCGTCTCTAACACCGGGAATGATGATTGTTGCAATAGCAGCATCCCAGGAGGCAGAATGCAAACGAAAAAATAGTTGATAACTAATATCGGACATAAAATATAAATTAAAATGTATTTAAATAAAGATCATGTTTAGTGCATTTTGTTTTTCACTATCACCAAATTATCAGCGCTAATGGATTCTGCATTTTAACTACCACTTAGTAGACAGTGTTACTGCAAAAATGTCCAACCTTGGTTCAAATCCACTTGAAAAAAAAATGACGAATAAATAAACAACAATTGCAATTCGCAAAGCAAAACAGATTATCACGTATCAAAGACATTATATCTACTCTTGATCTTTCTAGAATTTACAAATTTAATTTTACCCCATAGTAGAAAGTTCAAAGTTTTTACTTCAGTTCTGTGCATATGCAAATTTTGCATGCAACCACCAAATTGTCTCTGGTACCTGACCTGTAAGTCTAAATACTCAGAACAGATACCTGCGCAATTCGACGAGTTAATCCATGTGAGTTGGTACATATGGCACATACAGACACACACACATACATACATATATATGAACTTATGCATATTGTCTCATTACCGTACACATACACATATACATACATATTTTGTACTTGTATATGTCTGAATGCATGAGAGGAGGCTAGTGCACTGAGATTGTCAACAGTAGATGATGTCGCTGGCTGAATATCTAATTGTAACGGTATTTTATGTTACAAAAGCGAGTCTCTTCACCATTTCCTGGTGCATATGCGTAGGTATTTTTATTAAGGTTATCCTAAATACATTGTCTAGTAGTAGTGCTCAAATTTGAAAAGCTTCATACAAAAAATCAGAAACTGCTATTTCAAGTATCTTCTATTTTCGTTTTGAGTCGTCGCAAAACTGAAGGCCCATCGATTTGTGGCACATCATGGGGAAACACGCTACATGTTGCGGGGAAGGCATCAAGCTTGAATTTAATAGTCGTGAATCAAAGCGTCATTGAAATGAAAATGTCCAAGGCTAACAATTGTATACATATTAACCCTCCTACTTTAATCGTGAAAAGTAACGAATCCTGTTTTTTTGCCAAATTTTGCCCAATATAATTTTATTTTATTTATGAGCAAGTATTGAAGTCTAATTGTCTTTTACAAATAAATTAATTATAACTATTGCACTTCCTATTACACTTATTTAGTGTGATTTAATAGATTTTCAAAAGAAGAAAGACACCGCGCCTTTTGCTTAGTATTCTGTTTTTGCGGCTGCAGTAGGAAGAACTATGTGGCTTTGGCCAGCCTAGAAAGCTAAGCGATAGAAGTGAAACTTCATGAATCTCGATGGGCACTTGAAATGAAAATACTCACCCTAGCCAATAAGTTTTATGAGATAGAAATATTTCCCCGATAACAGAAGCCACTACTCATTATTCTGGAATTTTTGAGGGTGTTAGGTTAATGAAAAAAGATAGTTGATGTTTTCGCCTCCATTTATAAAAAAAACTATTCATTCACCTCCATACTCTCATGTTCAAGAAAAAATACAATTGGTTTGTGGTATGAAAAATATGAAATGAAAACTCGTGATTGTAAATTATTTTAAGTATCTTGTGAAAATTGCATCTATTGTCGTGCCTGATCTGATTGTTGAGTCTTTGGGATTATTATTCATTTTTAAATTAAATTTACTTTCTAAAAATTGTACAAGTGATTGAGCTTCTTCCAGGGCAAAATTGACATTAAAATCACCGCTTAAAATCATTGGCATAGTGTGCAAATCTTCTCCTAAGTCTGCTGCACCAGAGGGAGTATATGCCAATAATGCTCTATGTATGCATTTTATTATATCGTTAATTCTCTGGTTCTGTCCGCTTTGCTACCCCTCTCTCGTTTTTTTCTACTCCGAATCTGTCGCGTTTTCGTTTCTCTCCCATGTCTCCTTCCGTCCGACTGCTCCACCACGCGCGCCATCCCCTCCCTTTTTCTGTCGCTTTTTCGTTTTATTCGATATTGGAATTACAGCCCAACGAGCGCAACGAAGTTTCACTTCAAAAAACCACTGAGTAGAATCAGTGGTAGAATCAGTGGAATAAATTAGTAAAAGTATTGGCAGAAATTAGTAAAATTAGTGGTAGAAAATGGTAAAATTAATGTTAGTAATTAGTAATAGCATTAACGTAAATTGCATAAGAAAGGAGGAAAAATAGTAGCAATAGAGGTTGAATTTAGTAAATTTAGTGATAGAAATTAGTAAAGCGATTCTGACGCGACTTCTTTATACGAATACGGGTCTTCCTTTTCCATCGTCCCATAATCATTTTAATACCAGTTAATAAGGCTATTTGAAAATATGCTCGGAAATTGTAAAATATTCCCCTTTCTGAATTTTTCCTGCCATGAATAAATGGGGCCAAAAGTTAATGCCGATATCGGGAGCTAGAGCATATTGAATTGGTGCTGGAGTGGTGGTAATAACATTTTCGTTCCTATTCCTACCCATCAACGATCTGGTGGGTTTGTAGTGTCACACAAATTTTTTTTTGTAGATAGGATAGAACTAAAATGTTCTTCTACCTGTTCTACAAGAGCAGCATTGTTTGCTTTTCAGAAGAAACACTTTCTCCTTGTGATATTTTCACTCACGTTTCTGAACCATCGTTAGATGAAATTTCGAATATATCATCATAACTTAAGCATCATTGGATATCCTTCTAATCTCTCGTTGACTATAACTGTGTAGATAAATAAAAAATACTCGTACCGAACCCGATTACAAAAGTAAATTTGGTTTCGAATTAGTTTAGTCCTAATATAAATCCACAGTGCTTTAATGCCTCTCGCGGCCGCGAGAAGGCAGCAAAGTCTATATAAAATACTACAAAGTAAACACGGCCCAACTTTTTTTTGAATAGAAGTGGAACAATTTTAGACAAGCTCTGTTATTGGATAAAAGAAATATACAAAAATGTAGGATGCAAAGGGTTGATTACGAAGAAACAGCTAATTTCTTAGAAAAAATGAAGTATTCAACGTAGTCGAGTCCAGAAATTTTAAACGCCATCTTCGCATCTACTCTGGGTTATAGTAGATGTTAAATATAAAAATTATTATACTTTGAAGATGTAGCCAATAATGACTCCGAACATCAGACAACCCTTTAAACAGCTAGCCACCTGTCAAAGAAAAAATTGTATACGAAAAGTTAGAAAGATCTTAAGTCGAACACATTAGAGGAACGGCACGATTTGGAAACTACGTGTACTATGTTAAAAAAATAACTAGGAACTAATTTACTTACTGTCCACATGTGATTTATTTTTTTAATATTTACAATACTTTTCACGCTAAGTAACTTTTTATTTTATACGTAATTAAATTTTAATACATTCTACCACTATTTTCACTTATTTTTGCCACTATTTTTATTTCTTTAATATAATAGTATTGAGTAATACCTCTGTGTTACTTCTGTGTTACTCAGTACTATTGATTTCCGCAATACGCTATTATGCGGGCGGGGTTATTAGCCGATGTTGCCCATTTTCTAACGCTAAATTAATTCTAATTCTAAACTAAATTATGTTGTTAGTATTTTCTACGTAAAAATCTTATGACTCTACGTTGCCAGTTATATACAATATTTCGAAAATAGGATCCAACCCTAACGCTGTACATATGTATGTATGTATGTCTGCATGTTTGTAGACAGGGCCGGATTTTGGCCATCTTAGGACGTAGGCGGACGTTGTGGTGCGGGCCCCTATTCTGAGAGAAAAAATCTTTCATAGATATGTATGTATATACACCCATTGTCACCTAAATAGCACATTTTTTGGTTTTACATTATTCACAATGTGTTTCGTATAAAATCTTTTCGTTAATTTTTTCTAATAAGATACTAAGATCTCTGCCAAATTATAAAAAAAATTAAAGTTTCAAACCTCCTACAAAAGTAACGAAAATTCATCGCAATAATAAAAAAATTCATCAAAATTGTCTACTTTTTATTCAGAATTTTTTAAATTAATTTCGCTATGCATTACCGCTGATTTTTCACAATTTTTTTTTCTGAAGGTGTTGGGCATTTTCTTCCATACAAAGTGCGTTCGAAAAATTTTTACATGGAGAAAACGAGCAACACCTTCAACAATAAAAATTGTGAAACATCAGCGGTAGGTCGTAGCTGCTTCAAACTTACACTCTATGGGACTATAATTGAATGACCTACAAAACTGCATACCGAAATTAGTTTAAAAAATTCTGAATAAAAAGTAGACAATTTTGATGAATTTTTTTATTATTGCGATGAATTTTCGTTACTTTTGTAGGAGGTTTGAAACTTTAATTTTTTTTATAATTTGGCAGAGATCTTAGTATCTTATTAGAAAAAATTAACGAAAAGATTTTATACGAAACACATTGTGAATAATGTAAAACGAAAAAAATTTGCTATTTAGGTGACAATGGGTGTACATATGTACATACATATGAGTAAATAAAAACTCATTACCAATTTTAATTAAATTGACATAAAGGTCCGTCTATTTTTATTGTTGATGAACGTATTTAAAATATCTTCAAAGTCCATTGTTTTAAGAACATCGTTTTCTAAACTTATTAAAGCCAAAGCGTTTAATCTTCCTTCTACCATGGACGTACGAAGTCTGTTTTTGATTAATTTTAGTTTAGAAAACGATCTTTCTCCAGTACTGTTAGATATCATGAGAGACAGATACATTCTCAAAGCGATCTCCACATTAGGAAAACAATCCTTTACATTTTTTTCGTAAATTAATTCAAGAATCCACATTGCCTGAGAAATATTTTCCTTTTGTGTGTTTTTGAATTCTTTGAAAAAATATTTAAATTGTATCATCTCATTTGCAAAATGATCTTCTAAATCATTATAATAAATTTTAATTAAATTTTGAGCCGAGAAAATTATTTCCTCATCCGTTAATTCGTCTAATTTATTGATAAAACCGAAACGGAAGTCAACCAATTCGTATGCCTCAAGCCTCTGCTGCATTGAAGCTTGAAACTGATCTAGAACAGGAATAAAGTTTTGCACTCTAAATTGTTGTGCTGATGTGAAAACAGATTCTGCTTCGTGAACACAATCAAGAGTAGACAAACGCACGTTAATTTTACGCTTACGTTGCGTTGTAGATTGATATGTAGTGCAACAACTTAATTCGGCAGCTTTTTTTTCATACGCTTCAAAATTATTTCTTTTGGCCTCTGTGTATCCTTTCAGCGATTTCAGTGTTGCAACGGCTGTACATAGATCTAATGTTGGACTCTGTAGAATCTTGCTTGTTTTATTAACTTGTCCTAAGATATCATCCCAAAATACGGTGTAAATTCCAATTTCTATTGTTGCCATTTTGTTATGCAAACCTAGAGCAATAGCGCGCGATTTACCAGTGTCTTCTTCATCTTGCGAAATTTCAAAAAGTGCATTTTTAATTTGGCTATATCCACGTACTAAAGCACTTGTTGCGTCTGCTCGACAAGACCATCGTGTTGTTGTTGTTCTTTTAACCACAAGAGTAGATGTGTTAGAACATGCTTTTGCCAAGCAATCGGTTAAAACTTTATATCTGCTTGTAGACGCGGTAAAATAAACAAAAATTTCTTCTAAGAAGTTAAAAAAAACCACTGCACCCAAACAGCATTCAGCAGCATTCTGCACAACAAGATTAAGAGAGTGAGCAGCGCATGGTATCCAAACAGCTAAATCATTTTCGGCTAATACCAACGCTTGTAGACCATTATACCTCCCACTCATTGAAGAAGCGTTATCATAAGCCTGGCCACGGCAATTCATAATAGATATGTCATTGTCTTCCAAAAAACTTTTTAGACTTGCAAACATATCTTTTGCTTTATGGCCTTGATTTGGCATAAATGTAATGAATCTTTCGACGGGCTTTTGTTCTTCCAAATATCTAAAAATTAGAGTAAGTTGATCAACATGACCCTCATCTGGTGTTGAGTCTAAAGATATTGAGTAATATTTTGACTTTTTAATTCGACAAATAATTTCGTCGAAAACATATTTGCCAATTAAACTCACTAACTCTTCGCAAATGGATGATGAGAGGTAATTCGTGTGACCACTTCCACAGCTTCCGTATTTTTTTATGTGATCGCGCAAGAAGTCATCATATTGTGCAATAAGTTCCAAGAGTCCCAGATAATTACCGTTACGTTTAGATCCAAGTATTTCATTATCTCCTCTAAATGCTAACCCTCTTTCACTTATAAAAACTATTACACTAACAATTCTCTTAAGTACTTCGCGCCAGTAGTTTGCTGCGTCATTTGCTTGCTGTAAAATTTGAAGATCAATACGCCCTATTTCTTTTGACCGCATCGTAAAATCAAATACAGCTTTTAAGTGATTTTTAGACGTTTCGTGTGCAATTAGACGTGCAGCAGCATTTTTCCAATCACAAAAACCGGCAGCATTAAATTTTGTAAGTGTTTGTGAAAAAATTTTGCATACGAAGCAGAAAACACATCCAGTGCTAGGAGAAAAACAGAGCCACGAACGTTTTATAGCTTCCCCGTTCTTTGCTTTCCGTTCAAAAAAACTAATTTGACATTTTCTTGTAAATATTTGGTCAGCAGTTCCATCAGTTTGTTTAAAAGATTTACTATCAAATAGATACCCGTCACAATTTTGAAATGCTGTAGCTCCCGTCTTTATGCAGTACTCTATATTGTTATTTGTTAAAACTTCAGGCCACAGCCCAACATCAGTTTTCAGCAAATTAATTTCATTTGAATTATTTTCATCCGGGATTGTTGTAATTGTAGAAGAAGAGTTTGATATTGCAGTTGACTCCGTATTTGTTTCCAAAGTTGCTGTAGCCTTATATGTTAAATGTAAATTATATATATTAATTAAAGCCTTATAAACAATATGTATTTTGAACTAACAATTTCGCGTTCTGCAAAGTTCATAGACACACTCGTAGTTGCAGTTGAAAACGTATCTTCGCCAGTTTTTTCACCAGGTGTTATGGTTTTCAACTTCATAAAATCGGTCATACGTCTTGACTTGGCTATAACTTCTTCAGTCAGTTTTTGCTTCTCTTTTGCAATCCGGCGTTTAGAACTACCACTTTTAAATCGTTCTTTCGTTTTATGACGATTATTTTTTAGTTTATGGCGGTCCATTATTAATTTATAATATGCACTGAATCACAAGCACAGGAAAAAAATCTTCACTTTTATACACTGTCAGCACTTCGCAAGCATCGAACCGAAACTGAGCAGTCAATGTTTAAATACGAAAAATTGTTGCTCTTCATGAATCAATTAACCGTTATTTTCCGAATTATATTCAACAACATGCGTTCATGCAAAATGAACACAATTTTTTCTAGTAAAACTCGGCGCCCATATACTGCGAATCCAAGAGCTCAGACGTAGCAGTAAGAAATTCAAGCTAAATACTTACAACTTTTGTATGTTCTAATTTACACGTGATTGTTTTTGGTATTTTTTTTTTAGTTCCACGGAACTCACAACAAAGTCAATACGCTTTAAAGTTTAAGCATGCAAAATAAAACCAAAACTAAGCTGCAATAATTAATTGTATGAAAATTATGATATGTAAAAATTTATGTATTTTAAGTATCCAAATTTATTTCTGTTGACATGTTGAAGCTAAGCTTACTAATTTTCAGTGCCGGCTGGGCCGTGAATTCAAGTCCTGTCTGACGCTGAAAATAAGAAGTCTGATGAGGAGATGTGGTGGTCTCCGAAATAGCTATAACTTCTACCATTGTTGTTGTTTTTCCTCTTTTACACAATAATAGTCAATTTTCGTACAGAAAAAACGCACTATTGGCCTCGAGCTTAGTTAAAAATTATCATTTATTTTATAGATATACAAAAAATTATCTCTACGTATAATGTTAAATAAAAAAAAAAAAATAACGTTTTGCGAAAAAATGTATGTAGGTATGTAGTTATGTATGATAATTTGTGGTGCGGGCCCCATTGTGGTGCGGGCCCCTAGGCTGCAGCCAGCATAGCCTATGCCTAAATCCGGCCCTGCTTCTTCCGCAATAATGCTGGAGAGGCAGTTACCGTTAATGGAGACCGGTATAGAGCCATGATAACCGACTATTTTGTTCCCGAATTGGATGGCATGAATGTGGATGAGTTGTGGTTCCAACAAGACGGCGCTACATGCCGCACAGCGCACGTCACAATCGATTTATTGAAGGAAACATTCGATGAGCGCATAATTTCGCGGAATGGACCTGTAAATTGGCCACCAAGATCGTGTGATTTGACACCAATGGATTATTTTCTTTGGGGATATGTGAAGTCGCTCGTCTACGCCAACAAACCAGAAACGTTAGGGGAATTGGAAGCCAACATTCGTGGCGTTATTGCCGACATACGGCCCCATATGCTCGAAAAAGTGGTTGAAAATTGGACCTGTAGAATTGGCTTTATTCGAGCCAGCCGCGGCGGCCACATGCCCGAAATCATATTTAAACATTAATGGCATAAAATTATCCTTCCAATAAAGCCAAATTGATGGACCTTAAAACGATTTTCTTGTGTTTTATTTCAATTCGAAGTTCTATACCCCTAAAAAAAACACCCGATATATATAATATATGTGATATTATAAAAGTATACTTCAGGTGCGATTGGCATTTCAATTTTAGGTGTGGTACTTTTTCATTGAATTTTAAAAAACCTGTTGCGTATATGAGAATTTTTTAATTAAAATGAGCAATTTTATCACAGCAATTTAATTTCAAAACTGTCACAAGATAAGAGTTAAAACTATTTGCAACTTATTTATTCTACCAGACGTAGTCCTATATCTTCACCATACTAACCGTAGTAATTGAAATTAATTTTTTTTTAAATTGATCTGAACTAGACTTAACTTTTGCTTAAATTCATCCACTCTTCACTTTGGGTGGGTTCCTTTTCATTTAATTTTATTGTTATATTTAAAATAAAGTTCGGCTGAACTTTTCGTACAAACCCCTACCAAAACCGGAACACTGGGTGCTCCACTGGGCGGCAGACAGAACGTAAAGAAAAATACTTGATAGGTCT
>OX639993.1:181039663-181113155 GCA_951828415.1 Anomoia purmunda
AAATGGTTTCGCTTCACGTACTTACATGGCTGTAGTGACAATCAAACGTTTGCACTTGCTATGAAAATGTCATTGCACTGCATACCGGAGTATTCCTACTATTCCATGTGATTTTTTTTTCTTTCAGTTTCAGTTGCAGTTGCAGTTGTTGCAGATGTTGCAACCTGTGCTGGAGATGCATATATCTTCGACAATGTACTGAACTACAATATGTCGTAAAATAAGTAAAAGGATGATTGCAATAAGTATCAGAGGTATGTGCTCGAAAATAGTCCTAAATACTTATATACAAAATAAGGGTATCAATAAATGGACCTGATGTTAAGTGTATGAATCTTAAATAGTTAGCAAAAGAAATTCTGATACATTCAATCAGTTCGCTTAAATAGCTTCAGAACTGTAGAAGTTGTCTGAATAAAATGGCAAGCGTTTTTTTTTCTAGCTGAATTTGCTTTTATCAAAAATAGGAAATATACAGATAAAAGTTTCACATATTTTCCTTCGCTATGGCTACCACCTCGATACTGGTTATTATTTCATCCTCTGATGAGGCGCACCATGCCAGCGTATCGGTTTTCTCGTTACCTTCGATTCCTTTATGCCCGGGAACCCAGATGACAATGATTTCTAGATCAGTTAAGGAGCCAATCAGTTGCTTACAATCAGCGACTACCTTTGACCCAATATTTTGTGCTGCTAGCACCTTTATTGCTGTCTGACTGTCGGGAAAATAGTTTTCTTACCGGTTTCGGTCCCGCCTTTGAGCGATCCAAATCTCAAAACCTTCTGCCTGAAACACAGTACAGTAGAGGGGGGAGTTTTCTTGACAAGGATAGTCTCAAGGACTTGGAGTAGATGCTGGCTCCGACTACAGAGTCCATTTTGGAACCGTCGGTGCATATTTTTATGCCGCTTTCGGTGAGTATCTCACCCCTCTTCCATGCATTCCTGGTTGAAAACATAGCCTTAATTATGTGCTCAAATTCCAGTTTGCGGGGCCTGAAATCCATCTGGATGTTTACTATGTCAGAAACTATTTAATTAAGGCTACTACTGTACTTTGCAGTGTATTCTTCTAGCACCCAGATCCTCTGAGTCTGAGGGCTGTCTGTGAAGATAAGCATAATATATATAAGCCAATTAAAAGCAGGTTTAAGGTGGCCTCCAAAGCCACCATGGGACAGGTGCGACAGGCTCCAGTGGCACCAACACACGCAGTGCGTTGATCCTTCCGCAGACCGGTGAGGATGTAGCTCTTCCAGAGGGGTTCCTACCAGACTACATACCCCTAGCTCAGCATCGGTCACATCACCCCTTGGTACATCCAAAATACCGTCTTCGGCTTGAGACCCCACTTCTTACCAAACACCGATTTGTAAACTTAGAATGTAACACAGGCTTTCTGTACTCGCTTCCCGTCGCACATTTTCCAAATTGACTTAGAGTCGATAGTCAGCCACAAATACTTGGTACTGGAAGATAAATTTAACTGTCGACCATTTAGGCTCGGCGGTTTATATTTCCTCGTGAAGAGCAACAGCTCCAATGTTACTTCCATGATTTCGCTTATCAAGAAAGGGAAGGTCCCGTAATCAGGATCGCCACATTGTCGGCATACGCCATAATCGTAACCCCACCTGTGTTAAGTTCAACCTGGTCGATGATAAGTCACAAAAGGGATGAAAGCACTCCTGCCTGTGGTGGGACCCTATATACTTGTTTGTTCGCTTTTGGTTCCCTAGCTCACCTGTATTTCACGATTTAGAAGTAGGAACGAGATCCAATCCCTGATTGGCTCTTCCACTCTTGCCCTAACGAGGGCTAGCTCTATCGTATCAGCCCTGACGGTTTTGAAGGCGCAATCGACATCAACAAATACAGCAAGAGAAAATGGTTTTCGCGGAAGAGACGCACCACTTCGTGAAGCGCTGTCTCCGTAGATTTTCCCTTTGAGTACGCATGCTGTGCTGTAGAGAGTGGATGTTTAGCTAGTAACTTTCTTATATGTATCTAAGTCCAAAATTCTCTCAAGAACCTTTAGAACAAAGGATGTAAAACTTGTCCATCTAAAGTCCTTGACCAGTGTCCCCTTCTAATAAATTTTGGAATGAAAACAACCCTTGTTTTGGGTCTTTTGCGGCATAAAAGGGATAAACCGTCCATCCAGTGAAAAACTATTGTTAGATGGAGGTAAGTGACATCAGAAATCGTAATTGTCATAAAACTGTTGATCTCTCCCTTTATGCCACACTATCAAGACTGCCAAACATCGTGATGTAGGACAATAATAATAAATACCATATTTTTAGGTTAGGTTAGGTTAGGGCGGCTGTAACCATGCAAGTACACGAATGCGCACATAGGCGGACAAAGCCCGTTGTGATACCGCCGGCGGGGGCTATACGTTTTCTTCTTCTATCCCTTTTGTAGGTGAACCACCCTTACGTAGCACAGAAGACCGAGAATGCTTGCCAAGCCCAGGTCGGCCGAACAGTTTAGAAAATACCCATTTGGGAATTGGTTTCGAGTCTTGGTCAGGGCGGAACAGTAGCAGAGATAGTGTTCGATGCTCTCCACTTCCTCTTCGTCCCTGCAGCATTGGCAGAAATCGTTTGTTATGCATACCAATCTCTTCCCGTGCGTGCCCATAAGGCAGTGACCGGTTATTACCTTAACTATTAGTCTGAGAGATGGTCGATCCAGGCGAATCAGCGCTTTGGATAGCTTCACGTCAACCTTTGGCCAAACTTGTCTGGCAATCCGATAGGTTAGAGACATGCCCGCTTCTAGAGCAGCATTTATCATGGGTAATTCTGTCCCTTTCCTTTCCACGTCTGCCGCGCAATTGCAGGGAATGTCACCGTGCCCAGGGACCCATGTTACAGTCACGGGACGCTTAGACGCGAGCAGATTGAGAGAATTTCTGCATTTTATGGCAAGTTTGAACGTTTTTTTTTGTGAGAATTAATAGATTTAATAGCCGCTTGACTGTCTGAGTATATAGTGATAGGTTTGTCTATAGAAGCGAACACTGTTAGACACCGAGCAGCCTCCATTATGGCATTTATCTCTGCCTGAAAAACGCTAAAGTGGTCCGGTAAACGAAACCAGAGGTCCATCGCAAATTCGTTCGAGTGAAACCCGCTGCCCACTCTTTCGTTGAGTTTGAAACCATCTGTAAAGACAGCCGTCATCTCTGGGTCTAGGTCTATGGCATCTTCCCATTCGTTCCTCTCGGAGAATTTGCTGTGCATGCAGAGTAGAGGAGTGGTATAATCTATCTTCCTTAGTGTATTTGGAAGAGCTTCCAAGACCTTTGCATGCCCGTACTTTAGCTCTTTCCATGGCTGGATTGCGTTGAGCCTGGCGGCACTACAACCTGCCAGAAATTTACCATGTAGATCCACCGGTGGCAGATTTAAAATTATTTCCAGAGATTTAGTAGGTGTAGACCAGCATGGAATCCGTACGCTGTAGTCCCCCATATTGGCTTTTGACAATGTTTTGCTTAACGCTGGAAACCAGACGCTAACCCCGTAGAAGAAAATAGGTCTTATCACTGCTTTATACTGGATGTATACTACTGTACTATGTCTGGTTTCATTCCCCATTTTTTTTCCTATATATGCCTTGCAAGCGTACAAGGCGGTGATGACCTTCCTGGAGTGGTCTTCGATGTTCCGCTTCCATTCGAGCTTCCTGTCTAGAATAACTACAAGGTACTTGACCTGGGCTGAGAGAGTGAGTTCAACCCCGTTTAATGAGAGTGCCTTGAAAGGAGGAATTTTGTATTTTCTCAGTCTTTGTGGGGTTAACGCTAAGTCTGCTTTCTTTCGACCAGATGTTTACTTGGCTGAGGGCATACTGTAGTAGCTCACTCAGAACCTGCAGGTGTTTGCCCGTTAAGGTTAAGAATAAACTTTTGCTGATAGATGAACACATCTCCTCATGAGACTTCTTTCTAGATTTAACTGATTGTCGAGCCCCGCTCCTCCGTATCGCAGAGCAGACGGGCTGTGTCATGGCCGTGTCTAGTATTGTTGCTTACCGCCTACCTTTTGCAAACAATCTTCATTTGCATAGGTTTGACAGTTCTCCCATTTATTTAAAATGTTTGTATCATATTTGTTAAACTGCAATTTCACGATACTTTCGGTATAAATACGCTGCATACAAATTTATTGTAAATACAGACTTAACCGAGTACACTGGAAGTACCTGTTGGATGTAGTAGGCTAGAAAAAGTAAGTTTGTATTAAATTCCACGGCATGAAACTATAATCCAATTTACAATCTTTCGCATCATATGCTATGATTTTGCGTGGCATAACCAGCTGTTATATAAATTTGTGTATACCTATCTAGAATTGAACTTAAAACGATTTCATTCGATTTATTTGTGAATGTATTAGCAAATTCTAGGAATAGATCCTTTTGCCTCAACAACACCAACAACAACAACAACAAACAATAGTGACAAACGAAAAACTTTTTACTAGGGCACGTAACGGTGCATGTGATTGAATTAATTTTTGATTATCGCCTAAATGTATGCAGGTTGCATAACCAACCAGGCAATTTATACCATGAGAATTTGCGCAACCCGCTCCCCCTTCGTCCACCTCCACACATGCACGTGAGAATCGCCACATATGCACATACATGCATACATTTGTATGGAAATGAACAGTGAAATAAAAATTAAGTGATATTCAAATAGAAGAAACGAATGCAACGAAAAAACCGAAAAAAAATTATATTGATTACAACAATGGAAATGTAATGAATTGAAATTTGATGGTATGACATGAATGCGTAGAGCACAAATGTTTTGAGTGTGTGCACGTACGTGCGCGTGTGTGTGTGTGTGTGTATAGTTTGAATAAGCACGAATTCGCACGCTTAATACACGAATTTATTTCTGTGCGTAAATAAATTTGATTTTTCCACTTTCTCCACTAACGAAGTGCAATTGTTGTGAATGGGATATAAGTAATCAAAAAACGCACACACACACGCATATGAGGGAACTTACAAAAAAAGGTGGACTTTATTTTATAGCAAAAATAAGTTATAAAGCCTTTCTTGAGGGCACAATCAATAAGTACGTGCATATGGAAATGAGTAAAATACCCTGAAGGAAAAGCCAAGACAGCTGCATGAAAAAAACGTTGTTAAAAACTAATTTTTAATACAAATTTAATACAAATGTAGCGTGAGTCTGCGGCGTTTTTATATTCGCAATTGCTAATTTCAAATGAAAATAATTTTAAGTTGCTATTTTTGAATTAGAATAATAATAATGCACGATAGGGTAACTGACTGCTTCCTGTGACATCGCCAAGTTAACTTTACATTCATCCGAACCTTACTTCTGTGAACGAATCCTTTTGTCTCGTTTTCAAAAGGTTTATTAACCCTCTGTGATTGAAAAAAGCGTTTTGTGCTGTTATTTTACAAACATCTACTCCCGCGTTCTCATTACCTTCTTATAATGTAATCATGCGCACGTTGTTGTGTCAAAAGCAAGCGATCGAAGCGAGTGCACGCGTTGGCGAGAACGGAAACGTGTCTACAGATCAACCACTTCAGTATTAGTGTTTCCGTTCTTTAGGACAATCATTTAGAAGATCAGTGAAATTATCTTGATATCTTACATTTGTTCTTAGTTTTATTTTGCTGGATCCGTTTAACACAAATCAAGGGCCTCACTGTTCTAAGAGAACATCAATAGCCGCGACGTTTAGATACAACAGTAGTTGTTGCAGGAAGAAAGCGAGCATGAGTTTAGCGATGTGGATGATGAAGAAAATGACCCGAACTTTCAGCCAGAAACTGAGCTTTTAAATTATGACGAAATTTCGAATGATGAGGAGGAGCAAGGACAATAT
Organism: Anomoia purmunda; assembly: GCA_951828415.1. Taxonomy (NCBI): domain Eukaryota; kingdom Metazoa; phylum Arthropoda; class Insecta; order Diptera; family Tephritidae; genus Anomoia; species Anomoia purmunda. The sequence continues at coordinate 181,045,555 of OX639993.1, forward strand.
GTTGCAAATCTAGTCACGCCCGTATGAGAGCAACAAGCTAGTTCTGGAACAATTACGCGAATTTTATCAAAGTAAGAAATAATATATGTGTAGTCAGGGGCGGCGGAAATTTCCCATAGTGGGTAACTACCCACCTTGAAATTCGAGCAAAAAAAAAAAAGTTGAGAGCGCATGACGTAACTTTTAGTCTTGTTTATGCTGATTGCGATGATTGAAATTTTCGATCGAATCGAAATGCTCAACAAAGATCTTCAAAAGTCGGAGCTCTGCGTAATTGATTCGTTTAGGAAAATAGAAGCTATTACCTATACACTAGATGATTCCTGTGATTCTGAGTTTCAGTCAATTTGGCTAAATAGTAAAAGGTTTGCAGAAGAATTCGGAATTGAAGAACCTGTTTTGCCATGTATAATTTCCAAACGAGTAAATGACAGCAATGTTAAAAAACTTACATTTACAATACGTGAAGATTATTCACGAAGAATATTACTCTTTTACAAGTATATAGATTTGACAATGAATTAGCGAAGATTCATATAACTCTAAGATTCAGTTGATTAGACCTAGAAACCAATGGCTGTTTTTTCTCTGATGAAATGAAAAATTTTCCAAATAATTATTTCCAAGTATTATTTATGAGCAATAAATTTTTTGTACGAAGAACAATAAACTCTTTTCCCGAAAGCCGTTGATTTTCTTAATTGATCGACGACCCATTTCCTTCACCTGGTATACTCTTACCATTTGCAAAACTACCCACCCGGGATCAGGACATTTTGCCGCCCTTGTGTGGACTAAAAATGAGCACCCAAGAACTTGCAGAACCGCAGTCCACAACATAATCAGATTAGCTGGCCATCGAGATACCTCTAATATTGACGGATATTTAGAGCTTTGGTTTCTACTATTTATTTGACAGATCCATGTTGAAATGTCTGGTTCAATACATCAACCAAAAGCTCAGTAGCTACCGATCACAGTTAGTTCAAACCGAGTACAAAAGTCGAGCACCTGGATACAGATGTGACGGAAATGAAGGCGTTCATAAGTCTAATGTACTACACTTCAGTTTTCAAATGCAATGGCGCAGAACTTCGAAAAATTTTCGTCATCGACGGTATTGACCATGATATATTCCGCTGTGTGATATCCAATTTGCGTTTTTCTACCAGAGAGGAGCGTGTGAAGAAAGATCCACTTCCTCCAATATCAAATTTCTTCAACAAAATTCATCTCAAGCAGTCAATCTCAATATATTCCCTGGCCATGCCTCTGCATTGGCGAAATGTTGCTGCCGTTTAAAAGTCGCAAAAAGGTGGTGTTAAAAAATTGTCGTCAGTTCACATACTCTATTTATAATGGGAAAAACTCTGACTAAACAAGAAAGAAAAATGGCAATACCAACACAGTCCGTTTCGTTTTGAGACTTGTGAAAGCTGTCGAAAACTCAAACCGAAACATAACGGCTGATAATTGGTTTAGCTCGATCCGATTTACGAAAATTCTGCTCACAAAATGAGTTAACCTACTTAGACACACAAAATAAGAATAAAGCTGATATAACACCTTATTTTTTACCGTGCAAAAAGGGATAGGTGGAAAGTTTTCTGCATGATATCACGAAAGAATAAAGAGTATTATCCTTTGTACCGAAAAAATAAAACCATTCTGCTGATTTCTTCTTCTCACCACAATCAAGAAATAGATGCTGAAGAAAAAAATACCTTGACAGCAGATTGCAACCATACAAAACGAGGAGCTAACGAAATTGACCAAAAGTTTTCGATGTCTTCATGTAGCCGTAAATCTCGTCGTTGGTCTATGGCAGTATGATTGACATTAATAGCTTTGTATTGTATCAAATTTGTGCTGTTATTGACAATAAAATGAGGAGAAAGATTTTCGTATTCAATCTGGCAAGGGGTATACAATGAAAGGTTGCCTAGAGAACTGAGAATGATGGTCGCCAGGGTTTTGGTAATAATCTACATCCTCCTCCTCCACCAACTATTCCAACTACTCCACCAAGTAGGAGAAGCTTTGACGCACTTTGCCCTTCAAAAATAAAAAGTGTAACTAGATATTGTTGCTGTACTTGCTTCAAACCAATTTGAATCCAGTACTCTAGGCCACTTTGTGAGACCTGCCAAAATAAATTTTAACCAAACATTGCTATGATCTCTTTTTTTCTATGCTGATTTCTTTAAGTGTAATCTTGAATAAATTTAAAACTTTTGCTAAAAAAAAAAACATATGGAACAAGTTGTCGTTGTTTTTGTATAGTTATAAGTTTTTGTTTTGAGTCAATGTGGGCTATGCCAATAAATGTTGTTTAAAATGAATTGACATATTAGATTCCAAAAACATTATACTAAATAGCAACCTATAAACTTAAACTAAAAACAAAATAAATAATCGGTAGGTTTGCAAGACGAAACTTGGTAAATATAAGTCGTCGAATTTGTAACCGGTGTATTAAACACGTCAGTGGAATTGTAATTAATTCATGTCAGTCACAGAGGGTTAAGAAAAAGTTGGTTTTGGTAAAAATTCTTGAGAAAAATGGAAAAAACTAATAAGCAAAAAATAAAAAATTGCTTTTCAATGTTTTCAATGCAATTTCCACACAAATGATATCTGTGATTAGGACAAATATATGTAATTCACACATTCATCAGATCCAACACTGTGCTCATCGCTGTTTTTATCAAGTTTGCAGATATAACAGCGACCTAGTTTTTTCGGTTTTTTTTTTGCATCTGGTGTTTGTGCCAAACGAAACGAAGTTGATTGTGAAATTGATGCTGATGGTTCTGGTTCGTCTGGTATATTTTGAAAATCACGAGCAACTGCGCGGGCAGTTTAACTACGGGGCATACGACCTTCAATATACGGACAACACAAATTTCACTCCGATTTTATGTAGATAATATTTAAATTATCGTTCCACAATGGATTTACCATTGGCGCAATAAACTCCATCAAGCAGAACACAGCATTATCCCATACATTCTAATTACATATGAAAAAGCAAAATAAATTAGTACTATTTATGTAAATCTTTGAATTGAAAAGACTTAGCTTACAAAATTTTTTAACAAACCTCGCTGCACAATAAAAGATGACCTATTCTGTTGATGAGGTGATATACATATGTATTTTATATTCAGCCTAGGAATTAGTTGCAATAAAATTGAAAAACTGAGCCAGTATTTCATGGAAATTTATTTTTCCGTCTTTTCACTTTCCACTCAGTTGCCACCAAAATTTGCATTTCTCTCATTTGTGAAGTCAGCTCAGTCAATTCATTAATATATTGTCCAGTAAATGTAAGTGACTTTGTGGTCTAATCGCATTGCTCAAGTAATGGCAAAGTACTGTGCAAGCGCTAGCAATGACAATAATATCGTGCACATTCATTCCCTCCAGCAGCTATAGGGCACACTCCATAGTATTGTACTATTTTCGATATGAACGTCGATGCTTTGTGGTTTGTGGAATCAATACTGAGAAAAGAAAGCAAGCGATTTGGTGTATCTAGAAAATACAGTAATTTGTCTGCACTTACCGCTACACGTACATATGTATGTGTGTGTGTATTTGTCTGCTTAGTAATCACCTAACCAAAGGTCAACATGAACTTCCTGTATGATGGCAGGTTGTAGGTCTACGTTAGCTTACAACCGCCAATACACTCACACTTTTCACTTGGAGTTATTTAGTAAGTGCATCTATATATACATATATATATATAAATATATGTATGTGCCTTTATTTTAGAGTGTTTAAAGGCATGAGTGCATATACATATTTGCTAGCCGAGGTTCGCACTACACGGCTGACCAACAAGTGCCAGGCGACTAGCTAGACTGGGCCCTTACATGTCGTACATGGCGTATGAGTGCTCGGGAATGCAATATTTTCAGTTCAGTTATTTTTTTTATATATATTCTTTCTTTGTTCCTAACCTAGTATGGTGCATAGTTATCTGGAAGTGCAGCCGCTTTGCGAGTTCACACTCGTGGACACATAAGCACAGAAGTCTGTAGGCAAGTAAAATTTAAAAGTGTAAATCTGCGGTTCGACTAATCAGTGACACTGACTGCTTTGAAATAAAGTATTTTTAATAAATATTTTTTTTTAATCTAATTCTGTTATAAATCTAAATATGATCCATCTGGCTGCTTACAAAAAGTATTGGCTGATTTAAGAAAATGTTTAATCAAATGCTTTAAGGTATTTTATATATTCCTTCTTTTAGTTATTGTTTTTTCGAAAAAACCAGGAGGTGTGTATTTTATTTAAGAGTGGTTGCTAGAAACTCATTCAAAAGCCACTAAAATCATTTATAACAATTTTAAACACAATTTTTGGGTGGTGAAAAATTTCAATACAGAACGATTGCCTCGAGTGAGCATACCAAATATGCCAAAGGGATCTGTTTGATGGTCAAATTAAGGTTTCATTTATGTCAAAGGTTTTTTTGACATGTGCGAAATAACTTTTAAAATTTTAATCTGAGCAAAATATTTTCTTTGAGCATATAAAATAAAGTTTCAGTAGCAATTTTTTTTGTAAAACAACTTAGCCCATTAATGTAACACATAGTGTAGTTTGTCTCCAAACTAAATTTGACAAAGTTTGGTGGAAAATCTTTCCGATATACATGCTTTTTTTGATCCTTTATTTGACAATTACCTAAATTTTTGATTAAGAAAGCAGCCAAAAGATGCAAAAAGTTGATTTATTTTTAAATTTAATGGAAAATTGTAACGAAAAACTTACGCCTATAATTGTTGGTTATGCGCCCGACCATTTTGTTTAGCTCAGGATGGTACTTTGAAAGTTACTACTAAATTTGTAAGTTTTTTCTCATTCCTTGATCGCAAATAATGGAAACTCAATTTGACCACCAAACAACATTTTGACTTACATAGGTCGAACTTTTTGGGTGGCAGTCGTTCCACATAGGAATTTTTTACCACCGAAAACGGTGTCACAAAGTGTCAGAAAAAAGTAAGGGGATTTTGAATGAGTTTACTTCAACGATTTCGTTCAACCATTCAGTGTATTCGGCAGATTCGGTTTATTCGACAAAAGGATGCGACTGTATAAACTTAATGTTATCTTATAATTATAAATTATATTTAACCAACTCCGTTCCGGTAATTTCGATATCAAAAATGCACCAAGCACTGGACAAGTTGTCGAAAATATCGATAAAACAATAGAAATTGTCGAGTCCAACCGTCATCTAAACACCGTTTGGATTGCCCAGGAGCTAAGCATAGCATAAAAAAAACCTTTGGAAAGATTTAAATAAGGCTGGATATAAGCAGAAGCTCGATGTATGGGTGCCAATCGAATCGCCGTTGAATCGCAACCAAATCGATCCATTTCTGGAAGGAGGCACCTTATACTGCGGACCAATGGATTACTACCTGGTTCTGTCTATGGCGAAAGATTATGCTGGTGAAAAATTCGCCTCACGATAAGCTTGTGATAATCTACTGTCCCAATTTTTTGCCAATAGGGACGAGGATTTCCATTAAAGTGCCATTATGAAATGACCCTCAAAATGAAAGCAAATTATCGTACAAAACGGTGCATATTTGCTTTAAATCTGATCATTCTGACTATGCAAAAGGAAACCTTCAATTTAACTCACAAATAATGGATTTCTTTTTACCTCACCTATATAATACTTGCTTACACTGAAAAAGTATTGTAAAAGAACCTAAGAAAAAATTTCCCTATTTTGATGTAATTTTTGGTTCATATTGCAATTTTTTTTTGCCCGACTGAGTAAAGCTTTCCTCAAAATGAATATAACCAGCATGAAGCTAAATTTGTTTTCTTTAAAAGTAGTTAATATTTATCAAGCGTCATTTCATTTTTTTTTTTTTTTTTTTTTGTGAAGTTTGCCGATTTTATAAGGTGTTATTATTGAAAGCGAAGAAACGCCGGATAAAAGTAAAATAAAAATAAACAATTGAAAATATTGAAGTTGGTTTTTGTTTTAGGCGAAAAATCAATTTGTATGTGTAAGAATCAAAGCGAATTCATACAAGGTGATAGCATATCATGAGCTGAATGCTTGTTCTTCTCTCCGAATTCATTAGGTTGTTTTGTATACACAAACAAAATACATAAGCAAACTGGGCGAATTCAGTTTTTGACCATTCACTCGCAAAATTACACTAACAAAATACACGGCGGATTCGCTTTGTTTATCTTGCTATCACCTTCTATGGATACACCTTGTGTGAGAATGTGGGTTTGACAATTTTTTTATATTGTTAACAAATTTCAAAAACATTCAGACTGGCTTTCAGTGAGTTTAACTTATAAATATTTGTATCATGTTTTCAATGCAGATAACTTTTTTGAGTTCACAAATATTTATAAATAGTTTTTCGCTTGATTTGATTTATAACGACAAAAATTATTTAGTTTCATGTTTAGTTTCATGTTAGTAGGAGGGGAGTACTGTATTTGATAAGTAAGTGTAAAGTAGAAGGACAACAACAGCTCACACGGCGACTGGTTGGCACTGCAGTTGCATGCTAGCCTTGCTGGCCTGGGACCTGGATGACCTGGGATGTAAACTTGACAAAGTCTAGATATAACTCTGATGAGGTGATTTGATTTTTCCAATACTTTCCAAATAAAAAACTGGGTTTAAGCTAAAAGTTTTTTTTTGATATAAAACTTGCTTTCAATCCAAAAACGCTTCCTTGAATTTATAACTTCTAACTTTTGAAAAAAAAAATCTCTTAATCTATCCTAATACCTGGCACAGCTACTGTATATATCTGCCCTCCAATGTGTATGCTCGTTTTGTTGGTTGGATTAAGGATATCAATGGCGCACCGCCGCCTATAGCTGGCTGCTTGCTCGAATGGCTGTTAGCCGCCACGAAGTGTTGTGAATGTTGACCTTTTGACTTTCGAGTGTACTATGTAACTACTCAGTAACTTGCACCGCAGCTACACCTAACAGTTCGACACTCCGCACATGCAAACATATGTACACTCTGATTTGTTTGTACTACATAAATATGAGACACACACGCACACCCACATATGTACATAGATTCGTGTGTGTGTGTATGTGTGTGGTTACAGCAAGTTAATAACATTGTATCGACTGACCGTTCATGGAATGCTAAAGTGCGCCTGGGTGCAATGTGGCTCCATGTTTTTAAAGCCACTGTGTGCTCTTTCTTTTTTTTTTTTTTTAATATTTTCCATCTCTTCTGTTAGAACGTTGTTGTTTTTTTGTTTTTTTGTGCAAACACTGCATTTTGGTCTATTGAAAAGCATTTGAAAGATTGCGTTGTAGCAGAATAGGCAATGAAAGTGTGAAGGTGCACATCTGTTGCTTTTCAACGCTATGGAATGGGGAGAGTATGCATTTTATGTGGAATTTATTACTCGCGTGTCCCACGTTGTGTAATCGGCATTTGGGGGTTTAATTAAACCACCTGCAGAATAGTGGTTTTTCTTCTTCTTTAATTTTAGTTAAACGAATTTTGTTTGAAGTGAGTATAAAAGACTCTATGTGTTCTATGTGAATTATAAGTATTTGCAAAGAAAGCAACGCGGAAGATTTGCATTGCTAGCTAGTGAGTACTCATAGCGAAAATCTAAAAATTAAAATGCGGATTCTGCTAGCCTTCATGGGCTTAAATACGAATCATACGAAAAAATATTCCAACAGGTGGTAATTATTACCCAGTGTGTGCCATTTGTGTTATTTTGAAGTATCAAGTGTAAATCAATATATTTTGTTTATTTAGTTGTTTGCAGATAAAAATCATAATAAAATTTAAATATCTTACTAGCTTTTGTTCATACAAAAAAAGATTCGAAAACAGATTATTACTGTTTCCACTGTGCCAAACTTTGACAATAGCGTTGCCCCAAACGAATATTTGCGGGGAAGGGAAATCGCAAACCTAAATTGGGAATTATTTACAAAATCATGGAAATGTGCGTGTTTTTTTTTTTAATTAATTTTAATATTTTTCTTAAAATCCTTAAAAGAATAGCAGAGAGCAAAAAGAGGGATAAAAATATTTTTGGTACTCGTAGATTTTTGGAGCTTTTGATACATTCGGATTAGGTTGAAAAATCCATTTTTAACGCCGGTTCACACTAAAATCTTATTTTCACAATATATTTTAATCACAAATCGACTTCAGGGACTGCAGCAATTAAGCAAAAGCTATTTGATTATTGCCAAAAAGGCAAACATAAGCGTCAAGCAGTTATCTGTACACTGTGTCGGTTTTGTAGTTTAGTCTCTTGTTGAACAGTGGATCATTTCTAGGATCATATTAGATTGTTACGTTGGTTTCAAAATTTTTGTGTTTAAAAATTTATTTAGTTCAAATCAAAGGGGATTCATTAAAAAATCTTTTCAACACATACATAATATTTCAATTTCTACATCAAAAAAAAAAAAATAAAATCTCATGTTACGGTGTTTGTGGTCACACTTCTCCGAAACGGCTCGACTGCTTTTTATGAAATTTGGTAGGTATGAGACCTAACTGAGACTGAGAGAGTTTCCGCTTGTTTGAAAAGTCAAAATTTAATTAAATTGCACACAAGTTACATATAAGCGGTATTAAAATATGGGTGTCAAACGGTTCGTCTCGGCGAGGGAAGGGGTCCATAATTTTTTTTTTTTTTTAAAACAGTTGCCCCCTATTTGAAAAGTCGAATTTAATAAAACGTCAATTCTCGCTATTTGTCCCATCTGTATTTATACATCTACAATATTTAATTTGTTTTCATTCGCTCTATTCCATTTTGTTTCTACCTACTTCTTTTTTTTTTTTAGATGCCAATTGTATATCTCTCTTCTACTAATATTTTCGCCTTCTTAATTATGGCAGTTTATATCTAATTGTCACTACTGTCTGTTTGATCACCATAATTATCGAACGCACATATGAGGCGATCAGCGCCAAAACGGCCTAAGCCCAAAAAAATGGTTCTGAGAAAAACGAGATTAAAAGAAAATAAGTTTTTAAAATATTTTTTTTTTTTATTAATCGTAAATAAATATTAGTTGTAATATTTGTTTTAGGTTAATCATAAAGTGTTAATTAACTTGCATTATTATTATAGGGTCCGTTTCTTTGTGACCTAGTTGCTAAAGAGCACTAGGTAGGATAAGAGTTAATATGTGTAGGAAAAATATCCGAGTTTAGCCAACTTGTTAAAATGATGTTCGACCTGAGATGTTGGGAAGTGAAAAAACTACACTATTGTGAATGGGTCCTAGGAATATACTTGGGAAATTTTAGTTTAAGACGTAACTCGGTTTTATTTGATTAGTATTTTTAAATATACGTCAACCTAAAATTTGTTTGCACAGCTATTTGCCGTTCTTAAATAGCACTAAAACAAGCGCATCTTTCATGAAAGATCCCAACAGGGTTTCTTTTGCAACTAAGGAAGGTTTTATCCGAGTTGGAGCGATCTTTTGAAAGTCGGGTACAATAAAACGGGCCCATAGTTAAAATTCAGAGGTGGTAAACTGCTGGGTTGCACCTAAAATGTTGTGAGAGATAACGCAACGAGAACCAGAAAAAGTCGACGGACGACTTCTGTGGTTTGGGAAGCTCTTTTGGATTTTGGCGATCAAGACGAAAAGCACGTTTTCAGTTTCAGCAAATTAAGAATTAAAGTTGAACGTCTAATATTAAAATTTAAAGAAAACAAAAAAAGCCAATCGCAACAAAAATAAGCGGATCAGCACTTTTGGATTTGAAGCTAGGATAACTCAAGCCCCAATAGACTTAAAATCGCGGAAGCTCCAAGGTATATATAAATATATAATATACTTTTACGTACATGCGTAACACTTTATTAATAATTCTTTAAACCAAGCTAGCTATACAACTACAGTAAAAGCAATAACAAAAAATGTCCGACCGTCGCTATTTTAGAGTCGAATTGTTATTAATTGGTGGTATTTTATTTGCACGAATTAATTGGAATTTATATATACCTCGAATTTCAATACCAAGGTAATTGGTTATATTATGTAATAGCTGTTCGCTTTGATTTCATGCCGATTAACCCCAGAGCCATCCGATTTCTGGGTTTTCTGGGCTTCCTTTTTTATCAGTATACAAAAAAAGAAAAGAGAAAAAACAAAAAAAATCGAATTTAAAGGAAACATTCTATAAATACCCATAAACTGAATTATTCAAATGAATCTTGAAAATAGTTAACTACGTCAACAAAGAAAATTAAAGCGTGTAATTTAATTAATTAATTTAATTTTAATTTAAAGGTGTGTCGGAATAGGAATTTTCTAATTTTTTTATTCTATTCTCTGTCGCTACACATGCAATTAGAACTATAACAGAAAGAAGGTTTTTTGAGTTTTCTGTAAATTTAGCATTTTTTTATTGGATAATTATTTACTAAATTTAGGATAATGTTAGATGTAAGCTGAATTTATAAATAAAGTTGTTTGTAAGATTATGGATACCTAAATAATATTTTTTCGTATAAAAACTAAGTGCTAGGTTGGCAGAGGCAAGCGCCTAATAATATATTTAAATCCAATGGAAGGGAAAGGTAAGAGTAGCTCAACCAAATTTGGGTGGGCATAAGTTGGTGGTATGCTATATTGTGGCTAGTGGGGATTTTAATAGGGGCAAGGATAAATTTTTCTTTTATTTCAGTGTGCAGTTTGAGATTATTCCATTCACAGTATCTTTTTAGGAATCCACGAAGCTGAAGCTCCGGGATGAGCCAGTGCACACTGCCTAGCGTTGAACCAGAAAGTCAACTGCTAATCGTCAGGAAGGTAGTTGAGCTGTGAGCCTTGGAGTTCATAACAACAAATTATTTTAAATAGTGAAATATGGGTGTCAAATGGTTCATGGCTACATTCATTGCTGCCAAATTTTTTCGCAGATATTGGACCATGCTCTTTTGGAGCATATTCGTCGTTTGTGATGCGCGAAGATTTGATTGAAAGCAAAACAAAAACTGTGTTGAAAAAATTTGCGCAAGCTTAAATTAGTGCAATTAATTGAGTGTTTGAAACAAGAGCGTGCACGTTTTCGTCGTCTGTGATCAGCACTACAATGCCAAATAACTAAGTGCTTCCAATGCATTCATTAAATGCTTCCAAATATTTACCAATCTATTTAATTCATGCCAGATGCTTCATCAATTCGCCACTCGCTATAGGATGACGAAACGAATACGTTTGGTATAGTATGGACCGATTCATAACATAGTATCGATCATGGTCCGGTCCCGATCCGCTCTCGGTCTGGTAAAATGTTATCATATTCACACATCGCACCTAGATACTTAATTTTTTTATCAAGAACCGTATGAGTTATATCAAAAAAATTGATATTTAATCATTATTTTGAGATTTAAGAAACTTTCGCTCATTACTAATCAAAAAATGCTGAGTTTTATTTTTATATTCAGAAAAACTAATGACGTACCGAAAATGAAAATATAGTTTTAGTGGTTCAAGTTTTTTGGTCATAAAAAATAATAATTTTTTCAGTTTTTTTTTAATCAAAACAAAAAAAATGTTTGTTAAAAAAAATATTTTTTTCTTTTGTAATATTTCTATATTTTTTTGCTCAAAATTTAAAATTATTTTAACTTTGAGAAACAAAAATTGTCTTTTGAATTGCTGTTTTTTTTTTTGGTGCAGTACTAAAAACTGAAAACGCCACGACACTTTTTTAATAAGTAACAAATAAAAAAAAATGAAACAAATTTTAAAAACTTTGTGAATATGCAGTTTTGTAGACAAAAATATTAAAAGAAAACTCAAAATACGTTAATTGGAATAGTTATTGATTTCTTCACGGAAATTTAGAAAAAAAGTCATTGTTTTCGGTTCCAACTTTTTACAAAAAAAAAGATATAAATGTTTTCCTTTACAAAATTGCAATAATGTAATAAAATTAGCTAGCATGTCATTTACATCTTCGTATTTATAAAATTAAATTACAAAGTTTCGTTATTTGTTCCACAGGCCAACAAGATGTACACACATTTACCTTTTTCAAAAGTCCACATATCTTTATTCTTAAGCGCTTATGATGATTTTAAATATTACATTTTTTTTTCTCTTAGTAAATATAATTTTAATACAATTTTGCAATACTACTTTCACTAATCACATTTGATGGCCGTATTTAAGCAGAAAATATAGGCAGATTATAGCATTCACATCATTCGGTACATGACGTTCCAGGTTCGCTCTTGCACAAAGAAATTTGTTTGGGATCGACCGTGACTGGGAATGGGATCGAACCAAAACTTAACTGTTACCGCAGGTATGAATGCATACAATTTTTCTTTTTACTGGATTTCATTTTACCGGAGCGAGAACGAACTGGGAGTGAGTGGACCGCGAACGGTACCAAGAGTTAATCGGCCATAAGTGAAATGTAATGAGGCTGTACTTAGCGATGTTGGAATAAAAGAACTAAATAAATTAACTGGGTGTCGAAAGAAAATATCTCGTAGCTAACAAAAAATTTACCCATACACATACGGTAAATTAAAACAATATTGAACATGAACAATTAGGCTAAAAGTAATTTAAATTGTCTACCCAGTGAACTGTGTGGATTCAGTCAAGTGAACTTGGAGCAAAAGCTACATAACCGCTGACATTCAGCAATTCAACAGCGAACCCAACTAAAATAATTCAACAGCGAATTCTCCACTATTATCAACACCTCTACGTTCAACATCAACAGCGTCGCTCTCAGCACTCTAGCACCGTAATCATAAGAATCAACGATACAATGAATTGTTGCTTTGGCCCGTCAACACTAACACCATAATCATCATCAGTCCTTCGCTCATCAGGCTCATCAACTCTAGCACGCGGTGGGAGCAGCAGCAGCAACAGCAACAATACGACGATGAACACAATTAAAAATGACGTCGCTGACCAACTAATTGCAACCTCAACACTAAAGTCAAATGCTGGCCGCACGAATTGCAGCTGATAGTGGGAAGGATGTATGCAGAGGGGAGGCGAAAAGAAAATACCGTTAGATTCATTCGAGCATTAATGATGCGCTCGGATATATACCCTCCTCATAGCTTTATTATCAGCTATTTTGCAGCACTCCAACAACAACAGCAACACACACACAATGCACCGTTCGCACTGAAAGTGTAACAACTAAAGCAAAATTAACTAAGCATAAGCGAAAGCTCAAGTGGGATATACACGGGTACAATTGTGGCAAGTGAGAAGTGAGGAGATAGATAGAGGAAAATAGTAAAAAAAAAAAATAAACATTTTGAAAAAACTACAAAACCAAGGATACTTACTATGAGCTTCAAATAAAAAGTGTAACAAAGTATGGGTGCACAATGGCACAAGCATAGCATGGTAAAAGTGAATGAGAATGCGAAAGTTTGGTTGAGGGATCTTCGTCAAAGCTTTGCACCACCAACGACTCATACTGGCCAAGCGCGTATGAATGGAAGTTGAAAATGCTACTGGCGATTCAAGTTTAATTGTGCAAATTAAATGTGCGGTCCGTTTGTTGCTAGCGAGCTGGGGCGAACGCTTGGATTAAGTCATGGTCAGTGGCATCAGCTAAGTGCATTGGGGCAATGCTATTCCCCTATACAATACGAAACTTTTACATAGTGCATACGGAGATCGGTTGTGTATAAGTACCCTGTCGAAAATGGAATTGCTTTAAAAGAACTACAAAAAAAAAAATACTTTTTAACTAACTACGAGTGGTTGAAATTCTTTCTTTATTCTTCTAAGGAATATAGCTGTTGCTTAAAATCCACTATTCGACTAGTCGATAAGGAACTTAGTTGATAATCCAATACCAATACTAAGTATTCGACTTTCCGTTCACTTCTGACTAATCGATCGCCACTGAAAATCAATAAATTTATAAAAATTTCATTATAGTGTATAACGAGCTTGGTCAATAAGCATAAACATTAACACACACATATAAAAAACAATAATTTTTTGAAAGAAAATAGTTATGTGGTCGAAAAATATAAAACTAACCCCTAGACGACTACACCTTTCTCAGTTTTAGTTCAGAAAGTTGCAAATCATATTCAGAATTTCCATTTCAAATTCAGAAAATTGCAGTTGAAGTTCAAAATTTCCACTTTAAACTTTGAAAACAACAATTCGAATGCGTCATACTTTTCATAATGATTTGTCAATGCTTACTGAACAGAAATGTCAAAACGAAATGTCAATTGATAGCTTATCCCTATCGAAAGTTCTAGTAGTCTAATAAAAACACCCTTTAGTTGGTCAAAATAAAACTTTTTTTTAATTTTGGGTTAAAAGTTTTCCTGAGAACTTCTGCATTTTTTTTTCAATATCTTAAGAAAAAAAAAACTAATATAAAATACTTATTCTAACTTGTGACACACTTGCTCTATGCAACAAAAAATCTCGAAATCAAACAATGAAAGTTTCTACATCTGAAATGGAAATTCTTAATTTGAAGGGTAACTTTCTGAATTTGAAATGTAGTTTTCTGAATTTGAAATGGAAATTCTGAATTATATGAATCGAATTTCTGAATTTGAATTGTAATTTTGCGAATCAAAAATTAAAATTTTTAGCCTGAAATGGAAATTCTGAACTTGAATTGTAACTTTCTGAATTTTAATTGGTGCTTTTCTGTGTTGAAAAAGACATTCTGAATTATAATTGCAACTTTCTGAATGTGAACGGGGAAATTCCGGATTTAAATTGTAATTTTCTGAACATGAATTGCAATTTTCTGAACTAAAATAAAAATTCTGAATATGAATTGACACTTTCTGAACTAAAACCTAAAATGGTGTAAACTAAAAAACTTAAAAAAATGGCAAAAATTCAAAAAAAAGTTTAATTTCCACCTGCTATAAATCTGCGTGTATAAGACCGAATATACTTATAGATAGTATTTATCTACAAAATAATAATTAATGAAACGAACTACATATTTTTTACACAAAATTTATTTCATATTTTCATGTTATCCTATTATAATTTTCATTTTATTATAAATTCATATTATCCATATTTCGTGTCTTAACTTTATGTTAAAAAATAACTAAAATAAAAAATTTAAATAATGCCATAAATTCTAAAAAAAAAAATTTTTGATCAAAATTCTAGAAGTATACTTATGTACTTTATATATGGCTAGTATTCATCTACAAAATAATAATTAGTAAAACTAATTCCATTTTTATAAATACATTTTACGTATATTATTTAGTGAAAATATATTTTACACTATGTATTAACACTAGAAACATACATGGATATATATTTGGTGCAAGTTAGACCAACATAATTAATTAATTAATTTAGCATTATTTTTCTTCAAAGCATTTGACTTCCAACTACTTTTTAAATCGGTAAATTTTTTAGACTTTCTTTTTCCGACAGGGTATGTTTGTACTATGTGTATTTATAAAAACATTTGAAGTAGAATTGTGTGTGTTATGCACGGTATAATGTTTTTTTATTATTGTTATTGTTAGAGTAGTGACCCAAAAGTGACTAGGAGTGTTTTAGACAAAATAATAAAATGCAATATACAGTGGAAACCGGTAATGAGTGGTAGTTGAAATGTGGCTATAGAGTATTTAAATATTTCACAGGTGTACGGGTACCGGTGAAAAATGCGAGAGTACTTATTTTGTGGTTTTAAAGGGAAATACAATTCAAATAGTTTTATGTGCGCGGGGAAGTGGAGAAATATTATAACTGACCAATTTGTAGCATTGATAGTGATCATTTAAATGACATTTATTAGGTAATCATTGCAATAAACATATAGCGCTAAATGGGGGAAAACGTGGTGAAATAAAATAAAATTTTGCTGGAAGTGTTTTCTCTATCAATTCAAGCGGCGTTTCGAGACATCATCAGTTTCATCGGTATGTAAATTTGTTAATCGATTTACTATTATAGACGCGATCGATGGTTAACGATATCAGTGAAAAAGTGCTGACTAGCTTCAGGGGTTTCAACAAGACGGGGCGTCATGGAACACAACAATCCAAACAATGCGGTTTTTGCCTTTTTCACTGATATCGAAAAGAAATTGAAAAGAGGCGAGATTGATTGGCCACCAAATTCCCCCTATTTAAACCCGCCGGACTTCTTTTTGTCTGGCTATTTAAAAGTATGAATGAAGGCGTTCGAAACTGAAGTAGCATCATGTTTGAGAATACAGCCAGCGGCCATCGATTTGTTTCTCTTGTACAGCTGTAAAAAGACAACATTTTGTCAACTGCCTCCACGTCATGAAAAAAAAGTATTTGAATTGCATTTACCAGTTGTTTTGTTATAATACTGAATAATTTTTGTTTGCATTATACTTTGCTGGACTACGATTTTTTTGCCTCTTATACTGGCTTTTTTTGTGTGATTTCTCGCACAACGAGGGGAAGAAGCTGAACTGTAAAACTGAGGCACAGTGAGACGAACATGGCTGATTCACATCAGTGCGTAGTCCTAATCATTTATTCTTCTTATGCTTACAGATATTGGATCCAAGAATAATACCACTTTATTAAAAGTATAATTATAATTTTAATGAAAAGTAGCAAAGCTAAAAGAACATCTAAAATTCCCTAATAAGATGCCCTTCTTATTATGACTAGGTATGTATTTTCAATTAAATAAAGAACATAATCTGTAAAACTAAGATGAAAGTTTGCATTGCAATTAAGAAGGTGACCCGTTGAATTAAAATGAAAACCTTTTCAATAAAATTATGAAGGGAATCTCGGTTTTCATTGGAATCTCCTCTTAATTTTTATAAGCTGAAGATCTTATCAAATTAAAAATTATTGGCCCCTATTTTTTTTTGAAGCACATTATGGACAATTATAATAATTTTAAGTACATACATATGTCTGTATGTATTATTGTAAAAGGTTTTACATATGTATTTGTTTATGAGATATATGGGAACAATTAAAATAAGTATTTATATAAATTGGTGTTGCCAAATTAGGCGCATTATGGGACGCGCCTTTTTTCGAATATTAACACAATTTTAGACTGATAAAGATATCTATTTTTGAAAACATTTATTCACTAATGAATTCACTAATAATTTACATCTGAAATCAAGGCGAATTCATATAAGGTGTAGTTACTAAAGCAGCCGATTTGATTTTTTTTATTCACCTACCAAGGCGAATTCATACAAGGTGATAGCATCCCATCAGCTGAATGCTTGTTCTTCTTCCCAAACTCGCTGGGTTGTTTTGTTTATAGCAACAAAGTACATGAGCAAACTGGGCGAATTCAGATTTCGAAATTTCACACGCAAAATTACACAAACAAAATACACAGCGGATTCGCCTTGTTTATCTTGCTATCACCTTCTATGGATACACCTTGTTCACCTACATGTATTTTGTTTTTGTTTTTGCTGAGCTTTCAAAAGCCTTACGGCAAAAACAAAATGTATGTAAATTTTGACAACTCTTACCCAGAAGCAAAAACAAAATACATCGGAATTTGTAGTTGTACTTATAACACCACCTTATACCTATGAATACGCCTTGTCTGAAATCATATTTCATTTTTGAAACTCTATTCATTGAAAACTTCTGGAACAATAAATAAGTAAGTCAAAAATTTGCATTTTGGAAATACAAAAATTCAAAGGACACTATTCATAATATTAAACTAAGAACAACTTAAAGCAGATTATTCACAAAGTATATATGGGTGTTAAGACGTTAAAAGAAAAAAATTTAATTAAAAAGGTCTCTTTTAGAAATAAAAAGTTATCCTTATTAATAAATTCAATAAGATTCTACTCCTTTTTCAGTTTTACTTCAGAAACTTACAATTCATATTCAGAATTTCCATTTCGAATGCAGAAAATTGCAATTGAAGTTCAGAAAATTACAATTTAAGTTGAGAAGTTCCACTTTTAATTCAGAAAAGTTCAATTCAAATTCAGAATTTCCAATTAAAGTTCAGAAAAAAATAATTCAAATTTAGAATTTCCATTTTAGATTCAGAAAGACCCAATTAAAATTCAGAAACTTACAATTGAAGTTCCGAATTTGCATTTCGAATTCTGAATTTTCACTTCAAATTCAGAAAGTTACAATTAAAATTTAGAAAGTTGCAATTGAAATTCAGAATTTTCATTTTAACAAGAAGTTATCTCCTTATTTGCAGTAGTTTTCTATTTCAATACATTTGAAAAGAAATTGAAACCAATATTAAAAAGTAAAAACTTCTTCGATTTTGTCCCCTCTCGCACTTCTTGGCCATCAAGCTTTTTTAGACGCCGATGTCTTTAATTCTAAATGAACTTTTTAGGTCCGTGTTAAATAACGAACCCATCATTCTTCTGCATTCGAAACATTATAAAAAGCAGCAAGCGTATTTCGAGTTTTGTTATTTTTAGCAAAGTCAGAAAATATTTATGAACAACGATAAGCTATAAATACATATGCTGTGAGAGTTACAAAATGAAAATTAGTAAGCAAAAAAATTAATTTAGAAAAATTACAAAAAAGGCCCTCATGTTATGGACTCAGGATCGCCTCTTTACGTACAGACTTCCTCTTCCAGCAGAAAGTTAAATATAGGCGATACAATATAAAGTTATAATCATAATTTCCACTTACTCTGCTTTAGATATATTAAAAAAAAAAAAACAAAAAAACTAGACTGTACGCAGAAAAAAAGAAGAAAGATCGATACTAATTTCTTAGCCATGCATGCAGGCACTTAACCCAATTCAAAGAACCCATAAAAACATAAACTTTAAAAATTCGTTCATACCTCGTACGCTGCTTGCCTGGCTTGGAGATCAAAGAAACCTAAAAAAAAATTGAAAATATATGTATATTTGCAATAAATTCACTCGCCTTATTGCTGGCAGTTGCAACATTTTATTGCATATTCACAATCGCACAATTCATGGTTATATGGCATTTAACGTCTCTACATACATATTTACTTTATATATTTCGGCTAGGCTTTGTAAGCAGCCGGCGAGTCTAAGCAGTTGTTGTACTCACTCCGTTGGTCGTTCATTCGACTTCCGTTGCAGCAAGCACTTCCTGGGCTTTTGTGTGTAGCGCCGGCAATCGCCGCAGCCGTGCAGCGTCATTCATTTTGTCTCGATTGAAATATGTAAGTATGTGTCTGAACACATGTAAACCACAAAACATACAAACACAAATACATATATTCTTACCTATAAAAACAAAAAAAAAAACAAAATAAGATGTGAAGTTTTTCTGGGAGATTTGCAACAAAACCAACTACTTTATGCATTGGCTCGCTTCGCACCATTTTCGACTATCTTCTACCTCTTTTCTTCGGTCAGTTGCCTAATCTTTGCGAAATTTCTTTTCTTCTTTCCATTCATTCCATTTATTTTGCTTTACATTTATGCATTTAAGTGCAACATTTTATTTTATTTTTTTGTTTTTTTTTTTTTGTTTTTGCTGTTGGCCAGCGGCCAGCAATAGAGTATTTCATTCATTTCTTGTCTTGGCCACTGGCCACTGGCTATTCAACCGATTTCCTTTGGCAGCTACTCTATTCAAAGGCACTAACTATTTTTGCTTTTCCTGCTTCTTCTTCTTTGCGATTTTCACTATTTTGTTTTTTTGTTTTTTTTGTTTTTTGGTTAGAGTTTTCAATTTCTTGCCCAGACCCAGACTAGTGTCCACCGTAGAGAATGTGAAAAGCAGCAAATCGAAAAAAATAAACTGCCAGCAACTGATTTATGTAGATACATTAATGTACAATTTTTGAACATTTAAAGGAAATTCAAGCAAATAAATGGCACTTGGTCGTTGCACAGGCATACTTGCACACGTACTTAGATTTATCTAAAAGCCGTTGCTAAATGGTAACGTGCATTCAGGCTCGAAAAATAGTTGCAATTGCAGCTAAGATACTTTATGTCCTTTATGTCCTTAAAAAAAATGTGATTTTCTTTTGTACTAGCAAAAATCGATATGTTTGCCTGTCATGCTTAAAATATTTGGCAAACTTATTTTAAGAAATTTGATTAAAAACCCTTAACAAAAACATTAATATGACTAGCTTATTTCGATTGCAGCATTCAAATAATATTTTTCTCCACGCACTAAAAAAAAGTTGTGTGGGTTGAAGAAAGCCTACTTTGAGAAGAAAGAAAAGTGGAAATGAATTAATTGGCGGTAAATAAATATTTTTAACGTTTTTTTTTTGGAGAAACCCAATTTAATTTGATGTCGGCTTTTATTAATTTTATAGACACGTTCATTGAAGAAAAAGTTACGAAATTTCCAGCTATTCAAAATAAATAAAAATTTTTTAAGTGAAACTCCTTTAGCGGCATGCGAATGATTTTTAACATCGCGTAACGCATAACGATGGTCGTATCGATATCACATAATGAAGGTCGCGTCATTATCGCGCCACTTAGTCACAGCATGCCCATCACTACATACATACTTACATATGTATATAGCTTAGGACAATTTCGGCACTAGTTCAGGACTATTTGAGAGCACGTTCTGGACCGTTTCGGCACTACTTTCGGACTTGATATTTCTGGACCTTTGAGTTGTTCGAGACAGTACTGCAAAAACTATAATTCCTACTACTAATTCTAACTACTACTATTACTGCAACTCCTATTTTTACTAATGCTACTAAAAATTACTCCTGTTACTTTTACTAATTTCTACTAATATTCTCACTAAGGCTACTGCTAGTTACTGCTACTGATTTTAATAATTTTCACTACCATTAAAAATTTCTACAAATATTTTTGTTCATTTTTACTACTTTTATTTTTCCTTATACTAATACTACCTACTAATACTATTTTTACTAATTTCTGCTACTACTATTTTACTTTATGCTGCTACTATTTTTACTAATTTCAAATCCTATTTGTTATTAATGCTACTACCAATTACTACAAGTGTTTTTGCTAATTTCTACTACTATTTTTAATAAGTTTTACTACCATTTTTACAAGTTTCTACAACTATTTGCTCATTTACAATGCTATTGTTTTTCTTAATGGCAATACTACTTACTACTACTATTTTCACTAACTTTTGCTACTATTTTGGCTACTACAATTTTACTATACTGTACTACTATTTTACTATTTCTTATTAATACTACCACCAGATACTATTACTACTTTTATTAATTTCAACTAGTTACTGCTACTTTTTTTCCTAATTACTACTACTTTTTTGGTAATGCTGGTACTAAGTACTGGTAACTACTATTACTACTAAATGCTACTAACCATTATTACTGTTACTACTTACTTCTAGTGGCAGCTAACACTAACCCTCCTAGATTTAACTCTCTGTCTCTTTGTAGGATCGGCACAGAAGTTTTGCTTCTGGCTTTCGCACTTTAGTCCACACGCGGCTTTTTCAACCCTTTATTTTGGAGTGCTCTTTGTTTATTTCTTTCTTTTCTGATTGCAGTTTAGAGTGGAATTCCTGCTCCGCAGCATCTTAAGCTTTTCGTAATGACGTTTTTTTCTCTCCCCTCTCTTCTTTATCTCAAAAATACCTTCCTCCTCTTTACTCTTCTATACAGAGTGAAAATTTCTCAGCAGTATCGACGTGGTACTCTTTGGCATACCAGCTATTTCTGAATGGGGTGTAGTAAGCAACCACCTCTTCCGCAGCGTTACAAAGAGATTAGGAGATGGCGCCTGACTTCTTATCTGCGATTTTCAGTCGATGAAGAGTTGTTTGTTTAAGCTGAATTGAGAATCGAGTGCGAGAATCGAGTTAGTTATCCTTTGTGATTGCATCTATGTAAATAGCAGATTGCATTGACATTCTAGTTCCAAAGATCACGGACCTACCTCCTGACACCCCACAAAGAATCTTCACGTTTTGGTTAACACGTAACTGTTGGCAGTTATTGGTTTGAGATAGTGAAATACTTTGTATACTTACAATCCAGAATAAGCTCCACTAATAATGGCAGCTTGGGGAACAACGATGGGATTATTTTGTGGACTTTCGGGGATCAATTCTAGGCAAGATATATGCCTATATTAACAAGGACTACTGAAAATGATGAAATGATGGAATAGATAATCTCTATAATGACAAACTCACTAATTGTGTTGACTTGGGCATATCGTGTGTATAGACGATGATGCTTCGGTGGATGATCATTCCTAAGGTTGACGGCAGAGTACACGCTATAAGCGGAGCAAAGCAGTAAAGCTATATCGTGCTATAAATAGCATCATGTATTTTCTTATGTGTTTGCTTGATGCATGTCAGAGTGTAAGCGAAGATCAAAGCGTATTCATGCTATAAATGAAGCGTGAAGCTACAAAGTATGTTGTGAACTACTTTATAGCATGAATTTGCTTGAATTTTTGATATTCTTCTTGTTTTCTGTCATTTTAACAAATGTTTCGCTCTTAAATTATTATGTGTTTATGGAAAGTGAAAAGTAGTTAACTAAATGACATTTATATTACATTAAATTGACATTTATATTAAGCAAACTAGCATACACTCTGACATGTGATAGCTTTGATTATAGCAAGAAAAATTATCGCTTCAATCTTCGCTCCGCTTATAGCGTGTACTCTGTCGTCAACCTAAATCCGGAGACTTAGGAATGTTTTTTATTTCTGAGAAAAAATCTGAAGCATTTTTAAAATACTTTATATGAAAACTTACTTCATTAGTAAATCATTATTAATCTCGAGCCCTTGAGGAAACAAAAAGTGTTAGTTTTAGCCAATTCCTTTCTAAACGAAATGTTTTGGATGTTTAACAATGGCATTCTAAAAATTTTTTTGATCGATGTTCCTCGGGCACTATAAAAAAACTAATAAACATGTAATTTGACCTAAATTTGTTCAAGTGAACGGCGAAATAAAATAAGTGCTTAGAGAAATTTATTTTTGCCATTTCTGTTAAGCAAACCCATCTGATATGTTCGTTCGAGAAAATACCACCAAACAATCAGATACGACTTTGCGTATCCGACTGTCAAAAGAGCCATTTATGCTTTCGACTGGTACCTGCGATTCGACACTGATATGATAATTGATTAAATTTATTTGTAAATCCCTTTTAATCATTGGGTAAAATTTGTATGGCCTGGCGATTTGTAATATTAGGCTTTATTAACTCAAGAGGAGTTTCATTCATAAAAGTTCTCCTCTGAGTCAAATTCAACAATACTTAGAAATATTAGTGTAAATATTATAAAAAACAACCAATCATAGAGTTAAAACGCAAGTCTTCAACAAAAAAGTTAAAACAAGAAATGATCACTTCGATTATCGGCCACTCAGGAACGTGGACTGATCGAAACAATTCCTCGGTAAAGCGAAGCTACTCGAAGTAATGAGTGCAGAAATGGCAAAGAACATAGAAATTTCGTGGAATAAAAAAAAAAATGAATTTACCCATAAAATTTTGTTTGAGTTGATACGGATCACTATATGGATATATTGATTTCTTGGAATCAAGACGCACCCAGATTTGGAATTGTTGCACTCTCCAATCAGTATTTATCTGCGTGGCTTGACTGATTTCACAAACGAAGAAAAATATCTTAGTTTTTGGGCAGCAAAATTAATTTTTTTGCATAAATATGTAAATAATAATTTTGTAGTATTTGAATTGAAATAAAAGATATAGCGCTGAATTGTCCACTCGTGCCGTCATATGCTGATGACCTGATAAAATTTACAAATCTGACAGTTGACGAGTTCACTGCGCCTAAAACCATGTCGCAGAATATAACGGCGATGTCACGTTCTCAATAGGACAAAACCACTACAACAAATTTTGTTATCTTAGATGGCTGAAACCATTTCTTTGGCATAGTTTTAGGCGAAGTAAATCTGACAACTGTCAGGTTGGTAAATTTTGTCAGGTCACCAGCATAGGAGGGTTAATTTGTAGCGATCGGTAATGATTTGCTGATCAAAATACTATGCTTAAAATTATAAAATACTGAAGTGTTTCACACTCAAAAAAAAAAAACCTGTATTAAAGAAAAACAGCTATTAGCCCTCTCAGACGCGATGTCCCTTACAAGGGATTTACAATTTTTCAAAGTTTAACTTAGTTTTATAAAACTTCTGATTAAAAACATTGACGTGGGATATCATTTTCAAGTTAAATGGTTTATTGGCTTAAGTTATGTCACCATTGAAGTAATTTATTGTCAAAAACCGCAGTGCGCAGGTGAATTTCGTGAGTGAACGTTTCTTATGAAAATTTTGTGCTTACAAATTGTTTTATAAAAGTGAATTTCTTTATTAAATGTTCCTGAAAAAAATAGTAAGTATTACTGATATATCTATTTATTTATTTTGTTTACATAAAAAGTGAAATAAACGCGCCTGCCACGTCTCATCGTGCAAAAAGTAGATGTCCCTTAAATAGGACAAGATTACTCAACGGACACTTTTTAACTGCTCGCCATAACATTTTTTCCGCGTTTCATTTCAGCTCTTCAGAAATGACTTCACTACGTAAACTTAATGAAGAGGAAATACTTGATGCTTTGGAAAGATATTCCGACATTGAAGAGGATTTTGAAAATGATGTGGAGGATGCGGTTGAATGTGTCGTTGAAAAGATACGTCCTGCCCTGCAGAGTCTGCACTTGTAGCCCATAAAGGCACCGAAGTTGAAATTGCTTCAGAGCCTGAGGAAGATGTTGAAGATATCGAAGATGTTGAAGATATGGAAAATGTTGAAGAACTTGAGTTGCCAGAAATTTCTGATCAAATCCCGTTCAGTTTATAGCACCACCAGTGGACAGCAACCCTACAGAAAGGACCCCGTATTCCTTTTTCGTGAAATATTTGAGTGACGAGTTTTTTGAAAAGGCAGCGTATTATACAAATTTATATGCTACTCTGAAAGGTTCACTCTTCTCATTTAATCTGTTTATTTTTTACCGAGGCTCTGTTTTTAAATTTCAGGAGATTTAAGTTTTAAACAATGCAGCACTGATGAAATTCGTGTACTTATAGCTCAACATATTATGATGAGCTGCCTAAAGCTACCTCGCGTTCGAATGTACTATGATCGCCGTTGGAACTTGACGTTTTTTGCAAATAACATGACGGCTAATCGATTCTTTTCCTTGAGAAATCGTCTACATTTAACCGACATTTCTGCTCGTCCAAGTAGCTGCAAAGATCGGTTATTCAAAGTACGTCCCATCATTGAGCGAATTCGACGTCGACTGAACGAATTACCACTAGAGGAGAATCTGTGTGTGGATGTGCAAATAATCCCATTCAAGGGGAAATTCATTGCAAAGCAATATGTAAAATGAAAGCCATGCCCATGGGGAATCAAAGTATACTTTTTATGTGGAAAAAGTGGCATACCATACGATTTTATTGTTTACCAAGGTTCTACTACACCTATAGATAACGCTCTTGTCAAGACAGTGAGAAGCGCTTCTGCGATTGTTATTGAATTAGCAAAGCGAATCCCTATAGAAGGAAAGGGACATAAGTTGTATTTCGACAACTTCTTCCCTTTTTTTCAATTATTTGAAGTTCTTTATGACAGAGGTATTTATGCAGCTGGAACTGTTCGTTTCAATCGCTTTGCCAGACAAGAATGTAATGTCCAAACGTGGTCGAGGATCAGCAGTTCAATGCATTAGTGAAAATGAAAAGGTCATATTTACTAGATGGTATGATAACAAAGTGGTAAACTTGGCTTCAAACTTCGTGGAAATTGGTTTAGCGGATAAAGCTCGACGGTGGGAAAAGGACTCAAAGGATTATATTGAAGTGTTTCGTCCAGAAGTAGTTCGACTTTATAACGAAAGCATGGGTGGAGTTGACTTACTAGATCAAATGATCCAATATTACCGAATAAATATACGCACCCAAAAATTGACTATTCGAATTATTATGCACTTCATAGATCTAGCCTTAACTGCGTCATGGATGGAATATCGCAAGTACTGTCAGGAGAGTAAGATAACCAAAATTTTTGATTCACTGAATTTTCGTGCTGAAGTTGCAAATTGTATGTTAAATGTGAGAACAG
Source organism: Anomoia purmunda (assembly GCA_951828415.1). Lineage (NCBI taxonomy): Eukaryota > Metazoa > Arthropoda > Insecta > Diptera > Tephritidae > Anomoia > Anomoia purmunda. Next base: position 181,071,651 of record OX639993.1, read on the forward strand.
GCAATTTACAACCGGATGTTGAAACTCCCCGCCGCCGAGGACGGCCATCGCGAATGATGGCTTCACATTATCTACAATCTACCCCTCGATCGAGTGCGCCAAACTTGCCAGGATCACCAAATCATTCTTGTTCCAGTTCCCAGGCTCCTAATGGTTCCAATTTTGAAAATACAGAAAACACGTCCACCCCACCGCAAAAACGTAAAAAAAAGGATTCAAATTCATCCCCCAGAGGACACTGTAATGCACATCCCACATTTGTTGCATCGAAAAACAATGGACGTTGTAAAATGCCAGGATGTAGTAAAAAGTCGTATATAATTTGCCAGAAATGTAACGTTTACCTCTGCGTAAAACGCGATAATAACTGTTTTGCCTTATACCACGAAAAATAAGAGATTTGCATGTATTTGTAAAATATGTTTTCCAATATAATAAACTGATGCATGCATAAAAAGTTGAAGTTAAAATTAAAATTGTTCAATAAAAAAACTGAGTTTAAACATCGAAAATCTGTGGTATCATTTTCAGTGTAGGCAATTGCATGCATATTAAAATAGAACACCGAGTACAGATGTCCCATATAAGGGACATCGAATAGCATCTTAATAAAAAGGCTCGCAAGAAATGTGATAGCATATTTATATTCAGCGATGTCAAATTAGTGTGCATACCAATTTTCAGATTTTTATCTCAAGCGGTTGATTTTCGCGTTCGAGAGGGTTAAGAAACAAAAACAAAAACTTGAAATGGATGAATGATATAAACTACTTTTGGAGGAAACAGGTTTTACTCATTTTGAAGAAACCTTAACTCAATCGGAGGAAAATATCGTAATTTAAAAAAAATTACTACAAAATAAAGAATATTTTTCCTAGGTACATTTGTTTTTACAGTGTATGAAAAAAAGATACCTCTAAGTTAATTGCGTTTTTTTTAAACACAAAAAAACCAAAGTAATAATCGAATGGTGTACGATATGCATAAATTATAAATAATAATATTCATTGAAAATACTTTCAAATAAACTGCAGTCATTAATTGAGCGATATAAGCTATGTCTATATGTATGTATTGTGTATTTATTATCAGAGTTTAACTAAAATGACGACTCGGTTGATTTCTACTTAAAAATTTCCGCCCGATAATTCCATTACGATAGATGTGTTTATTTTTTAATTTTTTTTTTTAATTGTAAGTTCACACACATCCTTTATGCACACTAATTAAATCAATTGTTTGTTAAGAGAAGTGAAATAACTTCACACACAAACAAATAAATGAACCTCGTTGAATGTAATATTTCCGCACAATATGCATTGAATCAAATGAATAAATGCGATTTAATATATAATTGATTGAATTTATCAACTCAAAAATAAATAAAAAAAAAATGCTTATCCATTTCAGTGTTTGTGTGTTTGTTTGTAGCGTTAATTGTTAAATCACGCAAAACTGGCAGCGACGATCAGCAATCAATGATGCCATTCACAGCTGTAGATATCGAAACGAGTAACTTTGATTGGAAATTGATTGGCACTTTGAAGGTGCAGTAGTAAGGAGTTTTAAGTTAAGACTATTCAAAACAAAATGCAAAACGAGAAGCGGGGAGCGGACTCTGCCTTGTGGGTGTTTCTCTAGTTTCGTATCTATTGATCACCATTATGTTTTATGTAGCCTACCTACAGGCGAATTTTTTATGTTCATATTCAATGTGTGCAGCCCCAAAAATCCGATTGGTTTTCAAAATATTCCAACATCAGATTCTTGATCATCGACTCCAAAAACTACCGGATGCAATTTTTATTTAAGTAATTCGATAAGATTTCGTATATTGACCATTTCGGATCATTTACATATTGACGATGTTCACCTTGAGCGGCGTTTCTCAAAGTAGCAAGAAATAGCACACGGTCGTGAAAAAGTTGGCAATCGTCCGAGCAAAAATTACCAGGGGCCCGGACTTTTATGACTTTTGTTATAACTTTTTTTTATAAAAGCCAACTCGTACTTTTAATCTTGTAGTCCAGTTATAACAGTTAAACTTGGCCAAATATTTTTAAAGTCCTTCCGAATAGTAAACAAACCGCTTATCAAATTTGGTATCAAATGAAAGAGTACTAAAAATCTAAAAGAGAAATGCAATCTTCTGAAAAATGTTTTAATTAAAAATGTTATTTCATTACCATTAGTAAAAAAACTCATTATAGTAGAGAGTTGGGCAATTAAGTTCATTAATCCATGTTTCGTAATATTTCATAAAAGTATAACTTATTGTTTAACATAAACTATATAACTTAAAGCTTCAAACTGTTTACGAAACACACAAAAATTCATCAAAGTTGGAAAAATCTTCATATAATTTACAAACTTTTTAATTCGAATGCGAACAGTATGAAATAACATTTTTAGCCTAACCAGAATGTTCGCTCATAAATTGCGTCATTAAATCTTTCTGAGTTGTGTTAAGTCATTTGTAGTTTTCCTCTATTAATCAAAGTTGTTAAAATATTGAATATATACGGATAAACGTGGAATGTACCTACATGATTATAAAATTTGCTTGAGTTCAACGTACTTACCATTGCAGCTTGTACTTGTCACTTACTCAATAACGTTTGTAGTCATTCCGAATTACGATATGATTTTCGATAACTTACTTGCTAACTGGCACCAATTTTAAATACCAAGTAATATCAAGTAAGTCGCGGTATAACTCATACCGCTCAGCGTCCTATCGTCTGCGGCATTCGCCGTCGCCAAGATTTAAATGTTTAAAAATCTTTCGTAGAATCTTTCTCTCGAACACTCCAAGGGCTATTTCAGCTGATGTTTATAGCGTCCATGTTTCTGCGCCATACAATAGCCCGAGCATGATGAGAGACTTATAGAGCGTGGTTTTCGTTCGTCAAGAGAGCGCTTTACTTCACAATTGCCTACTCAACCTAAAGTAGCACTTGTTGGCAAGAGAGATTCTTCATTGGATTTCGAGGTCAACATTGTTGTTGGTGTTAATGCTAGTTGCAAGATAAACAAAGTCCTCCACTTTGTCAAAATTGTAACTATCAACAGTGACGCGAAAAGCAAAGAGGTACTCAGGTTTGCCCTCCAGACCCATATGTTTCGCCTCTTTATCGAGTTTGGAAAAGGCGGAAGTAACGGTGCGGTTATTGAGTCCGATGATATTGTTATCATCAGCATATGCCAGAAGTTGCACGCTCTTGGAAAACATGGTGTCTGAACGGTTCAACTCTGTTGCTCGAATTATCTTTTCTAATACATATAAGGTTAGAGAGTCACCGTGTCTAAAACCTCGTTGGGTTTCAAATGGATCGGAGAGGTCCTTCCCGATTCTGACGGAGCAGAAGATGTTGCTGAATGTCATTTTACAAAGCTGTATTAGTGTTGTTGGGATACCCAGTTAGACGTTGCGACTTTTAGGTACCTGCTTCTCGCGCTATCGAAAGCGGATTTTAAGTCGACAAATAAATGGTGGCTGTCTATTCTTCAGCCATGGGTCTTCTCCAAGATTTGGCATACCGAGAATATTTGGTCGATGATAGATTTGCCAAGTCTAAAATCACACTAATAATGTCCAATCCGTTCGTTCACGGTGGGCTTCTGTCCTTCACACAAAACGCTCGACCGGACCTCATAGGCTATGCGAAGGAGAATCATCCTGCGGTAGCTGAGGCATATTGCTGGATCGTCGTTTTTGTGGATTGGGAGGTTCGAGTTAATCATCTTCAATGTTTTCCGCGGCCCTACCATTAAGCTACTTGAGGAAGTGCTCGCTCGACAGTTTGAGTATACTCTGGACGTCGGTCATCAGGTCGCCGTTTTCATTCTTACAGAACATTGTCCCGGTCTTGAAACTTTCGGCAAGCCGCCATACCTTCTAGAGAAATTTTCGGATGTTTTTCCTGTCGGTTAGCATCTCAAGCAAATCGTACTCTCTTCTTTTCTGGGAAGATCCGCATCGCTTCCTTCAAAAGTGTACGTTCAGTTCTGTCACAATTCGGTATTCACCTTTTTATGCAACAAGTTGATCGTTGACGACTGTGACGATTTGACCTCAGATCTCACATAAAATTTCTTTTGTGCGCCTAAAAAGCTCTTCAGACGTCTCCTCTTGGTTATTTAAATGCAAACAGTTGCGCAGGCAAATTTTAGGTTGACGTAATTATATATTTAAAACACTATGCAAATAAAAATGGATTAAGTGTATAACTTAAATTTACCATGTATTTTTTTAGGGCTCATTCACAATAGCGCAGTTTTTTCACCTTTCAACACAACAATCCATCATTTTACCGAGTTGGTATAACTCTCACATTTTTTCGAGTTTGTGTGGTTTATTTTACATGCAATTCGCTATCCTACTTAGTGTTCTTTTCCAAGTCGGTTACAAAGAAACGGGCCTAATATGTGTTCCATATGAGTTGTAAAATGGTTAAAAGCTAACTGAATCGCACTTCTTTTGAGCCAGTTACTTCACTACTTCATCCTTTCTTTACCTAGACATAAATAGGTTGCTATTTTTACGCTCAGCGCATCAGTCAACGCATACAATCAAAAGGCTTGACAATGACGCTGACAGTGTGAGTGGTGAGTAGGTGAAAAAGCATAACGATCCTGACAAGTGGTTTCGATTACAAAAATAAAATGCGCGCTGAAGTGGAACATTTTTTTTTTAATGTTTTATTTCATTTATCTTTATTTATATTTATAACTTTGTTTTTTTTTTTACACTCTCAAATTTTGTTTATTACATACATACATACATATTTAGTACGATAGTATAGTAAAGTATAGTTATTGTTATTTTACACATTCTCGCTATGTATGCAATTGTGATTTCTGTATGTGTGTGTCCCTTATTGTAGAGCAATTTGTATTCTTTTGCCGCGATTGTATTATTTGCGGCATTATTTTATATTCATAACATGTACATATACATAGTAATATGTATATATTTTTTTTTTTTGGAGCACATTGCAGCCGCGCTCACATATCTTCTTAATTGTACATATGTATGTATGTTCTATACATATAAACATGCAGTTAATTATAATATATTTAAAGAACATATGTAGGTATATATGTAAGTTTGTGTACTCGTACATAGAAAGTTATATGCTAAGTATATGTAAGTATATAGTAATTATGTACATAGTGTGCGAGCATGTGTGTGTTATATGTATTTGTCTGTTTCGATTTGTTACATACATATATCATACCTTAAATATATACATAAAATGCGAGTGTTAACATACAATGCGTAACAGGATGATATACATACATATTTTCTTCTTCTTGAGAAGATATATCTGTAATAATTATACTACAACATATTCGTTTAAAATTATGGCACTTCGTTGGTAAGATAACTGCATTTGGTAATTGATACACAATTCGGGGTTTTTATTGTAAAAAACAGTATACAAATAAATGTGTAAAAAAATAAGTTATGTTCAAAAATATTGAAATATAAATATTGCAAATTTTAAAAATGTAGGAGCTTATACCAAGTCCACGCAACAACGAAAACCAGTTCTTTATGACTCATTCGTGACGCTCTGTGAAAAAAAGTTGAAAGTACATATTGTCACCACACAAAAACTATCTAATCTTATTACAAATCAATCATGATAATCTCGATAGCAATTAAATGTCCGTTGTATTTTCATAAGCAACTCTGTGTTCGATAACTTTTTGACAAAAAAAAAATCGACGATTTGCCGTCACTAATTAAGAAAAAGAATTAATTACGATAATAAGAAATAATTGGGATTACTTACTTACTTACTTAATTAGCGCTATAACCGCTTAAGCGATTTTGGCCGAACTTCTCCTACAATTTGTGGTGTGCTTCTTGATGTTGTAACACAAACTAAGGGACCTACGGTTTTACGCCGAATCCGAACGGCGAATGTTTTTGTGAGAAGTTTTTTCATGGCAGAAAATCACTCGGAGATTTGCCGTTGCCTGCCGAGTGGTGACCGCTATTAGAGAAAACTTTTTCTATAATTTTTGGATGTTACTTGCCCCGAGCTGGATACGAACCTGGGACATACCGAATGAAGCGCGCACACGCTACACACTCGGCTACGGCCGCCGCCTATTAAACAACAAACGACTAACAAATTTGTCAAGAAAAATGTTGCGCATATTATAAAAAAAATCACCAAGTAGCCAGCTGGCTGAGTAACTGTATAAGTAGGCATACTAGTAAAGGAAAAAGTCGTAAATCTACTTCAATATGAAAAAAATGAAAACGAAGAATAAAATTGTCCGTACACTTTTTATTCTCCTTTCGACTTTTCCTAAAATGACTCAATGAATTCTACATCGTTAAATTGAATGACAGAATTTGAGTATGCAGTTTTTTTTTCGCTTTATTAGATTTACATTTTCACCTATGTATTGCGCAAAGTATATTTTCAATGTCACGAGTTGTCATGTTTCTGCAGTATTATATTTTAAATAAGGTGGTAATGATGATATTACTTAAAATCGTTTAATCACAACTCGTATATATCCAAAAAAGAATAAAATAATATTTGTAAGCTGAACCCTTTTTACTAAAATTTAGAAAAAAAAAAATTCTGAAGTCCCGTTTTTTCAAAAAAAATTTATTCGGAAAACACTTTGTAGAAACAAAATGCCTTATATGGTTTAGACCTTAGAAGTCCACAAGCCCACAAGCCGTCTATCTATCTTTCATAGATATTTTCAGAAAGTTCAAAAAAGTATGAAATATAATTTTATTTGGTAAACTGGCTTCACTTAGACTCCACTTTCATGGTTTATGTACAATTTTTGTAACGGAAACTGCTTGGTTTCGGTAGAGGGGTTTTCCTCTAATCCGTTCACTTCTGGTGCATTTCGTTAGTGGCGTAGGTAGTTTGTTTTACTTTTTCTATATCCTTACACAGAAAACACATTTTAGAAACAAAAGAAGCGTAATTAAAAATTCAGAAACGCTTATTTAGTTTGAAGATAGGTACATTAAACCGTATCACGTTATATGAAGGGGAAAAAGCTTAGCGTGTGCCAGTTGTATTTAAACATTTATGACGGAAGGAAATGTTGGGTGTGCAAATTTTGTTTAGGCACACACGAAAAACAGCAATTTTTTGCAGTAACTTTCTAAACCGATTTCTCAAATTTGTACGCCCCGAGGAGGTTCCGCTCAGGGACTGTGTTTGACATTTAAAAGGTTTTGGATTTAAAGCGCAGTTTTGATTTGTTCGCGAATATTACAGTAATTTTCAGACTTACGTACGATTCGTAAATATATGTATTATTTGGTTAAAAAAAACCAAATAAATATAACGACGAGAAATGGAATCGGTTACTCCAGATATCTGTTTGTAAATACGGGTTAAATTTAGGGCAAATGTGTAACTGTAGAGGCACAGCGGGAATATAATTAAGTTCAATGATTTATTTGTAACCAATAAGGTTCGGGACAGATACATAGATACATATATCCCCTAAGAAGCGTAAACATAAATAGCAGTTTTTACATAGTAATGACAGGCTGAAATAGCTTTCAAAATACTGATCGTTCATTTTTGTAAGGAGAACAGCCAGAATTCTAAATATTATTGTTTATTAATAAGGAATTTCACAAAATTTCAATTGGTATTTTAAACCACACCCAAAATACTTATCTCGGACATATTTTCGCTAAACTTGGCATTGCGTACTCAAGTCACGCAAGGGCTTAAAATGAATTTGCATCAAAACGGAAAAGTCGGCAGTTGCTAACAGATGGGTTTATCTAACACTTCTATTTTAGGAAATTCCTCATAATTTTGCGAGAGCTTAAGAGTTGTAGTGTTATATAAAAATAAAAAACCGGGGATGGAATGACCATCCCAAAATTAGTTTAGTTACAAATTTAAATGCCTAAATTTGTGCTTAAATATTTTAAAATTCAAATATAGGTCCGAGCGGGACCTTTTCGGCGACATACAGAATTTACATCTGGAACATCATATAAGAAAGTTAAAGCATAAAACGCGATTTAGTTGTTTTTGTGTACCTTAAAAAAAATGTGCATCCAAAATTTTTTCTAGACATAAATGAGCAAAAAAACTGGCACACAATGAACCGTTTTTCGTTATACGCATATAAAGAATAAAAAGTAATGAATCTATGTATGTATTTAATAGACAAAACAATGCCATTTAGAAATTTAAATTTTGTGTAATGTCGAAAACGCTGCTCGAAATCTTTTATATTTTTTAATGCGTTTTCGATCTGACCCAACTCCAGCTGAAAATTGCGGTAGTTTTATTTCTGTCATTGCCTGCTCGGTCTCTATTTTATTTATAAATTTATGTATACTAAATTAAATATATTAAATGTTTTTTTTTGCCCTCTGGTTTCTTTGCCAATTTTGACTTTTGAATTTTGGGTTTCTAAAATAATGACAAAAAAAAAAAGCTCTTGTTAAAAATCTTAAAAGCAAATGTTAATAATTAAGCAAAATAATGATTTCAGTAAATACCTGAATCCAGCCAGTTTATAGATTGAAGTTGAAATAAATTCCAAAATGAAATTGATATTATTTCTTCATATCAATAATAACTAAAAAAAAAACTTATTTATTTAAAATAAAACAATTAAAATTGTTCTTAATTTTTGTAAATCATACCGCGAGCTATTTGGTTTCGATTTCCGTTTATTATAAATCCTTAATGTACTGCTGAATAAAATTACCGAAAAGAGTATATGTTTTTCTTTGATCAAATAATAAAAGTAACAGCAAAAAGTTGTCAAATGACAAACAAATGTTATTATATTGCTTTCCCTATAATCGCGCATAATATGAAAACTAATATTTTGTAAAATAAAAGAAGTGTTGCGTTACACAGAAATTGGTTATAATAAAACCAAAATAAACTATATTTGATATTTATAGTTGAATAATACATTCTCCGTTTAACTAGCTCGAGTGCCTTATAAAAACAACTACATACATTTGTAAAATAGATATTTTTCCTTTTTGTTTTTATTTTAAAAACGCTTAACTTTTTCATTCAAAGTGTTACCCTAAATTTAAAAATTATTAAAATATTATCTATAATTAAATGCCATTGAAAATGTATTTCAAATTTTTGGTATTTCATTATTGTAATGAGAATGTAATATATTTTTTTTTTCTAATAATTTGCCTGCATTAATAAAAATATACTAAAAATAATTTTTGAGAATACGTCTTTTTTTTGCAATAAAATAACTGTAACTTTAAAAGTGCATCAGATAAATGGCTAGCCTAAAACTCAATGCGAATCGGCAGTCAATTGTCTTTTGACTAACCCAACTAACCATTAACATTTAATTGTGTAACTGTGTAAATGCTAGCGTGTGCGCGTGTGTGTGTGTGTATGCGTGCACTTCATTGGGCATTGTGTTTGCATTTACATTTGTTTGCTCAACAATTACAATGTGTGCGTTTTTAATATTTACAAATATTTATTTTTGTATTATCAATTGTTTCACAATAATTAACACCTAAAATATTTTTTATTTTATTTTGTTTTTGTTTTTTAAATATGTTTTTTTTTTCTTATATTGTACATAATTATTTGCTAAACGCATTTTTTTGCTCTTGTAATTACACGTAATTAACTTTGTTGTTATAAAACATAATTAACAGTATCTATTCAATTACAAACATGCAAATATTTATTTCATCCTCGCATAATCTGTTTAAAAAGTTATTTAATTCTTGCTCCTGCAATGCATAATTTTTTTCCTCATATCAGCGCTTCTCTTTAAGCTCTACCTAATTAACTTAATTAACATCTAGAAGTATGCGTGTGCGTGTGTGTGTGTGTAAGTATACACGTGTATCTCATCACTTATGTAAACTGACTTAAAATATCGTATTTTCACTATCGCTTCATTGCGCACTCTTTTGTTTCTTTTTTCTGTTTTCTGTTTTTCTTCGCATCGTCCTTTGCAATTAAAAGCTTTTGTTCCAGCGCCTATAATTATGCTTCATTTTTTGTTGATGCCTTTTTCGACACAGCTGTATACGAGCGGTTTGGTCGTCTTACTCCACCGCCAAAAAGCATCCGCATCCTCTCATCCGTTTTTAGCCACAGTCTGCTGTTGCTGCCTCAGCCGTCGTCTTCATTTACTGCATTCATTCATTCGATTTAAAACGATTGAACTATCTGATAGCAATGGCGGTTTGTTTCAACCTCAATGCCTTGTAGATACCAACTGCATTGGCTGCCATGCCGAACAGTAGCGTCTGTGAGCGCCACACAGCAGCTGCCAAGGCTGTCAATTTCAATGGATGCGCTATGCTGTTCGTCGATAATACGCTCGCTGTCGCAGAGGAGGTGGCGGAGGAGGAGAAGTACGTCTCGAAGAAATTACGCAGGCTAGAGTCCGATGACAATGTCACTGTATAAATAAAGAGAAACGAACGTTAAAGAAGAGGAAAGACAAAGAAAAAAGAAAAACGTTGAGTATGGCATTAAAGACAATGTATAAAATTAAAGAATGACCAAGAGATTACAAGTTAATACAATGAGTGGATAAACAATGGCGAAGACAAGTAAAAGTCCGATCGGAAATGTGTTGTTGGAAGCGAGAGAATTTTCGCTTTAAAAAACTACAATGTAAAATCTTTTCTTAATTTTTAATAGCGTGGTGTAAAGTAGTGTGAGAAAGAGAGAGAGACCGAGGGAAGTGAGATATTTGAATAAGTTCGTATTTCTGAAGGCAAAAACAATAATGCGTAATGAGGTGTATGCGGCGGGTATTAATTTTGGGAACGTATATACGAGTATAGGAACATTAAATATATCGAGCACACAGTATCGATATGGTACTCATTCAAAGTATCGACCTAAAAAAATCGGGTAGCCATAAATATCGAATTTGAAAGATACGATAAACAAAATTTCAATACTAAATTAAAAATGAAGCACAGTCACAATTTTTTATACAGCGTAATATGAATTGTTAGTTAAAAAGTGTTTTTCGTTAGCTTGAAATGCCGCATTTGATTACTCCAATTTTGAAAAACTGGTACTTTTTACGGTCTGTCGTTTTATTTTACCCATTCGACTTTTGGAACTTGATCACCTTAAATTGGTAAGCGATTTACTTACAGCGTGAACTCGATCTATCCTTGTATTCCTTAGTATCCATATATTCAAGCTCTAACCGCGAAAAAATATTAGCGATGTATTCCTCATAATTTCTAGATGCACTAGGGACATTTCTATATCAAACGGAAAATTTTGAAAAAAGTTCGCTTATCGTTGCTTTTTAGCGATTAGAGCTCATATTGTCTTGTACATACATTTTTTCATAAATTCGATACGATACTGTAGCTCAAGTGCGCGATTCCAAAAAATATCGATTTAAAAGTATTGAGCAAAAAAAAAATATCGGTATCGAATGGCAGTAGTATTGATATGGTATCGTATCGTATCGAAATTCGTGTTATTTATATGCAGGTTATATCAACTATTTAAGAATGTCCATGGATTTGAAAACAAAAAAAAAAAAGGCGCAATTCATAAAATTGCTAATAACTAACAGATCTGTCTACTTAGAGGAGCAAGTAGTACAACAAATTAGAGCCCAGTAAGTTTTTAAGTTATAGCGTCGCATTTTATTTAAATCCAGATAGAAGTTTTTGCGAATATGCAGAAAATTTGCAAGAGTAGTGTGCCCCTTCGATAACCTTTTTCACTTGTTTATTGTTCAATGATTACGCGTGACTAGAGACGTCGAATGGGTAAATACCCAAATAGTAAATACCCGGTATAAAGTGTGAATTGAGTAATACCTGGATAGTTACCAAAAATATGGGTATAAACTATGTTGTTGATGATTTGGCGAACAAATATATTATACGGCAAAAATAAAGAATGAATTTTATAAATAAATAAAAATGGGTACATGGTAGTTGAAAAATAAAAACTTAAGACAAGAGCAATTTTATCTATACATATTTGGTTTTACAAATTTACATAACGGTATAGGAAGGAAATCAAAATTGAGTGACTGTCGCTAAAATTTTCATCATCCGAAAATAATTTAAAGCATAATGATATGTAGAATGTGTGATACCGGAAAACGTGGAAGGTTTTTTCTCAAATGGACTAGCAGAGTTCATGAGTTCCGCTACGATGTTTTAGATATTTAAGAGCACACATGCTGTTAAAAACCTTTAAAATAAAAGTAGTAATTTTAAATGACGTGTCAACTCGCGTTGGCAAATAGTATAGGAAATATAATATTTGACAATAAATAGTAACTATTACCAGTAATGTGAAGTTAGTTTATCTGCAAAGAAATCCTAAAAAAATTGGCAGAAAACACTTTTGAAAACATTTTTTTTATTTGCCTTCAATTTGGGTATTTATTTGGCTAAAATAAATCTCTACGGCTTGTATCATACCGTCGTTTAATTTTTATTCACTATATGTAGTTTGACAATTATCTCAAGGAAAGGCTCAGATCCCACATTATTTAACTGTATTACGAGAATCAGTGTTCGACGAGAAAAACTTTTTGCGAACATCGATCAACATCTGGTGCCCGTCGTCGACCTTCCGAGACCACTTCTTACTGTCAATACCATGAGGAGATTTGAATCTCAGTTTACGTTGTTGGATGATACTCGGCGGGATGCCGTTAGCTGTGCTGGAAAGTAGCTATATTTGAAAATTGGACCATCCCCATAGGCTACCCATATTGTAGTCGTGACGAATATTTGTATGAAATTATTTAAAAAAAATGAATGTCAAAGCTTGGTCTTTCGGGCAAACATTAATATTAAGGCTTCCTGTTCAATATACGGTGAATTACTTAAAACTTCAAAAAAGCTCTAGGAGGTTCACCCATTATACGTACACAACATGCTACAAGTGTTTAATACAATTCTTTTAAAATCCACATTTACTGTTTTTATAAACAGATAAAAAAAAAAGCCTGAGTTAAATAAAATAAGCATTTAAAAATTTAAAAAAAATAAAATTAGCACCAGCTAATTTGTAACGAATCAACCCACGAAAATCTTTTCCTGGAAGCGCCGTTAAACCCCTTTTTTTAACTAGAAAATATATTTTAACTCTTTGCCATTTACATATAAACTTATGAGAGGCAATTAAAATTATCAACAAAAAAAAACACCAAAAAATTATAAATTCTATCGAAATACCCTAATTAATTTGCGTACATATCTGTAGACATTTGACAAAAAAAGAACCTCTTTTCACTCTAATCTTTTTGCATCCATTACGTTATATAGCAAATGTTATATAATTCTTAAATAATTAATAATGCAAAGTCGTCGTCATACTAACTTAAAAAAATATTAAATTTGTCTAAATGTATGCAAAAAGTTATTTTGTCAAAAGTCCATAGCTATGTACAAACGTGTTAATAAAAGTGTGGGAGGATAACGAAAGATAACAACTTATTCTTGAAAATCGGTAATGGTGTAGTAGCTTAAGATATATTAAAGAAAAAAAAAAAAAAAATACGCGCAACACCTAAGTGCGCGACCCAGAAGTAAAACTTTCTTGCCGTAGTCAAAAGTAATAAAAGTAGTCGAAGTAATTAGTGGTAGCATTAGAAAAAAAAGTGGTAGAAATTAGTAAAAGGAGTGATAGAAATTAATAAAAGGAGTGGCAGAAAGTAATAAAAAGAGTAGTAGAAGTTAGTAAAAATGGTGGTAGAAATTAGTAAAAAGAGTAGTAGAAATTAGTAAAAGGAGTAGTAGAAAGTAGTAAAAATAGTAGCAGAAATTTAGTGCCATTAGTAAAAAAGGTGGTATAAATTAGTAAAAGTAGTGGAAGAAATTAGTAAAAAATAGTGGCAGAAATTAGTAGTACCATTAGTACAAAAAGTGGTGGAAATTTGTAAAAATAGTGGAAGAAATTTGTAAAAAAAATGTGGTGGACATTTTTGATAGCATTAGTAGAAAAAGTGGTAGAAATGAGCAAAAATAGAGGTTGAAATTAGTCAATATATACATAAGTGGAAGAGAAATTAGTAAAGCGATTCTGACGCGGCTTTTTTATACAAATCTGCGATGAAAAAATAACTGCCGCTAAAGAAGTTTTACTTCAAAAATGTTATAAGATATAAAAGTACATATATAGATCGTCCAAAGAGTAATATTTTAAAGGGGCTGTGGCTGGCAACGCCAAGGAATGCAATGCAACTAGAATTTGGTTTCATTTAAGGCACTAGGACTGATCTGACAAAAAAAAAAAAAAAAACAAAATTGAGCAGCTGGCATTTATTTGTGAAATAGAAAAGATAAACCTTAAAAAAAACCCTCAACTTCCATCAGCCGATAACAAAATTGTTGACGTCGTGTCTTAGTCTGACCAATCGAGTTCGAATTCTGTGGTTCGGATACTCGTACCCACTGCACTGCACTGTTATTGAAATAAATGAGAGCGGTAATGAAAAAAAAATGCTGACGGAATATCTAGCATCAAGTTACTACGATGGATTTCAATGATTTAGATTCTACTTAAATAAGAAGACGCTGAGTTAAGAAAATTCTATCATCTAAGGAATCGCAAAAGATGTTTTGCTTGTAATGATTTTTCTTCTATTAAAAATAATAATAATTGATCAGATTAGCATTACGTGTCATATGGGGAGATAAAATAAATCGGGCAAATTAGTATTACCTTCCTGTGGCTTTATAATTTATGTTATATTCCTTAAATCCACAGAACCTTGCCATTTCAAGGCAACCGGTTCATTCGGGTGCTGTTTTTATTTTGTTATGAAACTCGAACATGTTATTTCTTGGTCAAAATGATCAGACACCTATTTTTTCTTTTGACCGAAAAAATTTTTGTTCGATATTTTCGGGCGATTTTAATTTCGCTGTGAAAATCGCATTTTACAGTTTTTGTATTTTTTTTTAATGCTAGCAGTTTCTCTAAAACCTGATCGAATTTGGATAATTCAACAAGGAAAAAAATGGCAACTCATGTACAAACATTTTTTTCCGGTAAAATAAAAAAAAAACAAAAAAATGAAAAAACAAACAAATTTATATTCGAAAAATCTATTTCTTTATTTTTTTTGTTTTCACATCAGAATGAAGACACTAAAAACGTATTTTGGCCAAGCGGCTGTTAGCCAAAACTTTTTGTTTAAGATATAAAATTTTTTCTTTAAAATATTTTTTCTTTTAATAAAATTATGAATATTTTGCAAGTTGAGTTTTCAAAATCGGACAGTTTTTACAGAAGTTATGCGCCTTAAAGAAAAGAATATTTAAATAAATTAAAATCGCAGGAAAATAGCGGAAACAATTTTTTCGATCAAAAGAAAGATACCCGTCTTATCCTACGGGTATATTTCTGCTGTGAAAAACTTCTCACAAAAATCATTTGCCGTTCATATGTAGTTGACGTGAAACAGTACTCGTAGATTCTATCACTTTCAGGTTCAACACCAAGGTGTGCACCACAAATTGCTGGAGAAGTTCGGTCAAGCATCAAGCTTTCTAACTTTTTACAATACATTCAATATTTTATACTTCGTTACAAAAAATATCACAACATATTTATTTCTTTAGTTTCCCCATTTTCAACTTTTTCAATATTGCTCTGTATCCTCCATACGTTCGCAAAATTTACTCGCATGTTGTGGCTACGTATCATCTTCGATTTGTTTGTTAGTAATATTATTACTTTCGCATTTATAGTTTCAGCTTTGATTAGATCCCTCAAGTGTTGCATGCAGGGAGTTTATGTGATGTGCAACAAGCGGCAGTGGCACAATTGAGCTGACTAGACTAGGGTATAAGGTTAGTTCGGTTGTGCAGTTTTGGAACATAAAAAGTTATGCCAGCCAACAAACATGAATCAAAAATATTAAGTAAATATTTGCCAGTATGTGCGTGCGAGTGTGCTTGGCATAGAAAAGAATGAATGAAAATGAAAAATGAAAATAATTGTGCAATACAAATAAAAAATAAAAATAAAAAAACAAAGCGAAAGTATAGAATTGCGCTGTGAAAAGTGAGAAAAGTGTAGGAGTAGCAAAAATTGCAACGTCACACACACTATAACGCTCGTTCATTTATTCGCAGTTGCTAGAAGCGTTGGCGCTCGAGGCTAAATTTGTTAAGGAATTCGTTGTAGAAAAATATTCCAAAGTGTTGGTACACTGCAAAACGCTAGCAACGTAAATATACCGGAGGCGATGTGTGAAATTGCATACTATGTATTTGTACATAATTGGCAGTGAAAAGCCGAACTATAGTAAAAAATATTCTGGTTCATAAACTAGTTTTTAAAGAAGGATTTTTCTCAGTAATCACAATTAATGTAAAAAAAGTCGCTTGTAGCTTCGTACAAGCATTAGAGGTAAAACTTCTTGAAAAATTAAGAATTAGAGGTAGTTAATATTCAAGATAAAAAAAATCACAGAAGACATGCAATAATACAAAACTTTGCATAAAAATATCTTATAATTCTAATTTTTAGCTGTTATATTTACTGTGGCCCAAGTAGTGTTTGTTTGAAAAAATGCTGGTAGGTGGCGCTGGAGTCGAGATATATTTAAAAATCAAATTTATGGGTCGTTTTGGTTCATATTCAGTATGTGGATTGGCTAAGCAAATAAAAAAGTGCTTGAAAAAAATTGGCTCGGTAGGTGGCGCTGCAGTCGAGATGTTACGAAAAATCGTATTTATGGACCGATTTAATTTATATTAAGTATGTATGTAGATTGACTGAGCAATGAGAAATAGTTTGACAAAAAAATTTGGGCCGGAAGGTGCGCCTCATTAAGTTCATTTTCAGAATATAGGTTGGCTGTGTAAAGAAAACATTCTTCGGAAAAGTAGACTCGGTAGGTGGTACTGAAGTCAACATATTTTTTACTTTTTTTTTACCGATTTGGTTCTTATTTGAAAAGGAGATTCATTAATGCTTAAAAGGTATTTTGATTTTAAAATTAACGCGAGAGATGACGCTGAAGTTAAAAAATTTTCAAAAATAATATTTCTTGGTATATTTCGTTCGTAAAGGAGTCTATTTAATTTACTTTGTTTTCTTTTTTTTTTGTTTTGTGCTAAATATTGTCGCTGTGTCGCTGATTAAATATTTATCTTTCCGCGTGTAATGTTTGATATTCGAAGCTAATGTTTTATAGATTTTATCGAAAAACTGAGATAATTTAGAACAATGCATTTTTAAGTACCTCGGCAAGTGCGGACAAGGAGTGATTTATCCTTCGAGCGACGGCGATCTTATTAAATCAGCGAAGGATAATCTGTTGACGTTTGTAGCTCAGCATTACCATTGTAGCTCAGCATTAGCCTCGGTTGGTGCAGATAAGTTGTATTTAATGTAATTTTATTTTCGACATACTCTGAGTTCCGCATTCATACTGGATTCCTTTATAATGCCACCGATAAGATAAAGAGAAATAATTGGAGATCTGCTCCAATTAATGCAAGTCAATAGAATATGCGAGAAGCTGCTGAGCAATATGAAAATCGAAATGAGATTGAGCAGAATCGCATATCACGAATATTTTCAGCATGTACACAAGACGAAAGGAAGATTTCAAAAGAGCATAATATGGCCCGAATGACACTTCATTGGATAGGATAATATAACGCAATCGCGTGACAGATAATTTGAGTAAAGTGTTAGATCAAATACTCATCGCGCTGCCTTCCTTTACAACGCTACACTCGATTATATCAATCTGTTGTTCTTGGATCCATGATCTTTGTGTGCTCGCATTATAAAGCAATGCAATTCAAAAATGAAGCTCCTGGATTGTGTTGTACTAGTGGAAAAGTTAAATTGTCACCCATGATCCCCCACCACCAGAGCAAAACGCGCACATTCGTCTCAGAAACGGGAACAAAACTCCAAACACTCTTTGGCACAAATACAGAAATATACCAATTGCTTTCAAATGACACCCTTTGGGGCAGCAAATATAGTTCATTATAAATTCATGCCTACTTTTAAGAAAATTAGAACAAAATAATTGCTAACACCTTCGATACCTCCACAAAGCACTCACCATTGCCATTATTATTACATGCTACAGATTAAAGGTTAAATATTCCACCGAGCTGGTTGATTCTCTATTTTCAACGCCAAAATAGAATATTAATTTCTACAGATTTATTTCATGGCCGATTCTCCACAGGAAGCAAACTAGCATTGTGCGCACAGTACCTTTTTATTTCATCACTATAACAAATTGATTTCATTGTTTAAAACCGAAGTTGACCAGATGGCTTCCAATAATCACAAAATTATAATCAGAGATGATTAGACACTCGTGGGTGAATATGCAAGACGTTTCAACGGGCCGACAATTGACGATGTCGATGTAATTGACGAACATTTTAAATTCCCTAATATATTTTTCTCTCATATTTATTTACATTTTTCTCAAGTTTACAAAAGCTTCTCTAACTTGCAGTGTTTGATATTTAACCAATTTAAAAAAGATCTCATCAAAATTTCTAACTTTTTCATCCGATTTTTTTTAAATATTTTCTTTGCAGTTTACAGCCCAATTAATCTATATATCTACATATATATAAATGTTGCCGTTTTTTTGTTAAAACTTAGCTCAAAACTGATAAACGGTTTTCAATCGTACAGTTTGGACAGTATTTTAATACGTTAGGTGGCGCATGAGTCTATTTATGATCTGATATTGAACATATTTGAAATATATGGTGCAGATAAAAAAAAAATACTTGTACGAAACCAAAATGCGCTAGGTGGCGCTAGAAGCGAAATATTTAGAGAACAATCGGTTTCGATCCGATTTTTATGCAATTAAAAATGTATAAAGGGGGTGCGATGAAAAATATTTGTATAAAAAGTCAATCCGCTGGGTGGCGCTAGAATCGGGTTACAAAGAACAACCATATTGACAAAGTCGCGGGCATCAACTAATTTGAATGTAAAGTGCAAGTTTCAAGTAGTGGAAAATCGTTGCTGATATTTTATTTAATTTTTTTTCTAACGATCTTGCGCGGTTTCTTTCATATGAACAAAATTCACTTTTGTATGGAAGAAAATGATGAATTTTTAATAAGTTTTGTTTAATATCTCGAATTGCATGGGCTTCCTTATAGATAAACCAAAACTTTTACAAAAAGTAATTAATTAAGGAAACACAAAATTGTCGAAAGCTATCAATACATTTTGCCACACGCATGATATTTTGATTCCAACGCCCACTGGGTATACAAATACGTTGTATGCATTTGCGCCAGTTTGTTGAGAATTAGATTTCATCGTTTTAAATATCTATGAGTACACACAAGCAAAAGTTTAACACAAAACTTTCATTGTACCCCATCTGCTCATTTATTTAGTTGTTTGTTGGCTTGCTTCTGCAGCGACCTGTGGCTCTGGTGTTCAATTATACCACAACTCGTCACGCTCCCTCTCTTGGCTCAACCGATTTTTTTTTTTTTTTTTGGTTTGATTTTTGCCACTCGTAGTGCAGGTATGAACAGCTGTCGCCTTTCGTCGACTCTAACCCATTTCGCTGGCAATTTTGATTGCTGAGTTGAAGTTTAAGCGCATTTTTGGGGCGTTATGTTTGTCGCTGCGGGATATTTGTAAGTAGCGCCAAGTTGCATGCCACATGCCACACGCTACACGCTTCAATAAAAATGCACAGCACTTGTGTTGCACACTAATCAAATTAAAGTGAATGCATTTTTTTCTTTATTTTATTACTTTAGGGGTTATGCGTGACCTGTGTCGCTTGCTAAGTTATTTGTGGCAATTGTTGCATGTGGCACGCGCTCGAATAAAACCGATTGAAAGGCTGTTTTGATTTGAGCCATCCCACTGGCTTTGAGGTATACAATGCTACATTCATAGGAACTCGGAAATTGTCCATTCTCGGTAGCATCAGCCCAATGGGTATCCTTGGGAAAAAATTTTTTAAGCGTCATTAGCTTGATTGTGAATAAAACGCTATATTAAAATAAAAAAGCTCATAACGTTTTTACAGGTGTTTTGCCGTAATTTCTTTCGATCGAAATTCACTCTTGGTTTGTTACCACAATGAAATCAAGTCAATGCTAAATAATACAGGGTGTAGTGTTGAAAAAAATGACCAGCAGAGCTATCCAAATACGAAGGAAAGCAAATTACAGCAGAATAAGATCCCTGCTCATATCGCAACAAAGAAGATTCTCCAATCAGCTAAACGTCAATATATAAATTGAGCCTTAGCAGTCTGGCTCCACACTTTAACGATATTCGCATGGTTAGCTCATGTTAATGGAAATTTTAACGGTGTTGGCATTCAGCAGCCATTTTTTAACGATTTTCGCCATCGCCGGATTAGCTGTTGTCGTTAGCTAGTCGATTATCGACAACTAAACGAGAACAAATTTGATGGTTTTAACTCAATCGAGAAAAGAAAAAATCGTAATTTCAACATAAATAAAAGATACACTTAAAACTCGTTGATTTGTTTCCTTAAAATTAAAAAGGGCACATTTAATAGTGCCATTTGAATGTTTGGCACATGAGATTGGAAGCAAGCGCCCTAACAGTGGATCGAAGTTTACACCGGATGTGGGCAATCCCTTTTATTTGAATGAAAGAGAATTTCCGAAGCTGTATCGGTTATTTCCAAACTTGGCTCAAGACCTAATTCCTCAACTTGACAGAGTTTCTATGCCCCAAGTGGAGAGAGCTAAAGAAATGTTTGCTTCGGGGAAGTCACCTTTTGTTGCAGGTACTATTGGGACCGTCGATTGATTCAACTTTGGCGCCAAAGACTCATGAGGAGGCTTATGTCAAGTGTCATAACTACCATTCAATTAATATGCAAATAGTAAAAGCAAACTTTTATCAAGTATTCAAGTTTGAAAGCGAAAATATGGTTTAGTTTTAATGTGTAGATAAATTATTCTAATTCAAAAATTTTAAATATCGGTAAATCCTAAATACCCTGGAGCACAACACGATTCATAATGGAGCAAATTTTGAAAACGAAGACCATGTCATGTATGCAGGTGATTCCGAATATTCCTTGGAGTCGAGTTGATTACTATTCTACCAAATCACTCAGAGGTGAGTCCGAAATTCTGCTAAAATTATAAATGTTTGTAGTTTGAAATAAACTAATATGTTATTTCGGTTTAGATAATAAAATATAATAAAAACACGCTGAAATTATATAAATATTCGATAGCGCGCATTCATGTCTTTTTCCCATTCTGTTTTGTGTTTTTCGCCTAGGGAGGAGCTTTAATAAGGTGATTAATACATATTATTTCTCTGTTAATTTGAAAGTTGGTTTTGAATGAAAATAAAAGTTGATTTTGATATCCCCATAAAACGAATTCGGCTATCCATCCCAGCCGTTTGTTAGCAAACAGAGTGGCTTCCTATTGGTCGATATTTTTAACCATAAAGAAGGATAATTCGAGTTGCTGAGCTAAATCATTCAGGCATTATGCTTGAAAAAATATTGCAGTGGATACTTCTAACCTTAAAAAGTTAGTTCTATACTTTCTAAGATGGGTAAAAAGGAAAATCGAACTGGAAAAGGGAAATAAACGCGAAATAAAGTATATCCTACGCAACTTTGAGCATCATAAATAATGCCAGCCTTGAAAACCCGCATAGAATCTATCTAGCCGACAAGTTCTGCTCCTATAATGCCGATTCTATTGTATACCGCTGATGTTTTCTACAAGCCTTTGCAATCGCAAATAAATAGGCGAAGCCTGCGAATATTCTAAAATTCTTCATCCCTCCTATGCTTGGAAAGGACCAAACGGAAATGATTTTGCGTTAGTTGAATGTAGAGAAATGATCGAGCCGAGCGTTTAACTGATTGCAATCGGCGCTGGGCATGACTTGGTACCAAAGTGTGAATAAGCGATTCAGTGCTTAAAATAAAAAAATAACCTGTCATAAAAGGCGACTGTTAGGGACAAAGTATCGATATGGCACTCTTTCAAAGTATCGCTCTAAAATAATCGGGTACTCATAAGTATCGCAATTCAAAGAGTCGATACCCAAAATATCGATACAAAATTAAAAATGAAGCTCCGTCACAATTTTTTTTTTATAAAACGTAATCTGTTTGACTGTTAGGAAGTGTTTGCACAAGTACCAATTATTATTACATAAAAGTATCGGTTTCGAATGGCAGAAGTATCTATATGGGATCGCATCGCATCGTATCAAAATTCGTGCCCTACAGACTGTATAACATATGCTATTTAATCGGATGTCAGCGCTAAAAACAGTCCAAAAAAAGGTTCTCACGAGTTGATCAGATTTACTGTGAAAAGGTTTACTTGGAAGGATTTCTCGATAGGATTTCTCGGAAATACCCTCTTATCGGAGCGAAATCGCAGTAAAATGTTGGAGTTCGCCATCAAATATCGCGATCTGTCTATTCTCTGCGAACTATTAAAGAAAAAATTTCGATTGCGCAAAATAGGAAATTTCGCCGATCTAATGGCAAAGGTCCAGATGGAGTGGGAAACCATTCCAACCTCTGTGTGCGAGAAGTTAATCGAGTCAATGTTCCATAGGTGAAGCAGTGGTTCGAAATAAGGGATTTTTAACAAAATATTAACTTCACTACAATAAAAAAAAAACATTTTTTTTTAATAAAAAACGAAGCGTTGACCGACAGGTTAGCAATTTTTTTATGTAAGTTTTGTAAAAAACGCAACATATTTTAAATATCTTTAAAAATCAAGTTGTATCGAACAAACAATACCCTCAGCAAAGTATGTACCGTGAAATAATTAATATCCTTGAGAGATGTTTGGAGTGTTTAATAAACCAAATATCGATATCGGTGCATTGTTTTTAATTAGTTGACCGGAGCTGTATTTCCGAATAGTGCAAATATGTTTCAGAAAAATATAAACAATAGCAGAATAGCACTTACTGAAAAAAGAAGTAAAATCTGTACACTAGTTTTCTGAAACTGATTAAAAATTATCTGAAACAGATTCCTCTATCCGAAATACATTTTGGCTTTTCTGAAACATATTTGACTTTTTCTGAAATAGGTTTGTGGTTTTCATTTACATTTGCGTTTCTCTGAAATGCATTTGGAAAAGGTGTAGTAGCGACCGTCCCTGGGCAGGCAATGGCAAACCTCCGAGTGTACTTCTTCC
Source organism: Anomoia purmunda (assembly GCA_951828415.1). Taxonomy (NCBI): domain Eukaryota; kingdom Metazoa; phylum Arthropoda; class Insecta; order Diptera; family Tephritidae; genus Anomoia; species Anomoia purmunda. Next base: position 181,094,836 of record OX639993.1, read on the forward strand.
ATGAGAAAAACTTCACCCCAAAATCATTTGCCGTTCGAAATCTGCGTAGGACTGTAGATCCCTGTATTTATGTTACAACATCAAGCCGCATACCACAAGATTGTCGGAGAAGTTCGGCCAAATATCCAGCTATGATGTAAGCGCCAATTTATTAAATTATTATTAACTCTTCCTCGGTTCCCACCAAGGGGTACCGCGTAGATTACTTTTAGGGCTACTTCCATTCAATGCACGGGCATGATACGAGACTTACAAAGTGTAGTACCGCTTCTTTCAGAGCGGGTTTTACTACAAGTTGCTCACTCAGCTCATAATACTTGTTGTTGGTGTTCGAGGCTGTTATTATTATTGGCGTTAATGCTGGCTTCCAGGTAAACAAAGCCTTTTACTTTTTCGAAGTTGTAACTGAAACCAGTCATCCGGAAGATTTGGGAGATGTGATTGAGGTTTTAGTTAATGAATGAAATAGTTGTACCACAATTAGCTTGTTTTAAACCATAAAAATATAGCACTTCCATAAAACTTTGAGAATAGATCAAAAGCGTAGTCTACGTTTTAAAAAACAAGCATAATATTTTGAAAATGCACAAATTACCAAAACCACTTGACGCTGGAAACTTAATTTGAGCTTGAATTCAAATTTGGAAATTAAAGATACAAATTGTCAACCTGCAATTTCATTAAAGAATAAATTGTTCATTTCTTTTTAACCTTTATGCACTTAAACCATTTCAATTGCAATTACATTTCATTCTTCTGGCCATAACACGATTGCGCTACGCTGCGGAAAACAAGTGAAAAAATTGAAAAAGTAATATTGTTTAAATTATTTTGTAATAACATTAAATGACCGCAGGGGAATACCTTCAAAAAATCTATCTTGATAATAATTTAATAAGAAAATACACAGAAAAACAGCAAAGGAAGAGAGCGAAAATACACAAATGAAAACCATTGGGTCAATGGGCGATGCGCGTGGCGGCGAGACAATATCATTTGGTCAAAGAAAACCGTTAAAATAGGCAATGGAGGATTTCAAAAGTGGCAGCGTGCGACCAATGGCACATTTCAACAACATAGAAACGCAGAATTATAAATTCAATAAGATATGATATTAAATTTTGATATATGAGAAATTAGGTACATATATTAAACTGCAAGCGATAAATAAATATTAGCGTATTTTTTAAATTTATGAAGTGCCATCGAAAATGAATATTACGTGGAGCTTTCGTCAATTTAATAAGAACTTATTAATAATAAATAAAAAAATAGTAACAAGAAAATTCTGTATTTCGAGTGCAAATAAGTACATAAATAAATTATCTCTGTATTAAGTTCTTCGTACACAGGCCATATGCAAAATGCTAGCTTTGATAAATATTTTCTTTGTCCAGCAACATTTAGATCCTGCATTGTCAATTGAGGGGTCTTGTAAAACAAATACGGCCTATCTTAACTTGAGCTTAGTTCAAGATTTTGTTGATCGCAAGAAGAATTAACCGACTCGGGCTAAGCCGAAGTGGAATACGTGAATTCTTAATACCGACATCGGTTGTTGTTGTTGTTGTTGTTGTTGTAGCCGCTTGCCATACCCTGCAAAGATCGGATTACCAACTAAGTGCCCTCATCGGGATCATTTAACGGTAGGCCAACGAAACGTGCTGTTTCGATGGGGTCGGATCAAAGCGAGAGGTGTGTTAGAAGAGATACTATTTTTGTGGGCATATGAAGAGGTGGTTACTATCATTCGTGGACTCTTCACATAAAGAACATACGTTTAGTATGTCGAGGTCTGTTCTCGATATGTACGAGTTTAAACTGCTAAAATATCCAGAAGTCACTGAGCCAACGTAACGCCGATCTCAGCAGGCAACTCGAACTCTCCACCTGCAATAGGTGGCGATTGAACTCCAATAACTACATTTGTGGGGCAGGAGGTGATCAAGATATTAACTGACTACCGATGAGTAGCATTTGTGGAGCGGGAGGTGATCAATATGTTAACTGACTCCCGATGAGTAGCATTTGAAGACCTGTCTTGTCTTTAGAACGGTTGCGGTACCCATTGCTGAACCTGGTCATTCAATCGCGTTAGATGGCTCCTCATGGGCCTGGAAGGCTTCTCTGTCTCTAAAAGGCGCCGATGCAGGGGCGAACCCAGAATCTGCGTGCTAATCATATTTCTGTGCTTCCTAACTGGGAACATTTGCGCCTCACTATGAAGTGGTTGAATGGGCGACATTACTTAGTCTTGCTGGTCCCCGGCGACCACACTGACGTCGCGTAGTTTAGAACTGGCCGGACAATCGCCTTGTATGTGCCAACAGGGTTTCTTTTTTTCACCCAAGTCTATCCGACGAGCGACTTGAGGACCTTAAACGTCTAACTTCAGCTAGACCTCTTTCGTCCATGTGGTAGAGAGCGTCGCCGAGGATTTTGCAGAAGATACCGATAGGTTTTTCACAGTGAAGAAGCTGGAAACATCTGTGAGACAACCCGACGTCATAATAGTGCAATCATGCTCGTATGAGACCAAGGAAAAGGGATTTTTGATAAGAGTAGTTAAACGAAAGTGGAGAGAAGACTCCACCCATCCCCCCTTCCACCCTTCCTAAAAAGTGAAAAGAACTGCGAACGCAGACTTTGGAAGGGCTCTTCTCGTTGGCCTTACCGTGCAAATTACCAAAACACTCGGAATTAATTCATTGTGTTTTTTGGAATTGTTTATGATTGCGCTATTGCAATAAATAACACTTACACTTGCTCTCCTATGCCAAAAATAGACTTATTTGCATGTGCACACATACATGTATATATTTGTATATATCTTTCAGCAGAAACTCGTAGTTTAAATGACCATAACAAAAAACTACGTACGGTAAGCGGTTAGGCTGCCGAAATGGTATGAGATAAGTTTAATGATGGCCCCAAGAGAAGGGCGAAAAGATAGAAAATAAAATAAAGACTAAAATCTATTGGTTAACCTATAGCACTTCGAACTATTGTGCAGTATAAACTTAGGGAAACCGCTACTTAATGCATGAATAAATATAATGGAATTTAACAAAAAAAAAGCTTGTAAATGTTACAATAAATTTTGGTCGACTGCTGCACACTGATTCGTTTTTAGTAAGAGATGGTCATGGTTTCATTTTTAGTATCGTTAAAGCAATTGAATACGCTGTTATGAAAAGAAGACGCGTGTGAATTTTTTAACTTAAGCAGCGGATTCGAAATGAGCACAACTCTTCAACTAAAACTACCCATCAGTCGTTTCAGGCTCTGTGCCTCATACGCCGCTTATACCTCAAAAATTACGCCCCTAAGCTGACTACCTGGCAAAACTTATCAATCTGACAGTTTTAGGGCTTACTGCACCTAAAACTATGCCACATTAAATTCTGCGACATAGTTTTAGGCACAGTAAACCTGACAACTGTCATATTGATAAGTTTTATCAGGTCATCAGCATAGGGCTGTTAAATTAATATAATTGAAAGTCCGAAATGCACGCATCATCTATATATATCAAACGTTTTCATTTTACTCATGTGTGCCAACCACTAGTGACAAACAGCTCTTACGAAAAAAGGTTTGGTGCGAGTGAATATGAAGTGTCGATAACTCTTCCAACGTTTTATGCAAATTTAGCATACAATTTAGCATACAATTTAGACAATAAATTGAACCGAAATTTTAATAAAATATTGATGCATCCTTGAAGCAGATCGACAATATAATTAACTAATTAAAAATGTTCCAAATATTTACATGTATTCTTATCGGATTTAAATTTTTTTAGTCGACAAATTACTCGGCTAAAAATTCTTCTTAAAAATTTTGTGTATGACACAATAAAGAAGGTCGTTCATTTGTCAATTTTTGGATACCAAAATAACTACCTTACTATTAAACAGATTATTATTCATAATTGAAAAAATAATTCGGGCTTTTGAAGAATTCGTTTTGCAAAGACCGGATTTCTTTTTAATAATCAAACACTGTAGTTGTGAAATTTATTTTATGAGCGAAATATCTGCTCATTTGTTGTCAACGCAGCTGTTTAGCTGATACCTTTTTTTCTTTCACGCTTTGCGCTGAGCATGATTAGTAGAATGGAACATGGCTTAGGTGACTTTTTTCAATAAAGGAATTCGGATGGACATTTTCATCGTCGACGGAGGAGTGGTGTAGTTAATTCCTTTATAACCAAACATTAAACGCGACATGCGGTACAATATTTTCCGCTCAAAACTTACGCCTACCTTGCCGTGATAAAAAAAATATTTGCAACATTTTTATCGCAGAAAACATCGCATAAACGTTTGGGAGTGATGTATTTTACACCATCATCAGCATTTCTCGGCTCAGGCTACATCTTCAAGAACAGAAACTTAACTCGTCTGCAGTGTTGCCAGAACTTTTTGAAAAAAAGTTAAATAAAAAGAGTAAAAAAGGCCAAAATATAAATCAAGGATTCAAAGACTTTTTTTCGAGTTTTGAAAACACGGGTTTCGCTTATTGATATAGTTTTTGTTCAAATTTCAAATATAATATATTTTTTAAGCGCGAGTTAGTTTTTTCATACTTAAAATTAATTCATATATACATTGCAGAGGTAAGAAATATGCTTTCATGAATTCTGAGAGCCAATATATTAGAATTGTTCATATTTTGAACAACATCTTTTTCAATTGTGAAATCATGACAACACATTTCTTCCTTCTGCAAGCCTTCATCGATAATATTCTTAGCACTGAAAATTCGTACCGTCTTCTACACTGCCGAGGTGTAAGATTAAAAAATTGAAAAAAAAACTTCAAGGGGTAGCAAAAGGATTATCACCAATTGCATTTTTATTTACGAACCACTACCCGAAATTCTACAGCAGATTGTAGATTTTTCACTGATATAAGTGTAAGTTTTTCCATTGCCCTTTCGATTTACAGCATAAAATAGCAGGCTAAAAGGCTGACAAATTTTATGAAAAATATAAAAAAAAGTCTAGATGCTACATTAAAATTTCCCTGACAACGAAAAAGAAACTGAAAGAATTAAGTTTCTGGAGCGCACTATAGGAGAGTAATTCTTAAAATTTAAAGCGAGCATACATTTCACCATCACCTCCACAGTTAAAGGTCACACCTTATGACATTGGGAATTTAAGGTGCTTTCTTGAGTAAAATTCATGCCAGCCATTTTTACGAAGGCACATAAATCAGAACCAATAAAATTTACATGTGTAAAATTTGTACACACAATATAAATATCCAAACACCTCCTGCATACACACTCGTCGTGTTTAAAAAAAAAAAGGGTCACCTGCTGCCAGCTGACAGCCAAAAAATTAACCAAGGTGCCACTATTTGAAAGCTTCCCACATATGCACCAACATTTTGAACGAAAAATAGTTGAATTTATATTTTCTTTTGTTTCACCACACAATCAAAGACTTTGATTTTTTCTTTGATCTGCGCGCTAAAAATATAGAAAATGGAATTGATGTCCTGCTGCGTTGCATCATGCCAAGGCTTTGTTAGACTTCTGTAGAAAAATTGAGTTTTTCTTTGTCACTTGGGTAGCGGTGAACAATTTTTGTGGCATTTGGTTTTTCTTCTATCATTTCGTTATCCTTTGAATGCTGCACTTTGATGGCTGCGGGTTGGAAAACAATTCAAAGCGCTGCGGGATGAAAACCCAGACACGTTTACGTTACCTATCGACTGTTTTTTTTTCATTTAAGGATTAGTTTGGAACATAATCTGAAATGTTTTGTATTCATAAAAAAAAGATTGTTTTTGGGGTGTCTAAAAAACGATTCGTTATGCTGTTTGCCATTGAGGGGCTTTCGTTCTCATGGAAACTTAAGAATTCTGAATTATATCGAAATAAAGTATTATATAAAGCAGTCAATATCAAAAGTGCATAACTTTAATTTCGGAATATTTCGTAAATGAAAACCATAAAATAATCAAATTAAAATTAAGATTTAAATTTAATGCCGGGTTAAAGGAGAGCACTAATTAAATGGAGGCCGGAAATTAGTAATGCATTGGTACAATCGATGCAAAAAAAAAATTGGAAAATAGTTACCAAACAAAAGATGTTTCAAAAGGCTTTTATTAAGCAAATTGCCAACTTTTTCTAATATAGAAGTATGAAATTTTGTAACTGAATAAAAGTGTTGTATTTAAAATGTATGCTATATTTTACTTTCTTAAACCCACACCGGGTATTTCTTGCACTCCAATAAGTTTTTTGGCAGCTAAAATACAATTTTTTTCAAAGCATTGGCTTGCTTGAAGTTCAGCTCTTGTTATATGCTCTATTAATATGCGGTTTCAAAAAAAAATCTGTTATTTTAACCCATTCCTGGAATAAATCCTAGCTGAATAAAAGTTTATAAATCCTTGGTTTGATATTTGTGTGACAAAGATTTAATACAAATAAAACACATGAATGAAAATTTAAATATCTAAGCGTTTTCCAGGGCTGTTGCTCTTCACGAGGAAGTATAAACCACCTACCTTCAGACCACCAAGCTTGAACGACCAACAACTAGGTTTATCCTCCAGTACGAAGTACTTGGGGCTGACCATCGACTGTAAGTTAAGTTGGAAAATGTGCATTGAAGAGCGAGTACGGAAGGCCTATGTTGCTTTCTATGCTTGCAAATCAATGTTTGGCAAGAAGTGGAGTCTCAAGCCGAAAATGGTGCTATGGATGTACCAAGCGGTGGTGCGACCGGTGCTGAGCTATGGCTCTGTAGTCTGGTGGGAAGCTCTCCGGAAGAGCTATAACCTCACGGGTCTGCAGAAGGTTCAACGCACTGCGTGTGTTGGTGCCACGGGAGCCTGTCGCACCTGTCCCACGGCGGCTTTGGATCCCATTTTAAACCTGCTTCCAATTGACTTATATGTAATATGTACATCTTCTCAGACAGCACTTAGGCTCAGAGAGTCTGGGTGCTGGAAGGCTACACAGCAAGGACACAGTAGTATCCTTGATCAACTACCCTCAGACATAGTTAACACCCGGACGGACTACATCCCTCGCAAACTGGAGTTTGAGCACAGGATTAAGACTGTGTTTCCAAGCAGGAATGCGTGGAGGAGGGGTGAGGTCCTTGCCGATAGCGGCATTCAAATATTCACTGACGGTTCCAAAATGGATTCTGGAGTTGGAGCCGGCTTTTACTCCGAAACCTTGGAATTATCCTCGTCTATCAAACTCCCTCCGTACTGCAGTGTTTTCCAGGCGGAAGTCTGTGCGATTTGGCAAGCCTGCAAATCGCTTGAAAACAGAAGCGCAACGGGGAAGATAAATATTTTTTCCGACAGTCAGGCGGCAATAAAGGCGCTAGCGGCACCAAATATTGGCTCAAAGGTAGTCGGTGCTTGTAAGCAACAGATTGCCTCTCTAACAAATCTAGAAATTACCGTCACCTGGGTTCCCGGGCATAAGGGAATCAAAGGGAACGAAAAGGCCGATGAGCTAGCACGGTGCGGCTCGGCAGAGGATGAGGTAACAACTAGTATCGAGATAGGTATACCCCTAGCCGTAGTGAAGGGAAATATACGAAATTTCTATCTCAACAAGGCTCAACAAAGATGGAAAGATACCCTTACATGCAGGATAGCAAGAACTACCTGGCCGGACTACAATAGGAAGAGGACCAGAGGTCTTCTTTGTAGGCCCAGGGCTGTCACCCACAAACTTATCGCAGTATACACGGGCCACTGGACTTTGGGCCCGCATGCGGAAAAAATGGGCATTCCGCATAACCAATACTGCAGAAGCTGCAAAGATGGGGCTGAAGTCCCTTCCTTGACAACCTAGGGCAGGTATCTAGGATCGAGACCTCCAACATAGTAGATTTCATTAACAACTCTGGTTGGTTGTAATGCACATCCTTCCATTACCAAGTAGGTTTTTCGAGTTTATGGCATCAAAACGGCAGTATTTTTTGCTACTTGGGCGGCATGGGTCGCAGCCATTTTACCTACCTACCTACCTACCTTTCCAGGATCACATTTCATTCAAATCAATGTAATGTTTCCATTTAGAAATGTGATTTCTTATGTTGCAAGTTCTTTTGAAACCCTTTTTTTTCCTTCAGGTCACATTATCTATCGTTTTAGAACCGTTTTAGCTCTTTGAAACTTATTTTTTTGTTCTTCTAATTCTTTTAACAATGTTGTCGGTGCTCTTTCGGTTCCTCTGGAATTGGGTTGTGGTTTTTTAGATCCGTTTTTCCGATCTTGAAAGAACCGTACAGGTCGGTTCAATTAAGGATCCGGATATCCAAGCCCGGTTCCACGGTTGTGTGCACCACTTAAAAAAGTCACACGTAATCTCAGATGATGGCTCAGGGACAGCTCAAATAAGGGGGAACTTCTACTCTTCGCTAGAAAGTATAAAGTGCCTTCGGTGACTCCACCGGTACTAAATAGTATCCGGTTAAGACTTTCTACAAGTGAAAAATTTCTAGGCGTTATTTTAGATAGGAAGTTGAACTGGAAAGATAACCTAGTTCAACGACATGAAAAGGCTTACATAGCTTTCTACACACGTGAGTTTCATACTCCACCTGATAGCATTGCCATCTATACAGACGGCTTGAAACTCGAGGAGGCGTTTTCTCACGAAACCCTACCCTGCAAATTTCCTTAAGGTTACCAGACTGCAGCGTCTTCCAAGCTGAGGTCTCAGCTATCATGAAGGCGGTAGAGAGGATTGGGACCGGGATTATAGGAAGCGAAATCTTCATTTTTAGTGACAGTCAGGCTGCAATCAGAGCTCTGAGAGCTATTTCACTTTTAACTCGTACATTGCGCTGGACTGCCGCCAATCTGTAGAGGAAATGGCCAAGCAGAACAGACTGTACCTCATTTGGGTTCCTGGTCATAGGGATATAGAGGGCAACTGCATGGCAGACGAACTTGCAATACAAGGTACGACCAAGCGATTCTTCAGGATAAAGAACGCATTGGTATGCCGTTTGCCATTTGCAAACTGCTACTCAGAAATTGTACATATAAACAAGCTGAGAATAGATGGAGGCAAAATACGACCTGTCGAACCTCACTGTCTGAAAGAAAACACGCTGGAAGGTTGGAAGTATCCTTCCGAAGATGCTGCACAAGCTGCAAGAAAGAAATTTTTACTGTGGCAGTGTCCTGCACTGTGTAAAAGCAGTAGGTATGCGATATCTGGGATCACCGTTTTTGGATGACCTTAGTGAGGTTTCAAGCACCGAGCTAAATTGCCTGTTGAAGTTCATCAGCGAGTGAAAATGATTTGATGAGGGGTCATTTTCTTCTTCAGATGGTACAAATTTTTCTTTGTGGTAACACAATGAGCGTCCTATTACTGATCTAAGTAAGCCGACACAGGCGGCAGCCACTCCAACCTAACCAAACCTACCCAAAAATTTATGTATGAAATGTAATTGAGTCATCAGTAGAAAAACAAACAAAATTTTTGAAGTACTAAATCTTTAGCAACATAAGTGTGATCTTTTCCATGGCGTAACGAAAGTCGCGTCGGAATCGTGTAAAGAAGGTCGCGTAGATAGCGCTCCACGAAATCACAGAATGGCACTTGGACAATGTAAGACACACATGCTTAAATATGTATGTACCGTTTCATCGCTATTTTCGGACTAGATATTTCTGCACAATTTCAGAACTTTCACAACTACTATAACTAGAATTTCTACTACTACTAGCTACTACCCCTACAACTACCAGTTACTGGTACTACTACTACTTTTATAAAACCTACTACTGTTTATAACTACCACCACTACTAATTACTACTACAATCACTACGACTAATGCTGCGACCACTACCAGTTACTATTTCTATTTTTAATTATGCTACCACTAATTTTACTAATTACTAATTTTACTAATTACTACTACTATTTTTGCTTACTGTTTTTTTTGCTTAATTACTACTACGATTTTTACTACTAATTACTACTAATATTTTACTTACTACTAATTAATACTACTATTTTTCTAATGCTACTAACAATTACTACTATTTTTTTACTAATGCTACTACCGATTACTATCACTATTTTTACTAATTATTACTATTATTTTCATTAATGTTACTTTAATTACTATTATTGCTCATACTTATGCTACCAATAACTCCTATTACTATTTGTACTAATTCTACTACTCATTATTACTCCTTTTTTTTAAGAATGCTACTACTAATTTTACTATTACTACTACCACTACCATAACTGTTACTTCTTCCACTTACTACTTCCACTTACTACTTCCACCTACTACCACTATTACTCTCATATTTAACTCTCTAACTGTTTATGAAGTCAGCAAAGAAATTTTACTTCTGGCTCGCGCGTTTAGAACCACGCGTAATTTTTTTATTCATGTTTTATTTTGAAAATTCGTATAGAAACTGTTAAATATAATAAAATTGGTTTCTTTTTTAGGATCAGTTTTAAGGTATTTTTTTAGAATCCATTCAAGCTGTTCGGGTACGCTTTTCTAGTTTCCCTCTCATAACATCGCTTCGGTTCTTTGCAATTACATATCGTATTGCATTTCTGTAAAACCTATGCAATTATTTTTTAATACTTCAAACAGAAATCTGCGGTAGTTTTCTGAGAGTTTCGTTTTTTCTTTTTTGATATTAGGAAACAGACAGTTAAGTTTTTCAAAACAAAAAATTTAAAATAATATTTTATATTGTATTTCCACCACTTATTCTAAAAAATAATTCTAAGCCACTAGAAATTTATTTTATCTATCGATATTCGCTCAAGGCGGCCGCCGTAGCCAAGTGTGTCACGGGTTTATATCCTGATCGGGTCAAGTACTATCAAAAATTATAGAAAAAGTTTTTTCTAATAGCGGGCAATGGCCAACCTCCGAATATATTTTTTTACCATAAAAAAAACTTCTCACTCAAAATATTAGCCATTCGGAGGCGGCGTAAAACTGTAGGTCCCTCAATTTGTCAAGACGCGCATCAAAAATTGTAGGAGAAGTTCGGCAAAAATCGCTTAAGCGGTTATAGCGCCAATTAAGTGAGTACGTAATTCGCGCAAGTATTTTTTCACAAATAGTTAGTTACAACTCTAATTTTTAGTCACTAGAAAATAGCGCTTGAAATCAAGTTTTATCATAATATTTGTTAAGGATCTGTAAAATCTCTAGTGTGTATTTATATAATTTATTCATTGATTGATTGATTGAGACAGATTAAATTGTATTCAATTTCTCAAGTATCAATCTGCAATCATAAGTCCATATCTGCCCCCAAAACAGAAATCTGAACGAATTACTCCTCTTTTTTATTTTTTGCCGATACTCAAAAGTTTTTCGGTTTTGGTTTTCAAAAACGTTTATTAGGAAGAGCGTTGGCTAGCATAACACACTCGTCAAAGCAACGAAAACAGCTCGCAGCATCGAACTATAGTTTCCGTTTCAACCTCTTACTATTAAAAGGCTATGACAGAAAGAAGTTTAAAAACAATTTCAACATTTTTCACTTTAATAATATTCAAAATGTGAATTCATAATTTTTTTAAATCACATCTTGTAGGTTACGTTCTTTAACAGATAATATGTGAGTTTTTTTTTTTGAAGATGCAAAAGGGTTAAACTCAAATATCATTGTTGATATATGTAAATAGAATCAGGCCAAGGAATTTAAATAGGTCTCTTTGAAAATATATAAGAATTCCCGATAATCGAACTTCAACGCTTATACTAATTTTGTTTCCACTGTGAAAGCAACAAATTGTAACATAAATAAATCTTAAATAATTATGGTTTTGTGAATTTTACTATAGCACAATAAATGGAAAACACAAAAAGTTTCGCATTAAGAGTTCAATGGTTCATTGATTATTTCCTGGTAATAATTCAATTTGCAACTCATTACTTTGAGGATTATGTTCATGCATTTCATTAAGCAAGTCAAAATTATTTTACAATTAACGATATGCACCGATAGTGGCTGAATTTATTGCTCTGTTAGTTAACAATAGTATTAATTACTCATTTCCCAAATATCAATTTAATATTTTCTATGCAAATCATTACCCCTTCACCTACTCCTACACATTTGTTGATTTAAGTAAATGTCAGAAATACTGTTTGAAATCACAAATTCACACACACAAACAATAACAAAAGTCAACACAAAAACAAATCGTACTCTAATCAATTAAATACAGGAACACACATACGAATTTATGTATGAATAATATTTACCATGTCCAAAAAGGTTATCAAATTTATGTTTTCTTCATGCCGAAAAAACCACTTTGCTTCAAAAGATCTTAGATTAATGAGAATAATGAGTATTTCAAATTTTATTATCACATAACTATATATGGTAATCTACCTGCCAACAAGGCTCATAGAAATTTTCAGTTAACTTAAACAGATGGATAAAATCATGTATCTTGCAAATCAGTTATTAGTAGTCCTAAGCTACTTCAAATTTCAATGCAGAACTTATTAAGAGATGAATAGGAATGACTCTCCATCAAAGCTCTCAAATGAAAGATAACCAAAAAAAGCATTTCGACTTCTCACGTTGACATTGCATTGGCGATATCGTAAAGTCGTTTCTCACTGTGAGAAATGCATGTAATTGGATTTACGATATACTACTAATACTGTGTTCAAATTGACGCTTTAACCCTCATCCTATAATAAAAAAAAAGTAACCAATCCTGTATTTTGGGCAAATTTTGTCCAATGCAATTTTATTAGGTAAATTTTTGCACAAGTATTACATGTGAATACTGTTTGTGAATGTCTTTTACAAACAAATGAGTTACAGTTGTTACATTTCGTGTTGTATTTAGTGCGATTTGATCGATTTTCGCAAAAACGACATCGCGCTTTCTTCGCAGTATTTTCTTTTTGTGGCTGCGCAAGTTTCCTTGCAACGGACTTATGTGGCTGAGATGTTCTTTCCATCTTTTCATTTTGCAAAAGATCGAATCCCAATTGTTCCAGGAAAGTCTGCGGCGGAAATGTTTTTTTTTGTTCCATTCAGGATTTACAGCCGTCCAAATTACAAAAGCATTGCATGCAGAAACGTCTAGCATATTAGCAAAGAGCGCTACTGGCCATCTATTGGTCTTTCTCTTACAGGTGTATATCCCGACAAGTTGGTCTAGTGTATCTACGCCCGCTTTTGTTTTGTTGTTTTAATAATCAATTATATCTGGTTTTTTCAAACAGCTGTCCTGAATTTTCGCATCTTGACGAAGAGTGCTGATGAGATATACGCAGCGATGTTTTTGCGGTACATAGGAAAGAAGTGTAATTGATTTCGTATATTCATATAAGAATTGGGAATGAAAACCCGGTTTCTTTTTCATATCTAAAATACATGGAGGTAAAAGTGTCTTATTTTTACGAACCCTTCCAACAATTGTTAGCTTATTTTTCAAAAGTGCAGCAGCAAGATCGCATGCGGTAAAAAAAATGTCACAAGTTATATTGTGGCCTCTTAGACCCTCTGTAAGGTCGAGTACTATGCGCATACCTTGATTTTTTTCTGGTGCGCAATTACGGTCTCTTCCCGTATATACTTGCATAGCCCAGGCAAAGTTGGTGGTGGTGGTATCAAAGGCCAAATTTTGAGCCTATATTTCGCCGGTTTTGAAGAGATGTACTGTTTAAATGGACATTTTCCGCGAAAAGCCACAAGCTGCTCATCTACTGTCACACATTCATGTGGATTATACATCTTTTTCAAATTTTGCGACCATTTATACCATAACGTTCGAATTGGAGCAAGCTTGTCGCGAGCACGTCGGTCTGCCATGTCTGATTTGTCATCGAATCGAAGAATCCGGCTAATATTTTGAAATCTACGCAATGACATTGTTGACTTAAATATAGGTACATATTCATTTCACATCGTCCCATAAACATTCCAATGCTTCGCCACAGGAGCGATAAACCCCAGATTCATTTTGATCTTATCGGTGACGACATTTTCAAGTAAAATTTTTATATGGCAAAATCTTACTAAATCAAGTGGATTGGCGAGGTAATTTCGATGGTTGTGACAAATTAAAAGACTAAGTTTTGCTTTGAACATGGTATGTATTATGAAATTTTTAATTACGTATTTAATTAAATTTTTAGACTGTCCATAAAACAACGTGAAAACTAAGTGAAAGTGCCGCTTCTTTTCTTTGCTTCAAATGAATGAAAAATACTTCGGTACTGAAAAAAGCGCAATATTTGGTATATTTCCGAATTTTTATGTAATACAATTTCGTTTTAAATCTCGCGGCTTCACTGAGCGTGGGGAAAGCTCTCAAATAAAGATTAAATAATTTTTCTGTGTTTCGTTTTTTGCGTTTTTTGTTAGTTTTTTTTTCTGTAAAAATATCGCTCTTAGTTACATAAATAAAACACAGTGAAATCAAAGACTCCATTTTTTTACAGAACTTACAAAATTTCCTCACATATTTTCATAAAAACTTAAAATTCTTTAAGAAGAATTTCTGTATAATAAAGTCAAGGCTTTGAGCAGCTAAATTTTTCTTTGCATACGGTGTTACGTACTTTTTTTGTAACTCATGCTCAAATTTGTTTATAAGTAAATTGCAAAACATTTTGTACTTATTATGGAAAATCAACTGTAATATATCAAAATTACATGAGCTCCAAAACTATTTGCTCGAAATGCTTCTAAAGATTTTCGTTAAAGAACTTTATATTTTTTTATTTTTTACTTGAATACTTTGCATAGCTGTGCAAAAACACTTCGCCTGCCAGCTTTCACTGGTATCCACTGCAGTTATTAGTGGATGAAATAATTCTCGATCGTAAAAAAGTAATAAGTTGGTAATTGCATTATATTCTGCAGCTTTCTATGGATTTTAAATAAACTTAATTTTAATGAGCTGCCAATTAAATTGATGATTATTTATTTGAACGTATATTTAGCCACTAATATGAAGTAAAATTTTAACTATGGAAATTATTTGACCGACACTCTTTCCCAATAAAAGATTTTTAAGTAAACATTTGCGCAGACATACCGCTTGGCGTCTGTGAAATATCAATAATAGAAGAAATGAAAATTAAATAAATTGCATAGTAAACGAACAAACGATTACGCTTAGCCAAACTATACGCTTGGTGGTAAACGCCGCTTCTACTTAGAAATATATCGACACATAAATATCTATGCACCATATCTATGTTTCCCAACATGTAGATATATATTTTCCACTATTTTTTTTTTATCACTACACTCACCTCTAGCAGGCACCGGATCCCTTTGTGGTGTGCCCAATTCGATTTCCTTGTACTCCTGATACAAATCACCAATTTGTGCTGTGCAACGCAAAACCAAACCGCCATTGCCAACTCCACCAACTGCACCACCGCCACCGCCACCCCCGACAACCGTATGTGTATTGTAGGGCACACCAATAGCGCCCTGACTACCGCCCAGGTGATTCATCAAGTGTTGGGTATTAATGGCGGCTGCAAAATGTGCTGCATGCAATTGCAGTTTCAGGCTCAGTCTCGACGCTATTAAATTGTCAACCGTTCTGATGTATTGCGTTTCGCCCGTTGATACCTGTGAAATGCACAAAAGAAAAAGGAAGAAAAAAACAAACAGATAC
Source organism: Anomoia purmunda (assembly GCA_951828415.1). Classification (NCBI taxonomy): domain Eukaryota; kingdom Metazoa; phylum Arthropoda; class Insecta; order Diptera; family Tephritidae; genus Anomoia; species Anomoia purmunda. The sequence continues at coordinate 181,110,500 of OX639993.1, forward strand.
CAAATTAAATTGAGAAAAAAAAATGCTAAGCAGCTAGAGAAGAGAGCAATGTACAGTAGTTGTAGTTGCCGGATAAATGCGAGCAAATATCATGATAGGTTTGCATAGTAAATATGTGAATATAGATTTACAAACTCATGTCTGTTTAACACAGCAAAAATCGCGACTAGTCCACGAATGCTCCAGAAGACACAGAGGGTACTCTAAAGCTCAGTAGGGGCACAGTAGGTAAATTTCGGAATTACTTATTGCCGTTGAAAGTAGGTCGCTACAAGGCTAGAAAAAAATTAATTTTGTCCACGCGTTATGTGAAAGAAAATGTGCAAAACCATAAGCAAAAAAAAAATTCGATGACAATTTTGTTAATTTGTTGTATTTGTGAGAATTTCACATAAAACTTCGAAACTACAATTTATACAATTTATGCTACATGATGTATAACATTTCAATAAATACTGAAAAACTAATTTTCATGGAAAATATTGTGAATATTTGAAAAAATCTTTGCCCGAGTGTGTATATATTGTATTTAATTTTTCAAAGAGTTGGCAACCCCTGAAAATTTCGTCGAGGCTAAGACTTCTTAAAGCTCGTGGGGCTCACACGTGTATCAACACTACATTTATCTTGTAATTTTCAACTCAATTAATTTTTTCAACATATGGCCACTCTCTAAAAATATGCAAAGCTTCTGCGGTTGACTAATTTAATTAAACCAAAGTGCGAAAAAGATGACAAGCCTCTTCAAAAATATTCTCTTATCAACTGTTTTGCTTTGCGTCAACATCGTTTTAGATCATTTAAGTTATAAATTTTATCATATTCATACTTAAAACCTACCCCCTGTAAATCCCATAGCTACCTTCGATTATAGCTTTCTAAAGTTTTAATTAAGTTTTTAACAGTTGGCAGCACTCCTTATAAAGGGGGTTTTCAATAGGGACGCTACAAAAGTAGACCGATAGTGACAGCAAACGACGCCATATTTTTTCTCGCTCTTTTGACATTTCTCTTCAGTAAAGTTTGGCATTTCATCATGGAAAGATATACGATCCAACAACGAGTCAAAATTATTAAAACTTACTACCGAAATTCGGAGTCAATGGCCTCAACTTTAAGAGCGCTACGTCCAATTTATGGTCGTCGTCATTTCTGGCTGAATGGCTTCGTCAATAAGCAAAATATGCATTATTGGACAGGCAGCAATTCACACGTACTCCATGAGTCAATATTGCGTAGCGAAAAATTTACGGTTTATGGGCCGGTGGCGTCATTGAGCCGTACTTCTTCCGTGATGATCAAGACCGACACTTTACTGTGAATGGGAATCGCTACCGCTCAATGATAAGCAAATATTTTTGGCCCGAATCGGATGATATGGACTTGGGCAATATGTGGTTCCAACAGGACGGCGCCACAAGCCCACACAGCGAATGTCACAATCGATTTATTAAAAACCAAGATTGGTGAACGTGTTATCTCACGAAATGGCCCAGTCAATTGGCTGCCTAGGTCGTGCGATTTGACGCCGTTAGACTATTTCCTGTGGGGCTACGTCAAGTCTATGGTCTATGCCAACAAGCCAGCGACGATTGATAAACTTCGTACGAATATCGAACGTGAAATTGCAGCAGTATCTGCCGATTTATGCTTGAAAACCGTCGAAAATTGGGTTCAGCGTGTGGACTTCTGCAAGCATGTCCGTGGTGCCCATGCAAAAGAAATCGAGTTCCATGCATAATGGCATCGAATGTACTTTCACAGGAATAAAGAATTTAATTCTTACCCCATCCCGTTTTTGTTTTATTTAAAAAAAACTTTTGTAGCGTTCCTATTGCAAGACCCGTTACATATTTTCGAATTAAGCCTTTTAAACTTTCTAGTTTGACATCCATATTACCCACATTTCAATTAATTTATTAATTTAGCTTAATTTACATCTAAATTGGTTGGCCAACTTTTTTTATAATTTGAAAATGTAGCTTTCATTAGATAATACAATACAGTATTTTGTTTCACTGATTATTGTGATTAAATTGAATCTGTTAAACAGTTGGAGCTCCTAGGTTATATAGGAACATACAACGGACTCTAAAGGTCCCAAATATTCTCCAAATTTGTGCAGTCGTTATTTAGCAATATGTGTTTAAACGCCACATATTGAACTATAATTGAATATAAACTCAAACACGAAATTTCCGCATACAGAATCCCCTGTTGAACATTTTTTAATTTTTCTTTTCTCTTAAACTTTGACCTAGCAATTGCGAGCAAACCCGCCAAAGAAGTACCCATTTTGGTGCAGTCATTTAGAAGCTTTAAGCATCCGTGGCCACCGTGGCCGAATGAGTAGCGTGTACGCGCTTCGTTCGGTAGGTTCCAGGTTCAAATCCTGGCCGGTGCAAGTAATATCACAAAATATAGAAAAGTTTTTACTAATAGCGGCCGCCCCTCGGCGTGCAATGGCAAACCTCCGAGTGAATTTCTGCCATGAAAAAACTTCTCACAAAAAATAAAACATTCGCCGTTCGGAATCGAAGTAAACCTGTAATTTGTGTTACAACATTAAGATGCAAACGACAATTTTCTGGAGAAGTTCAGCCAGTTACATACGCGGCTATAAGTACTCGGTGGGTATCAAGTACGTTGTGCAAGT
>OX639993.1:181113355-181193752 GCA_951828415.1 Anomoia purmunda
ATTATCAGTTTATACTATAAACTATAGAAACAAGAAATTTAGCCTTGAATAATAATACATTGCTTTATAAATATCAACTTTGGCACATATCAATGTTATGCTCACTTCAAATAACTTTTTTTTTGCATTTATTGCCTTTCGTCTAAATTTGGCGGGTGCAATATGTGCAGCAAGTACGTTTTTTGTTGTTTTGATGCCGGTTCTTGAGCGCTATCTTTCAATGAATTATGTAGGTTTATCTTTTGACAGCATATTAGATATATTTGCCCGCAAATATCTCATCAAAGTTGGTATTTCTAATATCTTACTCAAAATGGCGATGTTAGTGCCATGCTAAAGTTGTTCATTAAATTTTTGCGACTTAGCACCTTATCACCTTTGCTAGACACATTATGGCTTTATGTACTATAAGCATTAATGCATGCGATATTTATCATCGAATAAAAAATTGAAATAAGCCGTCTCTTCGTCCACCTATTACAGGACATCAGTGAACACATTTGATCTCGTCTATCCACTCCGCCTTTTGTTTGGTTGTAATATATAATAATTTCAGGTTTTCCAGTAGTTTCATTGACATTAGCAGCTTCCTGAAAAGATGATAATAAGAAACCCGTTTTAGCTGACTTCGGCTTATAACAGATAAGTGTAAGGGGGTCCGTCCAAACAAAACATATAGATGTTGCCTTGATGCCTTGTGCGACTGATTTTCATATTTAATTGTTTAAATATTTATTTCATGAATTAAATAAAACAAAGTTCTTACTGATTGAGCTAGATGCTTTTTTTTAATAATAATACATATACTTAATTAATACTTACATATATACCGAATATAACAGAGAATGAAATGCATCTTTAGACAAAGAGAAATCTAAAATGGCATAATTCGAGATTTTGTTAAATGCACGCAGAGCGCACGTCAATGGAGCGTTTTTCGCATAATTAGTCTTTACCTTTTCTGGGTTGAAGGGATTGAATTTACATAATGCCCTCACTGCTACAACAAAATTAATTCTTTCTAGCAACACGGACAATCAATTGCACATCCTTAATGATGCTCAAAACGAAATAAAGCAAGATAATCGATCTTCTCGATTCAAGTGAATGAAGGTTGATTTAGATGATGCGTGAATGATAAGAAGGAATAGGATCCGAAAAGTTTAAAATCGCAGGGGAAACTTTACGAACTTTTTCAATCCAATTGCTAGAAAATTGGAAATAATTCATTCAAATAAAGGCAGCATATTCCAACCTAGAACGGATGAAAGTTGTAAAAAGCAGTTTAAAGGGTATAGGGATCCGCGAATTGTGAGCTGTTTCTTCGTACGTAAATTAGAATTGAATATGACTTTGGTAAAATAAAATTTATAGTACTATTAAATTAAAAATGGGTATCAAAAATTACTCCCACATCTTTAATTTCGTCGACAGATCGAAGCACATTATTGGAGATTGAGAAGAATGTTTTTAAAAATGTTTGATTTTTAGAAAAAGTTATTTTAAATTATTTTTACGTTTAATGAAAGGCGAAACTTCTGGCAGTAGGAAGGAATAATTTATACAATTCCGCTTGAAGATACCTCATCGGTCAAGTAATTTATAATGGAAAATATTTTAAAATCGGCGTACAATAAAAAATTTTTGAAAGAAGAACAACAAGTAATATCATTAATACACAAACAGTAATGGACCACAAAATATAATAAGTGGTTATCAGAAAAATAGACAACACGAATATTCCCACAGGCAAAAGTTCTAATAGTCACTCAAAAGATAATCATACGTTATTGTGGATAAATTTTTGCGCAGATTTTCTTTCAAGGGTTAAATAAAAGAACTTATTCAATTGCAAGTAACCAAATTTGTGAAAATTTGTTCGATTTGTATCTATTATTTTCACATAAAACTGGTTTAATAGTAAGCAAATCTATAAGAATGTAAACATTTTGTATGCCAAAATTTGCATTATTTAATGCTAAATGCAGTTCATTGCGTTTCGTAAAGCAGTATTGGAAAATGTTGAGAAAAAGTCAACCGCTATTAGGGCAAACCTGTGGAAAAATTTCAACACCCTGTGTCTCAAAATCTAGAGGTAGAGAGTTGGGTGCCATTTTCAGAATCAGCGGACCCAAAGCCATATAAAATGCGTTATTATATAAAATGAACATTCTGGTTATTGCACCGTGAAATAGAAGGTTCTGTGCAGATTTTCGAATAAAATTGTGTGAATCTAGCAGAAATTTGCATTGGGCGATTTTATTTATTTAATTTGATTTTCTTATGCTTCACATTTTTCTAATAAAATTGTATTTTAATAAGATATTTTTTATTATTTTTGTTACAAAGTTTATTCACTAAAAGGAGTAAATAAAAATGTCGAAAATGTCAATATGTATGTTATGAATTTCGACGCCAGTAACTCAAAAGCGCTAGATATATCAGAAAAGGTTGAATGTGTCTTCAAACCATTATCCATAAAAGATTTGGTTTATTTGCTTTTCGCCAGTTGTTTGGCCAAAGCTGCAAAAGAACCTCGAAAACAGGGTTTTTACCTATACGGCGAAAACGCTTTTTTCGCAATTCAGGGCCCAAAAATTTTTCAAAAAAAAAAACTTTTTTAACTAAGTACATTTTTCGTGTCAACTAGTGTTTTTTTTTTTTAAAGTAAATCATTTTTATTATTTCAAGGTTTTAAGGTTCTTAATATTTTCTTGAAAAACTGGTCTAACTGTGGTGTATAAATAATGGAAGTAATGTAATATTGCGGTATATTTTTGGTCTTTTAGATGGAAGATCTAAAACATTTTTATCGAGAATGTATTTTTTTTTTACGCTTTTTTATCATTTCATAATAATCCTCTGAGTTGTATAAGTAATTTTTTTTTATAATAATTTCTGTCAAACCAAAAGCACGACAATCGGTAGAAAGGATTGATCCAATACCAATAATTTACTTTCCACCATATCAAGATTATTATTTGTTCACGGGCCACTTTCAAGTTATATTTTTATAATTTCTTTCAACTCTTATATTAGACCATTTTTGTAATTAACACTAAATGAATTCCGTATAACGTCGGAATTACAACCACTATCTCAAGATTATTTTTTGACGAAAATGTTAAAATCCCATTGAGTAAATTTAGTTTAATAGAATGTGGTGTGAAATAAGGAACAAACTCATCGTTGTTTTTTCATATTATTCCCTAATAAAAACCTGGTCTCAGGCTTAATAATTTAATTTATTTTCTTAATTTTATTTGCATCGATATTTCGACATCGGTTTGAATTAATCTTCAGTCAATAGTTCCGACTGCGTCTGGTCGATTTAAATTTGTTTTATTTATAGAAGTTGAGTAACTACTGTCCTTGAACTCAACCAAAAAATATTTATACCTTTGGAGGTCGAAAAGCAACTTCAATAAATCTTAGTTTCAATTTGATTTAACGTCTTTACATATGTCGTCTTTATACAATCATACGAACAAACGGCCATGCATTAGTGTATATTCTTTTTCTATTCCACTTTGGTAAACGTTTTTTGAACCCAGTTAAAATACCAAAATACAGCCGTGAAAAAATGTTTGTGGTGACCTTTTTCTTCCATATCTACTACGACTACTCAAAAAATCCAACGGGAACTTGCTTTTTGAAATTATTTTTTAGTAAAATAAAAGAAAAGCCCCCTTCAAATTCGATCAAAAGTCAAACTGATGGTAACTGTTTTTTTTTTTTTTTTTGATTAACGCGTGTTATGTCCTCAGAGTTATTGTCATATTGGCGGCGAAACAGCAAATCATTCGAAAGAGATCAGATATCTGGAAAGAAACCTTCGTGTATTTTCTAGTAAGTTATTGCAACATTCCCAATATCTTTTTATTTGAACAACAACTCAGCAAATACTAGTGACCAACCTGCGTAGAAAATGATTGGCAAGAAGTGAAATTGAAGCCGACAAATGCGCTTAAAATGCAATACAATGGATTTGAATAAATAGGACATACAGTTACGGACAATAAAATAGAATCAAGTCGGTTGCTGCGAAGCAACTAGCGGATGTTTCTCTTTGCTACTATATTTTCGATAACTTTTCTCTGTAATCGAATCTCTGCGCTATTTGTCGTTTAAAATTTGTTGCAATTTAGAATAAATGTGTCGCGGTAAGCACTGCATGTCAGAGGAACGTAAACACATACAAAATTTGCAAAAAAAAAATGGTTTTACGCAAAGAGAAACTGCAAAAATTATTAAATTATATCAAAAAGAATGCGAACTAAGGGGTCGACTGCGAAAAACGACGCCAGATTGTGTCAATTTCATTGAGAGACTATCAAAGCCCGACCCTTTTAAATTCGCTGCAGTCATCCAGAGGGAAATAAGCGTGGTAATATCTTCAAGAACTGTTGCCCGTCGTCTTGTAGGAAGGAACCTCTTCGGCAAATTGTCACGAAAAGTTCCAATGTTGACAATAACACAGCGACGAAATCGACAAACGTTTGCGAGAACTCAAATATATAACTTGGTTCGGTTCAACAAATTCAAAAAAGTGGGGAAATATTATATGGTCCGACGAATCTAATGTAAACATGGTGGGCAATGATGGTAAGGTCTGGATTTGGCGACCGAAAAATGCAGAAATGAATTCCAGGTATACAACAAAAACATTCAAACATGGGAGAGGAAATCAAATGATATGGGGACGCTTGTCGTGGTATGGAGTCAAATTTGGCAGTTTCAACAGGATAGTGACCCGAAACATATATCGGGTCTTGTAAAAACGTGGTTACAAAGTCATGGAATCGATGTGATGACGCGACCCTCCGTAATCTCCGGAGTTAAGCCCCATAGAGAATTTATGGAAAATGGTAAAGGAAAAGCTTGAACCCGCTAAATCGAAGCATATGGAAGAACTTTAGCAAAGAATCCAGGTAGCTTGGTATTTCATACCAAAGTTGGTCTGTCAGACCCTAGTAGAAGCTATGCTGAAAAGATGCACTGAAGTATTTGCGAATAAAGGTTTTGTTACAAAGGTTTAAAACTGTGTCTGATTCTATTTTTTTGTCAATTGAATTTCACGACTGACTACTTTAAAATAGTTTTTTTTTGTCTTTAATGAAATAACTATTCATGTCTGTTTCAGTTTTTAATATGCTAAATTAAATTAAACGGAACTAAATAGATGTTTTGATTTGGTTAAAAAATGTTTTTAATAACAGTTGTTCGCAAATTTTTGTGGAGAAAATACTGGTTTCTATTATATTGTCAGTAACGTATTCAATAAAACACACTGATCAGTTTTTGTTACTTTTTCGACTGAAAATATGTTACTTATTTAAACATCCCCGAAGTTAAGAAAAAATGTCATATCCGCTTTCGCATTTCCACATTCCCTTCTCAGTGTTGTTATGCTTTGCTCAATTTGCGGTGCATATTTTTCTAAATAAGTAAAAATAAGGAATGTAGTTTAAAATTCTTCAGTGCAACAACAAAATAATCCAAAATATTGCACATCAAATTTTAGCTTCGCCTACGGCACATCAATGCTTGAGTTATTTACCATAATAAACTTAATATCACGTCGGCATAGAGTCTATTAAATAAAACAGTAACAACAAGCATACCGTTAGCTGTATATTTTTACATACTTATGCAGCATCATCACTTTGTGTATGTACGCTTTGAGGGCACGCGTTGTAAATATGTAGCATCAAATCTTAAAGCGCATTGAAATTTGTAAAATAAATTAGGAAGCAGTAAAAGTTAGCTGTTCATATATATGTAAATATGTACGTACATTAGACTGGGTCACGAAAAAATTTTGCAGTTACCACACCTATTTTGAGAGCTTACTTTGAGATGAATTTATGACTTTCAAAATTTTCGTCGTTGGTTTGTCCTAAAACAGCAAAACTTGAACGACCTACTATAACTTTTTCTGTATTAAGATGTTTATATTTATGAAAAGTAAAGTTGTATTTGGAGAGGGTAAAAATTAAGGGGAAATCACCCTACTTTGTGAAAACTCAACTTCAAAAATCAGATTTCTGACTTTGTCAAAAAAACGAATTGATATATTATATTAAGGGTTTGCACATATCTTTATACGTATGTTGAGGTAAATAAAACACCTTTTTGTTAATTTTTTTGGTTTTTTTAATTTTTTCAGCATGTGTTGCAAAAAATAACTTTTTTTTTTGTAGAGCTTTCTTTCGATTTCGTTCCCAATTTTGTATATAGTACAAAAAATCAAAAAGAATTTTAAAATACATTCAAAAATAAAGTGAACATAGTAAAATGTTTGCTAAATATTGATTTGAAAAAAAAAAAACCAAAACGATTTGGATGAAAAACTGCTTTAATTTTTTTAAAAATCTTTGAAAATGTAAAAATGTAAAAATTTTAAGTCAATACGTTGAGAATCGTAGGCGTAAAAAGCATGGTTTTGAGAAAAAAATCGCGTTTGAAGTTTCAAGGATCGGTGATGTCACATCACTCTGAAAATCGACTATTCAGATGCGTTTAGGACTTTGACCTTGCATAAAACTTTCTGACTATCATTCGGCGTTAAATGTAGGAGTATTTAAGGCAATAAAAAAGGTGAAAGGGGACAAGGAAGGATTACCCCTTTTTTGGGAAAAAAATCGCCTTCAGAATATATAATTTTATGAAAAGCAAAGTTGTGTTTAGCGGAGTAGAAATTAGTTATTTGAACTTAGTAGGATAAGGACGCACTCTAGAGTAAAGGGATCCTAGAAGAATATATAGTATTCAAAATATATCACACTTTGAAATCAAGTAATCAATTAAATCATTGATGAATATTTGACTGTTATTAGGGCACTCCAACGACGAACATTTTTATTACCCTACACAGAGAGAAAAGGCCAACTAAAACGTCTTATAAATCAGAACAAAATTTAGCGGGCTTCTCTATGATTTTTTTTCCAATAAGAAGATCTTCTTATTAGGACTTGATATGTCTTTTAAATATAATCTAAAAAATAATCTGTTAAACTTAGATGAAACCATTCCAGTTTAATTAAAAAGGTGACCCGTAGAATAAAGATGAAATTCTTTTCAACAAAATCTAGTTGGTAACATGTAAAATTAAAAAGAAAACCTCTTCAATATAATTAAAGAAGGAATCTTGGTTTTAGTTAGAATCTCCTCTTATTTTTAATAAGGTTGATAATAATCATGTCAATTTGAAAGCATTGCTTTCTATTTTTTTTTTTTATTTTTTGAAAAACTATTTGTAATTAAATTATAAAAGTTTAACTTGTAATTATAATAAACTTAAGTACCTACATGTTATTAAAAAAGTGCAACTATTGAGTAAAAATATTTATATTTAAAAACAATTATCACATTATTCATTGAAAACATCTAGAACAATAAATAGGTAAAAAAAAAATTTCATTTTGAATATACAAAAAAACCCAAAGAAAAATATTCATAATATTAAACAAAAAACAATATAAAGTAGAATATTCATAAAGTAAATAAATCCTACAGTCGCTGTCGCCAATAAGAATTTCTCATTGAAATTTATAAATTCATTAAAAAGAAAATGAGCGGATATCCTTATTAATTTACTTTATGTGATTTTTAACATAAACGCAAAGAGATTTCTTCTTACCACTGCATATTTTTGAACAACATTCCATTAGAATGCATAAATAAAAAGTTGTCTCGTCGTTTTCAGCCATTTGCCTTTTCAATAAATTTGAGAAGAAAGTCAAAATAAAATTGATAAGACTTGTTAGCAAAAATTTCTTCAACCTTGCCACCGCTAGCTCTCCTTGGCTAAAAAGATTTTCTAGAAGTCGATCTCCTTAATAATAGCAGCTTTTTTTAGCTCTGTGTAAAATATCTTAAAGTAGGAGGGATTTGTAACATTTTTTTTTTCGTAATATTCTTTCTTTCCATCCGGTCTAATGTACATTGTACATATCTGACTAAAGCAAGTTTTAAACAAAAGAATTAATGTATGTATATATAAAACCAAATGCGCGTACATTTTAGCTATGCGAACATCCATCTCACATTGGTATACAGATTTGAGCGCACATTGATTGCAAATTTCAGCGCCATTAGCTCAACCAGGCGTATACGCAATTTTTAATTTATCTAATATGAATATACCGATAATATGCATTCAACGCGAATGACTTATGCAGAAATAAGTAAGTTAGTTAATTATTTGCCCAAAATAGTTAATAACGTTGATAGAATTGGCACTTAAGTTCATCGACGAGTATAAGTAATTAATAAGTCACTTTTGAATTAATGTGTCGATAAAGAGATGTAATTGGTGTTTAATAACACAATGCAGATATTTGGTGTTATGTTAACTACATTTTGGTGGTTTAATTTACTCAAAATACACTCTGGTTTAATTACAATTAATATTTACAATCATAGCATTCCTGATCTCATTTTCAATAGGTGAAAAGGTTGTTTTGTAAAAATGTGACATTACAGATATGCAGGCCTCTTTGGATTGCGATTTGTTTTTAAAAGTAAAACTGAGTCAATTCCGACTGCTTTTAGTGGTGGTGTTCTTGAGTTCGAATAGATTCAGAATAGTTTTCGAATCGTCTCCATTCCGAGTCGATAATCATTTTGTACAACTGTTGTCCATTATTGGAATTTCTTGCAAAATTTAACAACGCTGGGTGTGTGTGCTTAGAGAAAAAAGAGTTATATTGCGCGTCCAAAATAAAATGTTTAGCTAAGACTACGAAGACTCGGCATATCACGAAAACTGAACCCCAAGAAAGCTTGCCATATAAATAATTTTAATTTATATAAAACCTCCTGAACTTCTTTGGTCTCGCTTCGAATTAATTAATGAAGTTTTTTTTACAAATAAAATCAGCGGTTTTTAAAAGGCTGCCCCCAATCGCAGAATTTGAACCAAAACTTTGATTCAAATGAACTTTTTCCGCAATACGCATAAATTTAATAGCACCGATGTATTTTTATAACATTTTTCAAACATTTACTAAGACTCGAACGAATATAAAGTGATTAATAAATGCTTCGAACATAAAGGTTTCAGTTCGAATATTATTTGTGACGCGTGGCAATATGGAACTTTTCGACGAATGAAAACCAGGTTTGTTTCCTTTTAATCGTTTTACCTGTGTTTATTTTATTGATTCACCAAATTAATTGAATCCAGATTAGGGCAACAATGATCTACACATCTTCCCAATAATATGCACTTTTCAATATAAAAAGTTTGGCTGACAAACAACATACATACATATATGGTATTGTTCGTGTCTTAGTTTATAAAATTCATTGAGCTTCATACAATTTCCACAAAATTTTAAAACTTTTAAATCAGAATTTTGAATAACTTTTTAGGTATATAGTTTTGTAGCCTATGTAATTTTACTATAATAAAGTTCAAGTTTCTAATGGCTAAAATTTATGGCTGCCTCTTGGACATTTTTTTATTGTATGGCGAAGAATGCTGAACACCGTCTGCAAAAAAAAAAAAAATATAAAAAATCAACCAGAATTTTCAGCCACTTAACACCTGATCTTTATTATAGTAAAATTAAATGGAATACAAAAATGCATACCCAAAAAGTTACTAAAAATTCTAATTTAAAAGTTTTAAAATTTTGTGATAATTGTTTGAAGCTCAATGAATTTTTGTGAATTTCGTAAAATGTTTGAAAGCTTCGTTTATATAGTTGATGTTACACAATGAGTTATAATTTTGTAAAAAATTATTAAAAATAAATTAGTAACCTAATATTATACCGAATTTTGTTGCTTAAGATATGAACAATACTGATATTCGGGTTTAGTTTGTCAACTACTTTTAGGCTTTATTATATTAGTATTTTTTTTTTAAATTTTCACTTCTGCCACATGTTTCTGGGAACTCGAATACTTTAGCTCTGCCGATCTATATAAAATTTTAAATACAAATGGATCTCGACCGATACCAAAATTTAAACTTAAACTTTAGGTAGGGCATTGAAGAACTTTCCATTATTTATGAAACCCTTGGCTACGACTAGGTATGCTTAAAACGTTAATTGGTTAAAGATCCCGTTATAGAAACTAATAACTATGCAAAGTTTTAATTTTTAAACAGATGGCAACCCTATACAAATATATATGTGAAACTGTCTATTCTTAAAATTGTCAGCTTGACACCCATATCGAAGAATTTCATTTGACTAATGAGCTTTACATAAGCTACATTTAAACAGGTGGCAACGACCCCTGCATGCACTTTGTAAAGAAACTTTCATTTGATACTTATATTTCAAAATTTGATTTCACTGAATACTTTTATTGGACTTAAGCTCCTAACAAGGTGGCAATTTTTAAAAAAAAATTTTATGGGATTTAACGCCACGTGTTGCACTGTAATCGAAAAAAACTAAAATAAAAAACGAAATGTGCGCCTACAGCGCCACCTGTCGATAATGTTTCTTCTTTTCTTTTTTCTAAACCTTAGCTATTACAAGCAACCTCGCAGATGGAAGCAATTTAGTCCAGTCAGTTTCAACTTTCAACGACTTTATTTGCTTGACTTATTACGTATTATTATTTATTCACGGTTAGTCAAGTATCAATCTTTGCTACAAGAGTTCACTTTATCTTGACTTTGATTAAGAGAAATTGTTTTTAACTGCACAAAGCACAATAGATCTGAACCAAATCCATATATATGGATTTTCTCAAAATAACGACTACAGAGCTATCTAATGGATTTTATACATATTTGCAATATTTTGTTTGTAAAAATAAAATCGAATTTATCTTTAATAAATGTTATTCTCGTCGAACCCTCATAATTCATTTCTTATTTCATCCAAATCTTATCAAAAGCAGATATTTACAGAATAACTCACCACCAGCGCCATCTAGCACATCCATTTCGCATTTTTTATTGCACCAGCATCATACCATTCGAATATCATCAATATCAGACCATAATCATGGATTTTCGGGATAACTCGATTTTAGCGCCATCTATCGGTTATATTTTCACAAAACATTTCTCGTCGTACCTCAATTATACGTTTTTAAGTTTCATCAAAATCGGATCATAAACACAGAGTTTCTGAATAACTCGGATCTAGCGCCATCTAGCGCATTTATTTTTCATTAATGAATTTTTTATATCGTCATCACCATAACTTTCTAACATCCTATCGATATCGGACCATAAATACGGACTCTCTGAATATCTCAACTCACCACCTAGCGAATTAGCCTAAGTGCTTGCCATGGATATAGCAAATATACTGTCACAATTTGATTGAAATCCATGCATTTGTTTTTGAGCCAAGTTGTAACAATTAAAACTACCATATTTTTTTTATATATAGAATAGCAATTCAGAAACAAAGTTATTAGCTTAAAAATTGCTGAAATAAAAACTACCTCTGTGATTGCGTTTGTTCAAGAAATTAAATATTTTAATTACGTAACAATTACAAAGTGCCAGTTTTCATAAAAAAAACCGCTTATCTAAGTAAATATCCAGCGGTTTAGACTCGAGTTTTTAAAATTAATAATAATATGGCACTGACATCATATAGTTTGCCCGAACTCCCCTACATTTTGCGGCAGTTGAACTGTGTGAGAAGTTTTTTTCATAACACAAATACTCTCGCCTGTCGAGGGCATAAGAAAAAAGATTTTCTCTAATTATTGATGTTACTTACTACGCCCGAGATTCTCATCTGGGACACGCCGAGTGAAGCACGCATAAAAAATTACACGCCCCGTATAAGTTTCTTAGATATTCAAATCAAACTCAATTTGACATTTGCCATTTTACTATACAATGCAAATTGAGATTCGCCTTAATTTAGGTAGCATAGAAAAAAAAACAGTATCCTAAACAATTGCAATAGAAACTTTCGCTTCTGAGCAAACCCTCTTCTTACGATTTTACAATTTATACTTTGACGATGGGGTTAAACCTTTTATTCCTGTGGCGATTTCCCTCAAACACTTAAATTCACACTCACTGGCCACACAGCTGTGTCCAAAAATGCCCTTGGCGCGATCAAACTGTCTACCTTTGAAATGAATTTTCACAAAACCGTAAAAAGCAAAAAATAAAATAAAAAGTTAACCGAAACACGCGCTCGAAACTTGCAAGCGGCAAAGCTGCAAATAGAAAAAAAATATACAAAGAGCAACTTGCAGCAGAAGAATAATAACAAAAAAAAAAAAAAAAAAAAGCAAATGCATAGAAATTGTTAAAAGGAGGGAACAGCGAAAAATTACATGTGAGGTCAGCTGGTTAAGAATGTGCAAATGAAATGTCATTTGTCAGCTGTCAAAGAGGGTCAACTAAGGCGAACGACTTGCAGAGAGGAGGGTTGAAGAAGGATTGACAGCAACCACATACATACATAAATAAATATTTTTAGAAGTATAAGTAGGTACACTATTCTTGCTTGGGTCTGAGGCCAAGCGGCACTTCAGGGAGTGACTCAAGTGGAATAATAATTTCAGCATTCATAAAATGTTGCTACTAATACACTTTTGCAAAAGCTGACGTTATTTGTTGCTACACAGAGATACTAAGAATGCGCTTGCGAACTAAGAAGTTTCATACGATTGTTAGAAACAACAATAAGTAATGAAGCAGATTTCTCTGTTCGTGTTTTGTTTGTTTTTTTTTTTTTTTGTATGTGCAGAGTGGTAGCGATAGTAGCCCATTTGCTGGCGCACTAAAATAAATGAGCATATCGCGATTCACATTTCTACATTTTCATCCTTTTGATGATTTGCGAAATAAGTAGCTAAAGTCTTTTTTTTTTTTTTGATTTTGTTTTTTGTGCACATTTTCATTTATCTTCCGCTGACTTCTGCCTTTTGTTGGGATACTAACTTAAGTGCTTAGAAATATTACATCTTTGTTAGTATTATTATTTTTTGTTTTTTTTTTTTCTTTACATATTACTACAAACTTCTTTAATTTTCCATGTGACGTCAAAATTATTTTACCACTCAAACCAATGGTAATAAATCAACGCCAACTTGAAAGCGTAAAACAAAAAGTGAAATCATTATAACACCATGCACGCGCGCCCGCATACGCTCCCACGCACACACTAACACATATTCGCATCCGAATATTTACCCAGCAGAGAAGCGGGCTAGTACAAAACTAAGGGGGCGGTCTTCAAATGCATAAAATTATCGCTTACTTGAAGTAGCAAACGAGATATCGCACGTGATGAGCGCAAAAAGTAGGAAGTAGGCTTTTTCTCGCATGCTGATCGGTAAGCGAGTGCTCGCGGTCTTTTTCAACTGTCATTTTTGTAGCTTGACAGCAATTTCTCATTTCATCGAATATTGTAGTGTCTCCTTTCACAAAATAATCTTTCACCTTGTCGGATGACATGTTGCAAATGAAAATGTTTGCTTTCAGAATGCCCAGTCAGGGATGATAAATAAACTTTTCGAAATTATGTCAAATATCAGAAAAAAATTTTGCAAATTAAACAAAGACGTACGAAATTTAATAAAAATTTTTTCAAATATATTTTTGAATTTCAAATATATTTGTGAATTGGTTTATAAGTAAATATTAAAAAAAAAATTGGGAATAAAGAAAAAAAGTAAAAATTGGAAGTCCCTTTTTTAGAGAATAGGCTCAAGCATAAAATTTCCGGGAAATTTTCCGAACTAATTTCGAAGATGCATTCAGCTGGTGTCCCAAACAGTTAAACCACACATAAGATACTCACATAAGAAAATACCTATGTGAATTTTAGAATGTGCCATTTTATTATCCCCACAAACTCCTCTTTCATATGGAAATTGTAATTCGAGGAGAGATAAAAAAACTGTTCACCTCGAACAGATTTATTTAAGTTCGAAGACAGCCCTAATAAATATTCAAATTGAAAGGCTTGCCAAATATTTGGATAAAATCCTCGCAAAACACATAAACTAATTCTCCCATTGGATTTCGAATGTGAAAGAAGGACCGAAGAAAAGGTCTCCGCAAATTTGATGCACGATTTTTGAAAAAAATTTCTTGCAAGTTTTTATTCAGAATCTTTTATTTTTATTATACATGTTCCGAAATTCCAAACTTTTGTAATCGACTCAAATTTCGAAATCTTTTTTGTTTCGATTTTCCGAGCATGGGTGTATGTATAACTAGAAGCAAAACTAAATATAGCCATTGTTATATCCCACGGAGATTTCCCCAAAATGATAGATGTGGTGGGTGTCAAAGTACTTTCGGTTTCAAATTGCATCAAAAAGGGACAATTTTGGCAACTTTATCATAACTGTGCCCAGTGCACAAAACTCTATCTCGCTCTCGAGAACAAAAAGCGGTTGAAGACCGTCTGTCTTTTTTTTGTTATTGGGGACTTCGTCTTCTATTCCTAATCCATGTATACAATTGGTATAGTTTAAATGCCGATACCTTAAGAAATATTAATTGTCATCCGATATATTAGTATCATATCAGTTGACAAATTAGTCAGCTTATGTATCAGCATCAAGAATGATAGAATCAAAAATCGTGCTGTCCCGTGGCGAGTCACATATAATAAAGTAAGTAATCAAAAAATGTGAAGAAAGGCAAAAAGAATAACTTCAAAAAAAATATGATCTACAGATCTCAAGGTGACTCTTTGTTGTTCATTTGTAAAAAAAAAGCCGTGTGCGGCACTTTACACGTGATAGACGTGAAACCTCTTAAATATTTTATAATAAAACAAATTTATGCTGTTATTCTGTAGCCAGTCTTTAGTTTATAATTAAGACTTTTGGGTGGTGAGACTGACTTTGAGACTATTCGGTATTCAGTAAGCCTTCTCAAGTCTTCAATCTCAAAATCTAGTCACTAATTTGTCAGCTGATTCTGAGCAAGGCACTGAACAAAGAAATTGAGAAAAGTATTGAACAAACGCGAAAATGAAATAGCACTCGATCTGTCCCAGGGTCGTTCGTTTACATTTTCTTATGTATGCACCTAGTTCTGCTTTAATTTTTAAACAGTTTTTAAATAATAGGTTCACATTAAATGCCAACATAGGAATTTTTAACGGTTAAATTCAGTGTTAATTTTACGATAATCAAATTGTTTTAATTTTTAAAAAGCAATGAAATGGTTGGTTTCTATGGAAAACCCCATTTTTATTGATCTTGATTGTGCATCTCTAGCGGAACTTACAATCAGCTGATTTTCACCACAATGTTTGGTGAAATTGTTTGGGACTGTTACTTAGTGAATACCAACATCGTCTGAAGTCACAAAAACAGTGTCACCAAAGTCTAAAATTTAGTGATTTGAGATGAGACTGAATTACTGAATACCGGCATTAGTGTGCGAGGAATAGAGATCATCTCAAAAGTTATATTATAAACGAACCTCTTTTCGATCATTTCCTAAATTGTGTGGTGCGCTTGTTCGCAATATAGTAATTTTATTTCATCGCTGTTTTCTTGCTTTTTTAATCCTCATCGCATTTTCTTCTGTATTCAGTCCACCGAGTTCGAAACTCAAACTAATCTCGAACGAGGGTCTAGGTTTGACTCTTGGCATGGAAAACATTTTTTTCTTTTTTTAAACAGTGATACTTAAAAATTTTTTAAATTTAATAGTCTAGAATTAGTTTCTGTATAAGTATTTCACACTAATTTACATTTAATTTGTTTATAAAGTCCACGCGTGCTTAGCGTCGTAAAGGATATGCTACATAAAAAGCTTGCTTCGCTTTATGTGACAGATTTGCTTTGACAATTAAGTTGAATACATAAACTTGCACGAAATTTCCCACAGCTCTTATATTTTTGCGCGCTTTGAGCATCAGCTGATTTTCATATTTTTTTTATTCACCAGATTCGCTTAGAGACAGATTTTCTACAAAAAACGCAACAAGATAAATTTAACCAAAATAACACAGCAATTTTAGCAAGTGCCTTCAACTCCGCACTGTCTTTCAAAAGCTCTTTTAAGTCCTTCGGAAGACGAATTGAAATGCCAGGTCCTCGCGTAGTATTGTTTTCATTTAAATAATTATTTGAAGCGTATATATATAATAAATTTGTAGTTTAAACTGTATGCTTTAGCTGAATTAGTATTTGTCTAAGATATATTAAAATAGCCGCTAATATACAAACTTTCAAACTATATTTTAAGAATGCAAACCTTATGTAAAACGTGTGAAAAAACGCCAGCTAATGGAAAGGATTAAAATAAATCAATTACTTCATAATATGATCCCGCACGCCAAAGCTATCGAACCTTGGCTTACCGGAATGACAGTCACTGGCAAAGCAATATCTGAACAATGCTTTTCATTTGCTTATTGTGTTTCATAAGTTTTTGAAAAGAAGATTCTTTTCGTTTGTCAAAAAAGTTATTCAAAGGAGAGATTATTTTGCAAAATGTTTGTTCCAGAGTACAAAAAGCCTTTCAAACTAGCTCTGCAGTTGTTTTACGAAAGACTGTAAACCGTCTTCGCCATCTCTGTACGCACTCCCTTTTACATAAACGGCAATCTGGATTCTGAAGAGTACATAATTATATAACTACACTTTCCGACGTTATCGAAGATATTCATGAGTCCATTGATGAGGAAAAAGTCAAGTTTCTTACGCTGCTTGACCCCCCAAAGGCTTTCGGTTCAGTTAATTACAGTATCTAATTTTATTTTTGAAAGTTGTAACATGTTATGAATAGCACTAATAATTATTGTGTTAGAATTGTATCACAATGAGTGTTGTCAAATCGCTTATTGTAATATCCCTTTTACATTTTTCGATTTCCAAACATAGTTACAAATGTCACCCAAAGCAAACGGTTTTTATCTGGCAGCCGCTTAAGCAACACTCGGTTGACATGGCGTCACTGAGCAGCGACACTGACGAACTGGTATAACTTTCTCGAAAAAATACCAGTTCATAGACTAGTATATTTGTTGACTTGTTTTGGCTGTTCACTGCAGCTTATACAAACATACTTATATCCGCATGTCAGCAATATGTATGTATGTATGTATATAGAATCGAGTTTTCGCTTTGGGAATAAGATATTGCGTTGAAATGAGAATAGTGCTGCTGATCCTTTCTGTTGACGAGCATCAAGACAGTGAAAATCATTATAGCGTAACGTAAAAAACTTTGAAAGAAGAAGAAACATAAAAACTAGCTTCATATGTATTAGTAATTCCCCGCGTACACATGCATACAAACGTTTGTATCCCCATGCATACATACTAGATATCCATTTTACTCGCTTCCCATTGCTTTATGACGCTCATCATTAGGCTTGATGTTGTTAAATCACAAAAAGATTGTCTCTTTAAGATGGATAAAAGCAATGAATGAATGATTCTAAATGCGAGTTTATATATATGAACGTATTATGTGTGGTTGTTTTTGCATTTGTATGCATTCTCGTTAAAGTAATGATTTGAGGAGGTTTCTTTTTATAGTTTGTAAACTTTTAGTTTTGAAATAGCTTAGTAAAATCATTTCAGTAACTGTTTGTAAATGTCACTTTAGTAAATTTATTTTTTACAGAGCTTTCATTAAACTTAAAGGTGCAATTGTAGAAAGTGCAGCTCTTGCTAAGCTAATGTAATAATAATTTTGTTACTAGCAATACAGAGCCTTCTTTAATTTATATAACGAATTTGTTTCAATACCATACCTAACACTGGAAGTGTAAACTTTAGTTTTACTAGATTTTTATGGTAATTTATTTATAGCTTTGATTGAGGGGGAAATTTAAAAAATTCGATTTTTTGTATTGTTTTAATCGATATGTACATCGTCTTAGAATGTAGTGTCAAAGTTTCAACAGCTAATTCTCGAAATTTTGGCAGAGATGTTTCTTGGAAGTGGCTGGCGCCGAGCCCGCCGAGCTCTTGACAGCAAACTTTAAACGGGCTTTTCTCGAAATCATGTTTTCCAAAATTGTGTAGATGATAATAATAAACTAGTAAACCGATTTTCAACATCTAATAGTAATTTTAAAGACCATAAAATGACTAAATATTTCGAAATCAAATAATTTTTACACCCTGTTACAAGTACAACGAAATTCTTTTTTCGGTATCGTAACTTCTTTTTTAGGAGCCTGTTTTAAGGTGGGTGTTAATTTTCGCATATAGCAAACATTTTATTCTATCTACGATGAAAACCCCTTTTGACATAACTGACAAGTGAAAAATGTTTTTTTTTCCAACTCAGATATCGCTCTAATTAAATATTAACTTATTTGAAATGAACTGTCTTTATTTCTTTACAAATCAACTGCAAACAAAAATTTTCTTCGGCAATAACCTCATAAAAGGATAGCCGCATTACGAGTTTCGCTCTCATTAGAAGTACTTTTTATTCGCAAAATATCTCTGCCGCTGATATCATATACATAAATATGCCCAAAATCGGTCAAAAATAATGCGTGCTAATTTGACGTGCCGCCAATTTCAATATCTATGTCACAAAAATATTCTTCACAAAATCAACATAACATAAGAAAACCGAATCTTAGGTCTGCAATTTGCGACATGCTTGGCCATGAACTTCTACTCAACGCATAATGTGAGACACCGCAGTTGGATTTGAGCGATCGAATCACAAATTCAACACCAAAGTCAACTAGGCGCTTTGCCGAATAAGCGTCAAAGAAAATTCCTATATAACCTACAAAAAATGAGGCATGGTAAGCAATTTTTTAATTTTGCTTTTAGTTTGTAAGTTTTTAGAACCTTCGATTTATCTAAATTGCTCGAGAAGCAACTTCTCGTGATCTTCCCGATACACAATTCGATTGTACGCATTTTTTTACTTTGCGCTTGTGCTGTTTTATTTTTATTTAAAACTACAAAACATTTAAATAAACTGGTCTCGATAAATACTCGAAAGTTTCACGCGAGCTAGACGATACTCGAGATTATATCGAGAACTCGATTTCTCGGTTAATCGAGTATCGAAATACTCAAGTATGTATGTATGTGCGAGCAGAAATCGAAAGCCCTATAATTTTCACGAAAATATTATTGGATAGAAATAAAACTTGTTAAAAAATGCTCGCCTTTCTTTCACTTCATAGATCTATTCAAATAGATTGAGTGCATTATATAAGTAAATAGTCGCCTAGGTAACAACAACAAAGGGATAGATTTGAATTTTGAAGTAAACCTGTATGCAAAGATCCATAACTTGAGATATGACTTATTAACTTAATTAAAATTTTAAAGTCACGAAACTAAAGCGAATACTCGCCTGGGTGTCTAAAACACACAAGGGGAGTGATAAACGGAACTCTGAATTAGTGTTTAATTTAATTATTTTTTTTATCTACTATACTATATTTGAATTAAGTAAATTTCTGTTGATTACTCAAGGAAAACAAGATTTATTATTTATGTTTTAAAGTGAGTTTGAAATAATAAAATCGTTGTTGTGATTGTTAAGTTATGAATATCGGAAGGAATTTCCTTTTATTCCCCTGGTATTACAACAAGTGAAAAGATTGATTTTTATTGACAAGGGTTGACTAGAAATCGTTCCAATTTAGATATATTACAGGAAGAGATCGTTAAGCTTTTTGTACAACGGTTTAATTTAAGAAGCGTAAAATGCAGTACTGCTCTAGAGGGAAGATTTATCCGAATTTCAATCAGCAATAAAGACCTCAAACCAGAGAATGTAACGATTATAAATTTTACAAAAAAAAAAAATTAGAACATTTTTTTCTAGTTTTATTCTTTACTCAGAAAATAAGCGGTATTTTTGAGAAAAAAAACTCCACATATGTGTGTTGATGCGGATGAAAGATCTCAGAATAATAAAGACCAATTTTTTTGTTTAATGCTCTTATCTTGGTATTGCAAAGGGATGGGGTTGCCACCCCAGTTGCTGCTTACGCTGATAAAAAAAAAGATGTACTATAAGACGAACGTAAAAATGCCAAGTACTGTAATCGACATAACACAATTTAGAATCTCGAAAATGAGTAAAAAGTTTTGGTCTATTCATAGCCACTTATGATTAATTAAATAGTTATTGAAAATGATTTTTAGCTCGAGTGAATATTGGCTAAGACTCATTGCATGATTTCAAGTCAAGTAATTAGTGACTAGGCTCAGTTTTTAAATTTACAAAAATTGGGTAAGCTGTTATTTTGAAACACAACTACGTTACATACACATATGTGCACATATGTATATTCAAATACTTCTCAGTCTGCAGATATGCATACCATATGAACTTTCAACTTGATTTTTTTTTTTTTTTGCAAATTGTCGACAACTGTTGGGCAACTGGGTACGAGATAATATTTTTTTTTTTGTATTTTCCCTTTCACTTTTATACAAACTCTCGTCATTCTTATCATTTTCCAGCTTGCCCCTTCCTTTTTTTTATTCTTTTGCGTAACAAACGAAAATTTGCATAATTTATTTGGACAGCATTGAGACCGAATACGTTGTATTCATTGTAGGTATGGGAAAGATTTTGCCCTGAAACGGGTACTGGCCTAAATGTTCTAGCTGCCATTTTTTGCAACAAGCCTGACATTACTTTTTGTGTACTATTATTTTCTGTTATTTTTTTATTTGTAGGTCTTTACTTTTCCTTTGCATTTGCTCTTTACTTTTTTTGTGACTCAATAGCATATCGTCGTGCTTCTGAGCCTTCAACATTTCCGAAAAGATAAAAAGATTTGTATGTGATGCTGTGCAATAATAGAAAACCACATGCAAATTTGTCAAGTGACATGGAGCAGAGCAACGAAACGGATGTTGAAAATTACACACTCACACACACACACACATACACATAGTATGGTATAAAAAAAAAACAATGATTCCTTTGATCCTAGGCCAGGCATGCCACATTTAGATACTCGCATAAACCTGGCGGCGTGTTACACAAATGGCCACATCAACCAACACCAAAAAACAAACCGAGGACAATGCTTTGGACAAGAATGTCGAGTTGTGTCTATTAATATTAGCTCTTGTCTTTTCCCCCCTCTACTATTGGGATGTAGTAAGCGGCTTTTTTGTTAAGAAAAATTTAAGAAGCCTACGCAAATTGAGTTAGTCCCTTATTTTTTCATATTACGTAAACTGAAAAAGATACAATTTAATTTTCTCTGAAGTCACACATTAGAGTATCGTTGTGTATTTATTTATATTTATTTATGGCATGGTAAAATTTGAAGATAATTTGGCAATACCATTTACTGTAATGATTCATTTGATTCAACTGAAGTAATCTGTTTGGAAAGAGATACAACTTCTATACAACACGAATGATTCCCTAAACAACTTTGTATGAGAAATCAAACTATTAAAAAAACTACCACTTTTTATTTTAAATAAACGCTAATTTTTGTGTGCAGTAAAAACAGTTAGGTTGGATAATAATGCCAGCGAAGGAGCTCGACGCAAATTAGCAATTGAGTTTGTCGTTTTGATATCATAGGGTCTCGGATTATTTCGTTGAAACCCTAATAACGCAGTTGATTGATTTTACAATGTTGTTGTGGCTATATTTGCACAAATCCTGCAGAGAATTATACTCAGATGCTCCCAGAGTGGCCTTACCTTTACATCTGCACAGAAAGTACTCTTTCTCATTTTAATTTTTACAGCTTCTACAGCAATTATTGAAGGCAATGACAAGCCTTCTGGCCAGTACGCCTTTAGAATTGCAACGAGTCTTACGACGTTAGGCCTACCCTTCGGCATAAGAATTGATGTTATCTTAAGGTCATATTTGGGTCATGTTAATTTCGCCATTCTGAATTCTAGCACTGTACGCCATCTCCGAGCAGATTGCTTACGGGTCAACATTAATGTTGATGGCATCTCCAACGTTTAGCTACCCGAGGATTCTTCGACAGCCTGCTTTCCTTTTCAGCGCACACAACCGCAATCATCAATAAAGTACAGAGCCGTAACAAGATCCTCAAGTCGCTCGTCGGCAGCATCAGGGGCAAAGATAAAGAAAAGTTGTTGGCAAAGACAAAGAAACGTTGTTGGGCGCCGGGAACCATGTAGGACACAGTGGACGAAACTCCAGACCTGTCCAAATGCCGTACTACGGACTGCGACGGGATGTCTTCTGATGTTGCCTGTGATACACCTCCATTAGGATACGTTTATACTCCATATTAAGAAGCATACGATGCTGCAGGCCGAGCCGCCTCCCACGCATGTCAAGGGGCATCCCCGTGAACTTAAGGACGAAATCCAGTAGTTCACTATTTAACCACTGGATCCGATGTCGTATAAATAGGCTCTGACAGCATTCATCGAGAATCAATTACCACCTCATGATCTCTAGTCGTGTGAATGCTGTCATTAGAGGCAAAGCACACATAGCAGGCCCGAGGCTCGAGTCCCGCGTCACTCTGTCTCAATTAAGATTTAGATGTTGTAGTAGGCTCAACTCTTACTTATTTAAATTGGACGCCGACCAAACACCTATACACATGCTACAACAACAACAACAACAGATTGTTGAAGGTGGTGGAGGTAAATGCTCCTCTAAATTAAACCTATGGGGACTGGAAACGGCACCTTATTTCAGGTTATTACTGAACCCTATCTGGCTAACATATCGGCTGCGATGCCCAAAGTAGTCTACCCAAAATAAGTCTACTGATAGCTAGTTGCAGAATCTGTTCAATAGGAGTCTGCACTGCTTAATCAGCTTCGATTTGGTTGTGAAAAATGCCAGAGCCAATATGACCGATCAGCTGTCTGAGAAGATGGCTAGACGTACATCTTGAAAATCTCCAAGCCAGTTACTCTCTTGTGCGCGACAGCTTTCAGCGATAGCAAAAACTTCCGCCAGGAAAACAAAAACAAACTGACTCAGTTGTTAGGATCTCACATCTCCAAAGATGTGTGTGAATACCCCTGCCCCAACACCTTGTTCCATCTTGGTGCCGTCAGTGTATAAATGGGGACTCTCGACGTGACTAGAACCCCAAAAGGCCTATCTCTCCTTTCTTTCCGCAGACTCAGTTATCTGAGCCTTACAGCTGACACTGATGCGGAATGCATTATATGCAAATCTATAGGCAGTAGATGTGCTAGAATATTTAGGGCATCCGTAGGACTTGTTATCAATGCCCCGTCAACCCAATGCTCGCTGTAAAAACAGTTAGTATTATATAACAAAACAATGTGTGTGTGTGTTTTATAGGTGTCCAAAGCGCTCAAACATTTTTTTTGAAATTCTTGCAACAGGATCATGTGGCCATATAATTTTAGAAACGTGGCCGGTGTTACACTCCCCACAATATTTACTTGAGTTACGGACGGACGGACAGACAGACATGACTTAATCATGAAAATTAAATAAAAGAAAAACAAAACCTGTAATCGTCTACAGAACTATTAAAAACAATGTAATTTTTTTGTTTTTGAATAAATCCTAACACTTTTTAGCAAATTACTTATAAATTATGTATTCAATTCCATAACATATCCACCCTTTATTATGCTGAGACTTCACTAACACATAAACAATCAGTGTACATTGGAACAAACTGTAAGCAATTCAGAATTTGTATCTCACAAAAATATGTTGCTTATTTTTGAAATCAATTATTTACTTGTTGCAACTTTCAGTTTAATTTATGGTTACTGGTGGGTATTTCTATTGAAATTGTCATAGTTTGAATCATTTCGTTTATAATTCTGATAGTGAGTGCATCAAAAATGCCAAAAGGTAAAGAAATGACAACATCGGAAAAAAATAATAATTTTGCACCTTCACAATGAAGGAAAATCTACAAAATACATTTGCGATATGTTTAGCCGATGTCTTTAAACGATAGAAAATGTAGTAAAACGGTGTAAGGTGTGCGGCGGTATAGAAAATTTAACCCGTTGTGGTCGACCAAAGATGCTAACTATAAGAAATGAACGCAAAATACTTAAATTCAACCGCGAAAATTCGCATTTTATTTTTTTGTTTGTTTTAATGAAGTCCCAGGATTTCTAATTGTTAACTATTTTCATTCAGCTGACAACATTACAAAGACCTAATAAAAATCAATCAAATCAAATTTATCGCGAAGTTTGTACCATACAGAAAACAACAAACGAGAGTTACTGCCCCTAAAACTATCCGGCAAAACTTGGTTTTTAGGGCTCTAATGATGAGAACTATCATTGTATTAGCTGGTGGGGGAGGCAAAAAATTCTAGCCAGAAACTGCCAATAATATCGCCAACTGGCAAAAACGCAAATAATCTTCCTAAAAAATGTTGTATGAAATTATGACTTTTTTTATTATTTTGAGATGAAAACGAACAGCCAAGCAAAACAGAACAACCAGAGGATGTCATCTCTTCCAATATGAAGAAATTAGAGTATTCGAGAAACAGACAATTTACCTTCGAGGTTTACGGAGCTTTTTGACGAGTCTTATTTAGATAACGCCACAGATAGTTAGTAGTAAGGACGTTGAGTAGGAAATGTGTTTGTATGTTTGTCAATAGCAAAGCAATAATTTACTTAAGGAACGCATTGAATTTCTGGAAAACTTTTAACAAATTTGTGCTTCTTCGACAACTTGCAACGACAAATAGTAGGAATTCATTTATTAAATTTTCATTTACGAATAATAAAATCTTTGTTAGCTTAAATGCTCGCTCTCACAAATAAAAAAGTAGTTCCTATGCTTCTGCTTCAAGTTTGTTCATCGTATGCTCTCAGCTCTAATTTCGGCATTTTTCAGCCATGTACCCTTACAACTGTTATCTTAAGTACGGAATTATCTAAAATTTCGGAGCGTTGCCACCTGTTCGGAAGGTCGAACTTAATTAAATTATAGACGCACACATATTAAAATATGGGAACCAGGCGGTTCGTCTTTTTACAGAAAACGTTCATGTATCTATTTTGAAGAAGGTTGCCACCTGTTGAGGTAAAAAATACACAAGTTATATGAAGTATTAAAATATGGATGTCAAATGACTCGCTTTGATGACGAGAAGCTTCACATCACATTTGCAGAGGAGGGTTGACACCTTTTCGAAAAGTCGTATTTATTTTACACCGGTTATGCGAAATATTAAAATATGGGTGTCGAACAGTTAATTTCGCTGAGAAAGAGTTGTATAGCTGACTATATTTTGAAGAGGATTGCCACTTGTTAGAAAAGTAAAATTGTTAGTAAAATTGTTATGCACAAGTTTATGAAAGAATATGAGTGCCAAACGGTTCATTTTGCTAAGGAGAAGGTTTATAGCCTTTTTATGTGTGAGAGAAACCGAAAGGCATTTTTGATTACATATTCAAAGGCAATTATTAGTAAATATGGGCCGTACAACGTCTGCCGGGTGTAAGCTAGTTTTGTATAAATAAAAGAATACTTATACTTAAACTATTCTTAAATAATATAGAAATTAACTCTTTTAGTGCCCGGCATTTATTGGAAGCAGTTATTCGATCGCAGCACTTCAATTATTATTATTTTTTTTAATAATGACGTGAAAATAAAACTCTGTACTCTCTTTGTTTTCTTTTTTTTTGCAAATAATTTCGGGTGGGCTAAAAGGCTCGAGAATTATTCTCCTGTAAGTGGCTTAGATTAATTATTTTTCTCACTTTTTATGCGTTTCGAACACACATCAAATTAAAATTGTTTTCGAATTCATAATTCTTTGCACATAGAATAATAATATACTTAAAAAAAAAAACAAAAGCTCTATAATCCTTCATCGTATAGCATAAAAAGTGGGACAATAATTTCCAACTTCCGTTATTCATTTATTTCTCATACCTAATCTCAGCATATAAATCAAAGTGCGAGAATGCGTGACGAAAACGCATTTACTCTATATAAATATTTTTTTATACAAATATTAGCATCTAAGTGCTGAAAAAGTTTGCAAATTATTGCATGTACACACCATAAAAATTTATGAAGCGTTTAATAAGGTTCTTACATTGCATATCACAAATTATCCCACCGCCTATCCAAACCCCCACTCCCCTAAAAACTGACGGATGTGTAACCGAGTGCTAATAATACTGTATCATAAAATCAAAAGTATTTATCTATGGATGCATAGTTATACAGATGAGATACATATATGTATGTATGTGTGTAGGTAGCATTGTCATACAAACGTTGGTAATATGTGAGTGATTTGTGAGACAGCAATCGGCGAAAAGGAGCGAAAAGGGACTGCATGTTTGGATGAAATAAGTTGAAAAGTGTTGTTGTAAATTCATTAAAAAAAAACAACAAAGGTTACGGACTAAAGTTTGTTTTAAGTTGTGCCCGAGAATAAATGACTTTCTTGGTTAAAACATTTATATGAAACTATATAGGTACATACATGTAATATATATACTCGGATGTACAAAGGGGCAAAAAAGCGTTGGCGGCGATAGCAATTTTGTTGCTAGCATTCACACTAAACTATAAATGAATGCTATTGGGGACATAAACCGACAGATGGTGGGTCTAAATCTTGGTATCCGGCAGCAATCACATTTTCCTCCAGCGGCGATAGCCAAAGTAATCACATTGCTTTATGATGTCGTTGCCCGCGGCAAATTGGTTAGGTTTACTTTGTTGTTATCATTTTGGTTGTTCATTTGTATGTAACTACATATATACAGGGTGCGCCATCTGTTGCTCCCCCGGTATGTAAACATTGAATAACTTCGCCAGTTGTCAACCGATTTACTTTCTTAAACTTCAAACCAGTAGAATTTTAATCATCGATCGAAAGAACGCAATCGGCTGAATGTTTGAAGCCATGCTGGACTTTCGGAGGAAAGATGATGCGCATTTTACCATCTCTGGTGGGTTGGCGCGGTGTTAGCAGAGCAGTTCGATAGAAAAGAGAAATGGTGGATCACACATTTTTCGTAAAGTTTGTAGTTTTATAGTACATGGGATGCAAAATAACTGGGCTAACTAAATTTGGTTATTTATTTTTATTTTGCAAGAAATTCGCGATTGAAATTTAAAAAAATGAAAGAAATGCCTTTTTAAAGATATTGTATTTCGAAAACTATTAATACTACAATCAAAAGCCACTTAAATTGAAATTAAGGAAAAAACTAAAACTAGTGTAGAGGAAAATTTCTGAAAAAAAAAATGTTTTTAAAGTAATTTTTTAATTATATTATTATTATTATTATTTATATTTATTATTATTATTATTATTAATATTTAATATTTTTAAAAAATTACTTTAAAAACATTTTTTTTAGAAATTTTCCTTAAATTAATTTTTTTTTAAATTACTTTAAAAACATTTTTTTTAGAAATTTTCCTTTACACTAATTCAAATGTTTTCCAAAAATTTAATTTAAGTGGCTGTTTCTTGTAGATTTTACCAAAGAAAATATGTTCATAAAATTTACACTTTTCTTAAAATGTCAAGAAATTTTGAGAGGGAATTTTTTGTACTTTCTGAGATAGAATAGTTTAAAGTCAGCGCTATGTGTTAAAAAACAAAATCCCAGTGCTATTATAAACAAATTTTTAACTGCGCCATTATTAGTTTTGATTTTGAGCGCTTCTTATTTAAATTTGCTGCAATTCTTTTATACCTTTTCGGCAAAAATATATTAGGAAAAGTATCTCGGAGGTAACTACATTACGTAAGTAAAGATTCCCGAGTATTGGAAAATATATTAGCAAATCATTAAAATTGTTAATATCGAATTCATGTCAATGGTGATAACTAATTTTGAAATTCTTCTATTTCACTTGCAAGTGAATTTGATCCAAAATTTTTCCGGCTTGTTAATGGCGATAAATTATCAATTTAGTTATGCAAAAATTTTAAATTTTTCATCTCTAAGAGAAATCCGTTAGATAACAATTACTCCACCTCTTTGGAATAAATATCAAAAAATTTCAGTTTCGTATTGCCCTGAATGCCAAAAATTTAAAATCTCAGTATGGTTTTGTCCTACGAAAAAATTGTAGAGTAGAGAGTTAAAAAATGGGTTAATAATTTTAAAATAAAAATGCGATGCAGAGCTATCACTGGAACTATGTAGTAGATTCTGTGGATATTTATTGTATAGTTCGATTAAATTGAAAAATATTTATTATATTCCTGGCGCTACAGCATCCCATTACTTATACAAAAATAAAGACTGAAATGTGTTAGCTTAGTACATTATTTGCATGACTCTAATATAATAGCTAATAGCAATTTTTTCGCAAGTCAATATTGAAAATTTATAGTAATGGGTGTAGAGACGCGAAATTTGACATGATAATGCTTAATTTTTATACCATTCAATACCATCAAAATTAAAATTAGAATTAAATATTTTGAAACAATCAGAATAAAGAAAGAAAATGTAAACGTGTTTTTAATTTTGACGACAAAATACTTAATATATTGTCAAACTTTAAAATATAATAAAATGTTTAATCAGTCTACGGAATGATCTAACAAAAATATTAACTTAAAAAAATATTAACAGTAGTTGAAACAGAATTTGTTGCTACGCTTGGGAAAAGCTTGAAGGAAATTTTTTTAACTCGGAGTGCAATCTCTAAACTTATTTACCTCAGAAATTACATAAAACATCTCTTTGGAAATTTCACTATATTTTAAAGAAAGTTCAAATTTTATGAAGATATTTTTTGTTTGTGAAAATCAATGGAGTTTCTAAATAATAAAAAATGAGGGTGAACATAAATTGTTAAAAAAAAAATGTTTTAATTTAATTTTTAATGTCATATTGCACAAATTTGGCATTATTCCTAGAATTTAATGTAAATGACCTTTTCTTCCAAGATTAATAGTTTTCAAGATAAATATTATTAAAAAAAAACAATTTTTTTCAAATCTCAATCGCGAATAACTGCAGAAATAAAAAAAATCAAAATAGGAAGGCATCCCAAGTACTACATACTAGCAAAGTTTAAGAAAAATATGTCATCCACCATTTCCTTTTCCTATGGAACTAGCCAACAAACAAAATTTACGCATTTGGGAGACAGAAAATCTTCACGAAATTCATAAAATACCATTACTTGGAAGTGATTATTTAGGCCGGCGTTTCTTCAACGAAGGTAAAACAGTGGATGTAGTGCCCGAAAAAGCGTGATAAAGATCAGACAGAAACGAAAATTCCTTTGTCGTGTGATATAGAAACGGGGCGATATTGTCTGGCCACCAAGATGCCCCGACTTAACCCGCCTGAAATGATTTTTTTTGGGGATAGTTGGTTGGTTGGTTGGTTTAAGTGGATTATCACTCTGGTGACAAGCTATTAGCAAATCAGCGATTTTGATTCCACAAACTAATGCAGCCTAGTGTCATCCGGCGGACATAGTGAATATCATTATTTCATGCATTCTGAAATGCTCTGCAGGAATGGTTTACCGAGTACATTTAATCTCGTCCTAGCATGAGCTGGGCACTCGCACAGTAAGTATCCGACGGTCTCTCTTGAGCCGATTCTTTCCTCATGCACTCCTAGAGACCCCAGTCCCCTGTGCATGCCCAGCCGTGAGTTTGCAAGTAGTTGCTTTGCTCATTCCTGAAAGAGCCCTAGTTTTAGGCTTATCGTAGAACACCCAAAGCTGCTTGGTAATTCTATACGATCCTATACTGTTCCGCCACTTCTTAGCTTTTGAGTAGTAAATTTCGTCTGTTCTGTTTTTTTAGCTCTCTACGCGGGGCACCCCTTTCCACCGCGTTGGGCACCCTCACTGCAAAACACCCGACACCTCTATTATGATAATTTCAAATATGTCAGAAATCGGGACCAGCTCTCTCGTACATTCATTCACTGGGATCTAACCGTGATAGAAGACAGTGTCTGAATAGCCGGTTGGCTATGTGAGAAGATATTTATCTGCGATCTCGCGAGTGTCTTTTGCTTTACGCATCTTACTTAATCTTATGATAATTTTCGACTGTATTTCTCAATGAAAATCTCTGCTCCGACCTTGCATGTCTTCTTTGACCCGTCCGTAAGGGCAGTTAAGCTCTCCCAGCTCAGACGGAAGTGCGTTGGAAAATGGAGTTATGCTCGAACGTCCAAACTTTCCAGGACCTCACGGCACACAGTCTGGATGTGCTGTTAGCAGCTGAGTTTTCGATACAAATATCTATCAAAGCAACCGTGAGGACATGATTTCTTAGGCCCTCTTCAGTCTTCAATTAAGTTTGGGGTCCATAATAACACTAACATATTTCAATTTCTTTGACAGACCTAGATCCGACCCTCGAAATTTTGATTAAGTGAAATCGAGCAGTTAGGTTTTCGTTATGTAAAGCATCATACCAGTTTTTTTGGGGTTCACTCCAGAGAACAAAAAATGGCCAGGAATCCACCAACCGAACCGCCAACTTCGCTTATAACCGAGAAAAACTGGCCCAATATCAGTATGGCTACATCATCTGCATAAGCCACTGTCTTGATTCTCTGAGAATCTAAATTAAGCAGTATTTTATTCATGACCGTGAGCCATAATTGTGGTGAAAACCCACCCTCCTGCGGTGTGCCATTCTCTATATATACGGCCCTGTTCTGTGATCCTAATTCAGCCCTGCTTCTTTAAGTCCCTCATTTATAGAATCAACACTGTGGGGTTATTTAAAGAGTAATATTTTTGTTCGTAAGCAAAAGACCACAGACCACGAGCCCAAAACCAATGTGCTGAAATAGCTGCCGCACCGACCAAGATGTTTGAAGAAATTATGGAAAATTTCCAAAAAAAAAAGAGCAGAGTTTGTGGTGTCCAATAAATATGGTAGTTTTATCGATGTTGTTTTGTAAAAGTAGTCCACATGAATTGTACTGGATTGAACTAAATAAAAAAAAAACACTTTGCAAACTATTTTTTTTTTCAAGAGTTGTTCAACATTCCCATACCGGAGTAACTGATGATGCACCCTGTACCTATATATATATATATATATGGCTGTATGTACATATGTATGTCTGTATATATGTCGCTGGTATAACAATAGATTTTGCCTTTGCGAACTATAAGTGTTGTTGTATTCGGCATTGTGACTTTATTGCATACAACGCTTGGAGCAGCTCATCTGCCCATTTGCCCACTAACCGCATATTCTTTGAAGCAACTTTCCAAGAAGGTAAATTTAATTTTGTGTTAACATTATTGAAAACCCAACAGCACCACAATAGTAAAATTTTCACAGAATAAGGTATTTAAAATACAAATATACATAGTACATACCTATATCTATGTGGAGGTAATTTACATATCTACATTTATATTTAATTAAAGCTCTAATTAAAACCAACACAAACGAAGTGAAGCAAGCAGTTAACTTTGCTCAACACAATTTGCTTTCAAGAAAATTTGCAAATTTATGAAAACCAACAAAACTTGCAAAACGCAAAATAAATTAAAGCTCTATGTACTTTGGTGATCATCTTCCTCACTTCGGTTTGTTACTCGTAAATATCATTGGATTTCATTTTGTAAACATTACTGCATTTTCTAATTTCTTTTTAATCGTGCGTTTTCTATTAATTTATACAAATATACTTACATATGTAAATATTATTTCTTTTCTGCTGCAATTTATATTTCCTTAAGGTTTTCCCGGTTGGCCAATTATATAAAATGTTGGCCGTTTTCAGCACACTTTTACCAGTTTTAAATATAGTAAAGGTAAAGGCGGCCACCGAACAGTGGGCTGAAGTTGTCTACACCGGACAACAAAGCAAAAAATTACTAGTTAATACTGAAAAAATAACATTTTGTTATGGAAAACGTAAGAAAGTAATTTATAAAAAATTCACAATTATGATCATAACTTTATAACCTCACATTTTCTTGAAATATGGTTTAAAAATTTACATAGGAAACGTAAATATTATATCTGCCTAGGGTTCTTTTCTTGGAAATAGTTCGAGTTTTTATTTTATTTTAAATTTTGTGAAAATTTTTGTGTACCTAGGTAACAAACGACTGCATAATTTAAAACTCCAAATTATTTGATATTGGTACGTCATTAACTATTCTGGAAATTAATTAACCACTGTATTTTTTTAATAAATGTATATCAAGTATTAACTATTTACGTCAGTAATGGCTGTAATTTTTATTAAAAAAATACTATATGATTTAATTGTTATTTTCTAATTTTTAATTTTTTAATTTTTTTATTTTTTTATTTTTTTATTTTTTCGATCAAGTCTGATTGTTATTTTTTAATTTCAATTTTTTCGATAAAAAATAATCGTGATTCTTGTATTTTTATTTTTCCGATTTATTTAATCGATACTTTTTGATTATTATTTCTACGTTATAAAAAAATCGCTGCTCTTCGATTTCAAATTTTTCGATCATATTTCATCAATATTTCGAGAAATTTCTTTTGTCATCCCCGACAAATTTGTTTGCGTTTATTCTGTTCATGAAACGGTAAATATAAAATAACAATTATTTGTGTTCGATAAAAAAACCATTAAAAAATATCGATCAAACTTGGTTGAAAGAATTTAAGTCCAAGAATAACGATTATTTTTAATCGAAAAAATAAAAATTACTAAATAACGACAACGCAATGATTTAAAACGAAACAATTTTCTAGGTTATTAGGTTAGATTTCTATAGCGCATGGCATAAGTATTAGATCGATATATTCTAGTTTCGTTTTCAACGAATTATTCTCAATGATTTTTTGACGCGAAAAATCCAAATAGTGATTATTTTCAGTCCCTTATATAGACCTATTTATATACCAAGCACTTTTTGATTTATTTGATTACTAACTATAAAACTTTAGTAATTTGTTAAATAAAACATAGTTTATTCTGCTACCAAAGCCATATAAATCCAAGCTTTAAAGTTTTCAACAAAATTAGAAAAAATTCTACATTATTCGTGAAAATTTGCGAGTTTTGGATAAGATTTTTTCGCTCAATATCGAGTATGCAGTTTCGTAGCCCCTTCAAAAGTGCTAGCTTGAAGAATCTGTGGAATATCATTGATTTTGATCTGTAAAATAAGATTGATTTCTTCTATATCAAAAATATATATAGCATTCGAATATAGGCACAAAATTAATAATTGGCCATTGAAAACTTTATAATATAACTTAAAAAAAGCATAATTAACACCTCACCAAAAAAGCCTTAATTTTTCCCCATCGTTAAAAGTGCAATCAAGGAATTTTAGAGTACAAAAAATAATATAGTATCGGCAAAAATATATTATATATTGGTGGAAGATTATGAAATAATTTGAGGTTCAGGTGACAATTTCAGATCTGTATAGGACGTGTTTTGAAGTCGATTTTAGTTCATTCGGAAGAATACTTATATATTATATATTTTTTACACTATAGAAATAAAGCTCATACTAATGTATATTTAATCTGAAAAGAAGAATATACTTTACTTTTTTTTAAACTGTTGCTTTTTTTTAGAGACATGAATACTTACAATTGAATATCTATTATTAATGTAATGTGTAACGTGTGATTTCATTTACTTGTCAAATAATTTCTTCCCATACAAAAAAAAAAAGTCGCATAACTTTTTAAATTTAGATTTTATAGTTATATAATATGGAATTATACCAGAGGCCCATAAAATTAAAAAATATATATTTAAAGCAGGGATCGTACCGGTTATAATTAAAAAAAATCATGATTTAATCGCTATTTTGCGATATTTATTTTTTCTTCGAAAAATAATCGTTATCCTTGATATTTTTTTCCTTTGGTATATCATTGAAACAATTAAATACGAAGAAAATGGATGGCTAATTTGAGGATACTATAAAATGAAAAAGTTGCAAATTCACAAAATTCTTTTGGGACAACACTTCAGGCAACGCCCAGTACCCTTGCTTTTTATATTTATGAGACAGTCGCGATCGTATAAGTCACTGTAAAACGAAAGGTTGGCCAGCAAAAGTTCGCTCTCACCGGGATTCCAAACTATTGCAAATGTCCCATTAATTTAGCCACCGAAAGTGCTTTTACCACCACTTCCCATTAGGATGGGTCCAGAGTTTAAAAAGTGTCGAAAATGGTTACAAGTTTTCAAAAATTTGAAGTGTGTGATGAGCTTGAGGTTACATTACTTGAAATCTCTGAAAGAACATTTTCCGTAAAATCTTGAAAACTATAGTCAAGAACAGAGCGAACGGTTCTATCAAGATATTAAAGTAATGGGACAAAGGTACCAAGGAAGATAGGAAGAGAAACCCATTAAGAAGATCTTTCGAAAGCAAAAGATTGAGTTATGAAAAAAAGTTCTAGCGCCTAAAACGGCATTATTAGGTGTAGCTGAATTTATCAGCTTAATATGTAAGGTTATGGTAGATTGAGTTAGGTTAGGTTAGGTTGTTTTGCAGATTCAGGCTTTGCGCCTTTTATCCTAAAAAATGTCTTGACTTATTCCGCCGTGAAATGTGTTAGGTTGGATTGGGTAAGGTTCGATTAGGTTAAGTCGTTTTTTAGTTTAAGTCTGCACGAACAGTGGTTTAAGCCTAACAAATATCTGGACTTATACTGCCGATTCTGCCGATACTTGATTCCTTATTTAATTTGCTCTTCAATAAAGACATAAACTCGAATTGAATTATTTAAATTATTTCTACTTCATTTACATTGTTATACGTTTGTATCACTCATTCATAGGCGACTAAGATTTTTGCGACTCCAATTTAGTGTAAAAACAAATCTTTAGGTGAATAAAATCCTATAATTCGGTTTTTTTTTTTAGTTTATCTCGAAAACTAATTGAGAAAAGTGCTATTTTGACTTCATTTTCGATGTCAGCGCTGCGAAATAAATATAGTAAGATATGTCGGCGCAAAAGTAAAGGATTTTTTTTTTCTTTTTGATTTTTTTTTTTTTTGAGCGCTGTAATCATCACAAACACAATTCTGTTGGCATTGAGCTCAAAACTTATTGTTGATGCAGACTAACTCAGATCAAAAAAAAAAAAAATTAACATATATACTTCTTCGTTTACCTTTATTTGCCTACTACTTCAAATGGTTATATGTCGAGTTGTTTTAATTTTTAAAAGAGTACTGTGGACTAGACCCACTATCTCTATGTTTCTGTTTTGGGTTGCTACTAACGAGTTTGAAGATAAAATATAATTTATATTATCTATGTCCCCCACTACCTATTGCCTTTTACTATTTTCCTTACTGTTTATTTCTTTACAAAATCCAAGCCATATACATATAAAAAAGGAAGACCCATTTATACACAGCGAGGTATACAAATTAACGCACTTACACACACTCATAATCTATTTACACACATATGTACATACATAAATAGATATATTACTTTTCACATGTACTATGTAACTGTATATTCAAGGACTTCCCTAGAAATGCAATCAATACATCGCATGCTATGTTGTGTTAACTAAGCTTCGAAATGTGCGCTCAATTAAAGATATCAAATTCCATACAGCATACGCATGAAAATTACATGCACACTCACACACCCACCGGCCTAGGAGCGAATGTATTATATTTGCTAATAATACCATGAATTTCATGTAATAACAAGAAACAAAAGCACAACCGGTTACTTAAGCTCTATATGAACTATATGGCTTATTTAATACATAATCTCACATATCCAAGCATAGATGACGCTGTGTACACAACCAAACATGGCAGACAGATGATTACCTAATATTGTGTAGATCGCCTAGTTGGAGTAGAATAAGTTTCAAGGCGTTTTCATTAAAATTTGTTTTAAAATGTGTAACACAACTAAACACGAATAATTGTGCATAGTATGGTCCAAAAGCTTCAGGCGTGAAGCTTATAAAATTAAAGGTAAATCTCAAACTACTTATTGGTATTACTTAATATTATCTTCATTTGCTTCAATATACTTTTCACAACGCTTTACTAACCCCTAAATTTTGCTTAAAATGTGTGCCTTCAAAATTTTTCAAAACAGCTAACTTTACTCCATATAGTGCAAAATGGTTTTTTTCGCAAGCCTTATTGCAATTTGGATAACCAAAAAAGCCACCTAGGACCAACACTGGTAGGTCGAACTCCGTCAAACTGTATTCCTTAATGGCCGCCTTGAAACCATTAGTTACTTTGTGCACCGGTGCACAGTGGTGAATGGATGGAAATAAGCCTACTTTTTGCAGGCCTTTAGATCTTCCATTTTGGTAACGACATGCGCCTAATAAACCTACATATTTGAATAGGGACTGAGTATTTATTGTACTACCGCAAGTCTGTTTTAGGACATATAAGCCTCAGGAAGATAATGCCAACTGGTGCGAATTTCCACCAAAAATTCAGAAAGTCTGTAATGTTACCTTTTTGGAAACAATATCGATATATATCGAGTGTGATTCTCCAAAGAGATTTTACCAAATATCGACCAACAAAGCAGACAGTTTTAAAGTACATTTAATTAATGATTTTTGTGTTGGGTTTCTAAGTGAGTGCTTTTGAAAGCAATGAGAGCTATTTACAAGAAACTTTTTGAATCCATTTGAAACCTGAAAATGCCTACACTAAATACCAGTACAAGTCAAGCCATCAGTTCAACGTTGGAAGCATAGTAAACGTGTGTCTCTGTATAGGTGTGATCT
Organism: Anomoia purmunda; assembly: GCA_951828415.1. NCBI lineage: Eukaryota > Metazoa > Arthropoda > Insecta > Diptera > Tephritidae > Anomoia > Anomoia purmunda. The sequence goes on from OX639993.1 coordinate 181,149,937, forward strand.
TAAAAATTTCTTATCCAAAATCTTTCGGAATCTCAAAGGATTGTCGCCATAAAGCAAGTACTTTTTATACTGTCCACACTTTTGCTAATTTTGTACCCAGTGAGCTCAGACGACAACACTCTTTCGATTTTTTTTTGTGACAGAGTACCATGATAAAGAATCTTGGTTGCATTGCCAGCAATAGTTGGGTCCAAAATTGTTTAGTTTGTCTGTCTTTCATTACCACAGCATGTTCGTCCTGGGTGCGGTTCATGATTAATTGATCCTCTATCCAAATGAAATTGTTTCATCCCATATCAAAAGTGGTAATAAAACCGATGCCCGTAACTACAGACATTTTTCTAAGCTTTCGACTTTTTCAAACCATTTTGAACACTCAGTTATGGAAAAATTAAATTTTGCTGTCAAATCAATTAACTCCCCATACCAGCACGGGGTTGTTGCTAGCAGTCCAGATTTCACATAAAATATTAATTCAAAAGTTGGCTTCCATTCTATTTTCCTGAGTTGAGCGGAACTACCACCCTATTCGTTCCATCTTCGGGCGTACCACACGGTAGCGTATTAGGTCCACTTCTCTTCATAGAATTTATTAATGACATTAGTAATTGTTTTTCTTTCGCAAAATGTTTCTTCTAACCGGTCGATTTAAAAGTCTTCTCGATAATTAAAAAGACAGCAAATGCTACCAAAGTGAATATATTGATAAGCTTAATTTATGGCCTCTGAATTCAAAGCGCTCCCTGAAATTAGATATGGGTTTTCAGGTAACTTATCCATTTATCAAATTTCGACTAAAGTTTTCAATTCTTTTTTCGATATAAAGACTATGTTGGAGTTTGTTATGCGAAACGTCTCAAATTTCTGCTATTCACATGCCCTTAAAATATTATGTACCTAGTTTATTTGTTCACATCTGGAGTACGCGGTTTTCATTTGGTGGTAGTATAGTAAGCTTGCGAAATAAATAGAGTATACCATTTTTTTCTCAAATTTGCCCTTCGTTATCTGAACTTGTAAATTGGTAACATGCTTATGCTTCATGGACAACATCACCAATAATAAATATAAGTAAATAATAAATTTTAATACCCTAGGCGATCTCTCCAAAGTTTTGATCCATTTTATGGTGGTACGCTATACGCTAGCAACACCCCGATTTTTCATGATATTTGAGAATTGAAAGCCATCAATGGCCCTTATTACGAATTAAATTCGATCTTCGACTGTGGTCGAAAGGGCTGCTCGAAAAAAATTCGATTTTCGTATTATGGCACACTTTTGATTAAGAATAGCGCTATTGCGAATTTTACACATTTAGATCGTCCACAATAGTACATTTCTATCAGCTGTCATTGAAATTAAGTACAAGTTTTAAATAAAAAATAAAAAAAATATATAGCTACGAGTGTTTGACGATTCTTCGGGTGAGGGGGATGAGAGTTTATTGGAATTGGCAAGAAGTAAAAAACGATTAAGAGATTATTTAAACCCTTCAAAAATGAATTTCACCGCGTAAGCGTAATATTTCTAAGAGGTTTATATAGCTTTATATATACAATTGATAACATATATGAATCTTCTTTACAGATTAAGTAAAAGGAAACATTTGTAGATTTGCTGTTCACTATAGAAGAGTCGCTGCAGCCAAATCAATTCCAAATGTTTTAAATTTAACAACAGTGTTACTATTTTGTGCTCAGGAATTGCAAATATCAAACCTTAGATCAATTTTTGAAGGAATAATATACTAACTTGCTTAACCTTAATCCATTTTGTTGTCGTTCCAACAGGTGATCACACACCGATGAGAATTCTTCCAATTCTTTTCCAGCTTGAACCTTTGTAGGTACAAATATCGTTTGCAAATTGAGAATATTCTTCTATTAATGAAACCAGTATTTCCAGTTGTTTTTGTTTCGTACTTACGAGCTTAGATCTGCATAAAATTCACAAAAATAGTTTTTTTTTAATAGTGTTTGGTAGCCAAAAAGCAAAGAACAGTTTCAAAAGATTTACATTTTCTGCTAATTCTCACACTTCGATACAGCGTCGAAAGCAAGATTGTGTTCGACAGAAAATTCGATGCGTAACGAAAATTTCGACAGGGCTGCACAACTCATAATATGAATTTGACTTTCGATTTTTGATGTTCGATAATCAGCGAAGATCGAAGATCGAATGCAGCTCACAGTTAGGGCCAATAATGTAATGGTGATCGATTTTTCAGTCTAGAGGACCGTTTTTTTAAATCGTTTGAATCAACTTTTTAAGCTATTTTTAATTATTATTTTAGGGATAATTTTAAGATTAGCTTGTACTCTTGTAGTCTGTTATATTTTTGTAAAACAATAGACTAGTATAAATAAATTAAAATGGAATACGAAGAGGATTGATGCTCGTGCACAGTATTCCAACAAATTAATGAAATTGCTTAGTATGTATTTAAAATTGTGGGGTTCTGACAAAACTACTTTGGGTAGACCAGAAACTTTTGGACCATACTTCGTACAATATACGTCCACATACCTTTATGCATTCACCCAAAAGTCGGCATGTTGCACATCCACCCTCAACGTTGATTGCGCAATGACGTTGCATTTGAAAGTGTGCGCGTGTGTGTATTATGAATTTCTATATATGTATGTATGCCCACAAACAACTTTATTAAAGTGCCGTAACATATTTTGAGCTTTTACAACAACCACAATGCAAACTATTGGTGGTTTCCTAGAGTTATGCGTGGGTTCGGAAAATTATTCAAGCAAATATTATGTAAGTACATATGTATGTAGTGCATATGCAGCCGTGCCAATATATACATATGTAGCATGTATTGAGTAAATATGTAAGCAAAGATGTATATCTAAAAAATTAACGAGTTCATAATAAAGCCACAACTATGAATAGCTCAATTAATGGGTGCATTGAACAAGGACGAAATGAACACGTACACACACACGTACACTTTTCTAACTACATGAAGAAAACATTAACACATGTACGTATGTATGTATGTATGTATATGTGTACAATACTGCCGCATGCCTGGTAGCTTACAAACTTTTGCCTTCAATTCACTAAGGAGTAATCAGTTGACTGAGCCGATGGATGAGCAAAGCGAGCTGCATGTCAGAAGGGAGGCTCGAAGTGAGGATCTATGGAAAAGTAATATAGTGCTTATCAAAATTATGCGACAGTGACTTTTTAATAGATTTCTACGCTTTATTTCTTACTTAGGACCTGTGCCAAACGGTAGGAAAGTTCTTTGGTGAGATATAAGTTTTCTCGTCTTTTTAGGTGAGAAAATTTTCATATGCTGCTGTGTCAATCGCTAACTTTTTGAAAATAATAATAATAATAATAATAATAACAGCAACTTTTTACTTCAGGAAATTTTTGACAGCTACGTCATTACAGAAAAGAAAAAAACAAATTTAATAAAATAAAACTACAGCAAATATACAAAAAAAAACTCTTCTTAATTGTTGCTATAACTAGCCTGTCTAACTTTGACCGATGTCAACACAGCGCGGCAGTTACTGCCCTGCTTTGCTAACTGGTACCAGCTATAGACACCAAGTGAAGTCAAGTTCTTCTCCATCTGTTTCATTCCTCTTCCGCTGCCCGCACCAACAAACAACCAGCGGGTACCGCATTAAATACTTTCAGGGCTAAAGCATTTTCGTCCATTCACACGACATGTCCCAGCCAACGTAACCGCTGTATTTTATGCCGTTCTAAAGCTCGCACAACTCATCGTTTCATCGTATGCAGTATTCGCCGTCGCATAGACGAAAAGGTTCAAAAATCTTACGGAGTATCTTTCTCTCGAACAAACCAAGGGTTGATAGCGTCCATTATTCTGCGCCATACAATAGCACGGGCATAATGAGGGACTTATAGGCGTGGAATATGGACAACTTCTTCTCATGCTGTCGAAAGCTAATTAAAAGTCGACAAAAATATGGTGTGAGTCGATCCTCTTCTCGCGAGTCTTTTCTAATATTTGGCGTATTGTGAATATCTGGTCGATGGTAGATTCACCAGGTCTGAAACCACACTGATAAGGTCCAATCACTTCATTTATGGTTGGCTTTCACACATTGCAAACGATAAAACCTTGTATGAAATGTTAAGGAAGAGCTGATCTCGCGGTAATTTGGCGAATATTGCAGTAATAAATACCCTTCTTGTGAATTGAACATCACACACTTAAATTCCATTTGGCGGTCATGCATTCGTTAGAATATATTCTGGAAATGAGCTCTTCACCACAATTATCGAATAGCTTAGCTGGTAATTCATCAGCTCTAGCGGCTTTGTTGTTCCGTAGCCACGTTATTGATAATCGAACTTCAACGAGATCGGGTGACGGGTTGTTAATGTCGTCATCAGTAGTTTGGTATTAGGGATCTTCAGTTTCTCCGGCAATGCGTTTGCTTTCACCATTTAGCAAAGTGGAGAAATATTACCTACACAATTTGAGTGTGCTTTGGACAACAGTCATTTCATAAAACTTTCGGGCGCTTTTCTTGTCGGCTAGCATCTCAATCTCTTCACAGTCTCGTATTTCGGACTCTCTCTTCTTTCTGCGAACAATACGTCGCTCTTCCTTTCTCAACTCCCGACAGCGTTCCCATAGAGATCGCGTTGCGGTCTATCGTGGCTCTGTAGACTTTCTGTACTTTCCGTAGCGGCGCGGCATTATTTCAAAGTTTCTAGTCGGTCCTGGCCCAGACGGTTGTGAATAGCGAGTATAGATTCATAGACGTACATATTTTTTGGTCTCTCAATATCTCTGCACGATACGAGGGTATTAGTAAATTGTCCTTTATTGCCCTATCCTCCCATAGAAATCTTGAAAAATCAATGACGAAGCATTTTAATAAAGATTTAGAGCTGAAAATTTAAAAATGTATTAAAATCGTGTTTGTAGCTTCTGTGGTGCATACGATTTGCATTCTTCAAGCCGATTTTTATTAATTATAAGTGGAAACTAAAACGGAAACATTTAACTTTGAATCGGAACAAAATGCGAGGCATATAAAAATACCGTGATTGGTTTAAGAGAGAAGTGAAGTGATATATTCTCTGATTTTCTCCAAAATATCTAAGCTTTTATAAATAAATCATTATTTAACGAAACCAATTTTTTTATTGTTAAAACAACTAATTCAATCTTCCTACACATGTCTTGTATAATATAATTTAAATAATAATAATATTTTGTTGATGTTTGGTCAAACTTCTCTTACGACTTGTGGTGTGCGTCTTGATGTTGGAACACAAATCAACCGACAGTTTTACGCCGACTCCGATGCCGAATGATTTTTATGAGAAGTTTTTTTCACGTCAAAACCACCTGCCTAACGCTGTGGCCGTGGACAGCGCATTTTTGTACAATTCGAAGCCGATAAGTGCTTTGACACCACCTCTACCTTTTTGGATATAATTTCCAGCGAAAGTAACGCAGTTTATATTTACTTTTGTTTCTAGTGCTCCGAAAATCAAAAAAAAAAAAAAAGATACTCGAATTCGAGTCTATTTCAAATGTTTCGAATTTCGAAATTTAAACTGATTCCGATGAGAAGGTCTTACTAATTTATTTTACAACATTGCAACTTGCCGCTTCTTATTTGTGATTACAAAAAAGCCAAAGACAAAGAGTGAGTCAACAAATTCATAAAAAAATAGGAAATAAAAAATTGTATTAATAAAAACATAATATTCTAAATAAAACATTCTGGTGATTTTCTCCATTTCCCCATTTCATAAATCATGGAACAATTTATCTGTCCTTCTTACACATTCGAACTTTGCAAGGGAGAATTAGTTGATGTGTTTTGTGGCTTATCCCGCTTAGTATCCTCGGTAACTAAATTAATCAAATTTTATTCGAGTTCTTTATTTGCAGGTTAAGTTTCGATAATTGGAGGCGAACAATTTTTTATCTCTCCATGTCTAATTACAATTTCCGAATTAAAGAGGTTTCTGGGGAAATAGTAAAACCAAATTTTCTAAAATACACACTGGTATTTTCATATGTAAATTTAAAATGAGTATATTAAATCGCTCCACAAAGTTTGCCAGAAATTTTAAGTTTGCTCTTTTCTCTTTGAAAAATAGACTTGTAAATTTTATTTTCATTCTTTGTTCCCATAATTTTTTTGCATATTTATTTATAAACCACTTTACAAATATATTTGAAACTCAGAAATACAATTCAACTGTTTTTATTAATTTTTGTTGACAAAAAATTGGCACGTCTTTATTTTAAATGTGCTAAATTTTTTTCTGATGATTCGACACAAATTCGCAATGAGTGCAAAAATACCGTAGAGTATACAAATTGGGTAAATAAGAAAAAATTTGAGCAAAACGCTCATAGCCAGCGCGTTTGCTCGATGATTAATATTAGTGAAGTGTATTTTCCGTACGTCTAATGTTACTTGAATATTTTATGTAAATTTATTTTTATTTTTAGCTATTGAATTTTCTGTTAACCACCCAACTCCGGAATGAACTTTTCTTTTATAAGAAATAAAGGATCGAAACTTGTCAGAAAATGTATGTAGTATAATTATAATAAGCACTATATTTCTACATGCAGACACACCAATAAAAGCATTCGCTTAGACTAACTTTCTTTCATGTAAAAACTTAAATTTTGATATGCGCCTATCCTTATGACTGTCTCGAAATTTTTGTGGTGATATTCAAGCAGAAACTATTTCAACTACATACACTAATAATATTGAACGCCTGCCTAATGCCAAGTTCAAAACTGCTTTCAATAGTGTTAAATTAATTATCGGAAACACTAATAACAACAGCAACATCAACAACAGTAACAAAAGAAGCGATCCAAACTTAAATGCAATTAGTTGGCGTTAAGTAAAGTTAATGAACAAAACTTTTCTTACTTTTATAAAAATTATATACTACTCGCACTATGGGAAGTAGGGTCAATAAAATCGAATTATGTAAGTAATAACTATCTATGTATGTAATGTACGTGTAACATATGTACTACATTTGTGTAGTCGAGCAGAGCATATTGAATTGGCAAAATGGTATGACGCGAATAACAATAGAGTAGATGAACTTTTAACAAAGTTCAGAATAGTTGTTCGTAAGGAAATAGAAATTCATTCGAAAAAATATGAAATTAAGAAGTTCGCCTGTACGCTTATGGGATGTGTTTGGAAAACTTAAGTCAAACGTACACGGAAGCACTGCAGATGCCATGAATTAGAATTACAACTTTTTGTATTTGAAATGGAATTTTCTGAATTCTAAGTGAAAATTCTGTTTGTGAAATGGAAATTCTGAACCTGAATTGTAACTTTCTGTTTTTAAATTGTAACTTTCTGAAGTTTAATGTGAAACTCTGAATTTGAATTGTAACTTTCTGAATTTGAATTGTAATTATCTGAATTTAAATTGGAAATTCTGAATTAGAATTGCAGCTTTCTGAATTTGAATTTGAAATTCTGAATTTAAATTGAAAATTTTGATCTTGAATTGTAAATTTCTGAACTTGAATTGGGGCTCTCTGAATTTAAAATTGAATTTCTGTATTTGAATTGGAAATTTCTGAATTTGGAATAGAAATTCGAAATTGATTTGTAACTTTCCGAATTTGAATTGCAACTTTCTGAACTAAAACTGAAATGGTGTAAAAAAAGTCATACGCATATAATTGCTTATTTGAAAATATTGGGCTAGATAAATGTAAGGCTAATTTTCCAAGCGAAAGCTTCTTTTAAAGGTAAGCAGTCTCTAGTTGAGATTTTTTTCTGTGGGGAGATCGATTTTGAGACCATTCACGTAGCAATAAATGTTGTCTTATTTCCCCACACCAGCAACCAATTGAAATAAGACAACATTATCTGTTAGAGAAACGGTAGCAGTATTTAGTAAACTGTTTCAAGTCTCTAGTCTCAAAATAAAGTCATTAGGTTGTCAGCTGGTTCTGCGCACATCACAAAAGAAATAAATTAAATAAAAAATTATATTGATCTCATCCTTGGTTGCTCGCCATCTTTTACTTAATTCTAACTAGTATCTATTTGAACCCTTTTGGTTATATGTAGAAGGGTAAAATTTCCCCTTATGTCAGGCATTCCGTTGTCAGGGTTATTTCACCTAAAGCTATGTCGCGAAACATAACGTAGTTGTCATGTAATCAGTAAGGCATTACAACTACAACGACTGTTGTCATCATTAGAGGGATGAAACCCATTTGTGCCGCATAGTTTTAGGCACAGTGAACCCGACAACTGTCAGGTAGTGTATGCTCGAACAAAACGGGAAAGTCAGTACAAGAATGATAGAATACTAAATTGTGCTTACCGCGCACCGCTGGTCCTCTTTTGAAAAATTCTGTAATAAGAATCTTTTCCGGTTAATTTCAATGCTTTTGCAATAACCATATTGTTTTAATTTTTAAAGAACAATAATATTGTTGACAAAAAAATAAGAAAATTATAATGTATGTATGCAATCGATTAATACATTTTCAGTGAGTAAAATTACGCATCTTTACCCGGAACATAATATCAGCTGATTGTCTCTAATGATTTCCATCATAGCCTTTGGTGACTTTTTTTGATACTATAGCTTACTCTATACTAAAATAGTCTCATGTCACAAAAATTGCATTCTGTAATAAGAATCTTTTCCGGTTAATTTCAATGCTTTTGCAATAACCATATTGTTTTAATTTTTAAAGAACAATAATATTGTTGACAAAAAAATAAGAAAATTATAATGTATGTATGCAATCGATTAATACATTTTCAGTGAGTAAAATTACGCATCTTTACCCGGAACATAATATCAGCTGATTGTCTCTAATGATTTCCATCATAGCCTTTGGTGACTTTTTTTGATACTATAGCTTACTCTATACTAAAATAGTCTCATGTCACAAAAATTGCATCTGCCCAAAATTACTTATTTTTGCAAAGCATTTAATCCTGCCATTAACTTGTTCCATCGAAAACCTCCAGCCGAAAAACGTCGCTCAGACAAAAAGTATCAGTACAGCGCCTTCGTCTAAGCATACGCGGTGTGTCGGAATCACATAAGCTAAATTTAAATATAGAATATGTGCTATTAAAAACGTACGTAAATTAGAAACTGTACCTTCTGAATATGTCAGCGCCATCTATCATTCAATAGACGCAATAAAATAAAATACAAATATATACCAACATGTGGCAGTCCACTTTGCGTCTCCTTTTGGCGCTATCTTTTGGATATATAAATAATAACTGTTATCAATAGTGCTGGCCCAATTCAGGCCTGCTTTGCTCGCTTGCTGGCTTTGTTTGGCTTTACTTTACTTTAAAAACTTCTTTGGCAAAATGGTAGCATTAAATGCTGTCAAAACAACCAGCTGTGGGTCGGCAAACTCACAGTCTGCTCGTTTCTGCTTTTGTTTATTAAAAAAATTATGCAAAGATTTTGGGAAACTTTTATATCAATTGCACAGAATAAAAATTTAAAAAAAGAACTGACAGATCAAATATATGTACATTCGCTTGAAGTCAAAAATGTGCTGTCAAGTAGAGTTTTGCGCTATTCGAAACTTTGAAGCACTTCAAGCGCTTGATGGAAAGCTAACACTTGAACAACTTTCATCGTTGTAAATGGGTTTTGAATGAAGTACCCATTATTTCTATATATTTTAAAGTAATAAACTTAACTGAAAGGTATCACACAATAATTACCATATACCGAACAATCAAAATAATCTCGGGGAATGTTTAGTTATTTGTACAAAGGTTTACGGGTGTTGAGTGGAGGCGGAACAATTTAATATTTACGCTTTTAAAAAAACGTGCGGTTAAGAAAAAAATAACATGAATTTCAACTGGTGGTTTTCTTAGTCTTTTTCGTCTTTTATCCTTCGTTTATATTTCAGAGTTTGACAGTTGAGTTCCGTAATTTAAAATGCATGATTTAATTTTAATTTTCAGAGGGGTTTTGTTTCATAATTTGCTGATTATTAGTTTAAAGCAAAGCAAAAAAAGTACTAAATACTAATTGTGAAATGTGTTAACTGCGTGCAAATTAAAATATTTATAAATTTGCTGACTTAGTTAAGGCACAACAAGAGTAATTAATCGAGCTTTATTTTTGAGAAATGCAAAAAAGTACATACTTCCAACCGAATTTCTTAACTAAATAATTATCAGAAATTGCAAGGATTTATTCTAAATAACTGCTACATCCATTGACTACAAGTGTGTGAAAAAAATTTAAGATCGGGTCACACATTTTGGTACTATTACCCGAAAACTTTATATAAATAACTAAACCGTACACATAACCTGAATTTTTTAATTAAGAAAAATCAAAAACCAACTCACTGGATTCGTTTTTGATTATTTAGATAAATGAAAAAACGCCGCATTAAAAAATAAAAACTATCTTAAACCGTGGCTTGAAAAACACAGGACATCCGTAATTTGCATCCCTAGTAGAAACGTGGTATACTGAGGAGATAAGTTACATTTTTGTATAAAGAAAAAAGTGTTCAAATTGAGGCACTGGCTAGTAAATTAATCTATTTTCAAATTGACGTACACGTTAAAAAAATAAAGAAACTCAAATCCCTAGAAAGAGAAGAATGTCTTACTCTAGTTTTAATCGATCGGAGTACCTTTTTGCAAGTCAAATAAACAATCGTGAAAGATATGTTGTAAAAACTTTCACAAAAGTTAGCACTCAAGGCTAGCAAACTAAACGTTGTGATAGTAAAATTTCAGAAAGCATATCGCTGGAAGAAGCTTCTTAATAAATCAAGTATCTGCCCTTACCTTTCGGAGTGGGGCAGAATTTTATTGTAAACATACGCATTTACTGACTAAAAGAATAAAATGGTATTTTCTGATGGTAAACAAAGCAATTTATATGACTCCGATTCAATTAGCTGTTATTAGCGTCATCATTTTCAAAGTCAGGAGATTCAAAAGTGTTCTAAAATCAAAGGTGACAGTCGTGTTGTATGTGCGGCGTGCAGAGTAATAACAAAATTTCATACTAACTTCTGGCATGCACCTTAACTAAGTAATTAATGATTTTTCTTGATCAAGTCATTACTTTAACTCGATTTACGTTACAAAAATTGTTTTCCTAATTAATCGATTAGCGTCTAATTGAACTTTGAATTGAGTAATACAGGTTAGGTGCCTTTAAATTATGTTGTGTAGGCTAAAAGCAATTTGGTGATGTTTGTTTTTATTTTCTTAAAGTAAAAATGACTGAGGATGCGGCTAATGTTGATGATGAATAAATAAAAGGAAATATCCCACATCGAGTTGTTCAATATGCTGAGTTAGCTTTTACCCAAACTGCATAGCATTAAATATCCTACACGCATTGCAACAAAAAAAAAACCCACAAAGAGCAATAGTTGTCAAGGTACTCAGTAAATTGAACAGACGATTGCTGTGTGTGTGAATTAATGTAAGGTGGTGTAAATCGTCCGACAATAAAACTCTAACTAATTTTGTATATGTTTCTATCCATTGAAGGTTCAGTTTATCATCTAATCTATTTTTATTTGCATTGAATTTTTAAATATATAATCAGACCAACTAAAAATTTTCCAGCACACCTGTTTTCCGTTCTTCAATAGCATTAAACAAATCTCATGTTTCGACCAGGATTGCTTTTGCAACTAAAGGAAATTTTATGCGATCTGGAGTGTTCTTTTGTAATTCGGTTGCATTAAAACGGCAGCATTGTAATAATTAAGAACTATTAATTAAATACAAAAATATTTGTATTTTTAATTGTAAATTTAGGCTTGAGATCAGGCATTAAAAAATTAAACTTAGAATGTTAAAATTAAAAAATTAAAAAAAGTACATACAACCCTTGTTAAAAATGAAAACGATATAAAAAAATTTCTTTGAAGATTTTTATTGGTAGTGACTACAACAATTTCACATTATTAATTTTTGGATTTTTCGGTATATTTTTCGGATTTTTTTTTTCATCCGTCAGAAGCTAAGCGAATTTGTTACTCCTAATAATGAATTTAAGCGCTTTTGACGAAAATATTTCTTTAGTCAAATCCCTGGATGTTTCAATAAAGTAAGGTCATCATCAAATTGGGCGCAGCTCAAGCCAATACCACCATTGTGCTACTAAGACTTCTAGGAAGTTAAAGAAATTATTATTATTGTTCCAAAGACAAAGCATAAAATATAATAAGGTTTAATTGATTATGTACCACTTTCTTAATACTCGTAATTGACTTTTTGTGTATTTATGAAGAAATCAGTAAATACAAAATTTCACCATCATCTATTGTACCCACTTCTTTCTAATATATATACGCATTTCAAATAAAAGTTTCAGCTACCAAATTGAATAACCAAAATTTGCGAAAGGTAAGAAAACAAAAAATTAAGCGATTAAAATGGCAATTAAATTGAAAACAAAACTCAAAAGCTGAACATTTCGAAAGGATTATAGAGACGATGAGTGTAAATGGCAAACCATTAGTGAACGTTTATCTAATTCCCAAATCTCTCTCTTCCAACCCGACGATACACAGCGAGATACAGTTAGTGTATTTATATGTCCACTTGTATTTTAGTTGCTTAGTTTAAGGTAAACAGTTACATAAACGTTAAAATGAAGCTCATTAGGGGAATGGTTTTATGCGAAAACTAATACATGGGTAAATATATGTATACCTTTATATAGCCAAGCAAATTTACATTAGACTGGTTCGCTAAAAAATTTGGATATTTTTATATTAAGTATGACAGCTGAATAAAGATACTCATGGAATTAAAAAAAATGGCATATAAAAATTAATCAACCTGCACTTTATTGCACAAACATTCAATAAATGTAGCTTAGAATACACAAAGAATTTATTGCAATTTTGATTTAAACAATTTGAAATTGTATGATAATCTGTTAAATTAATTTTTTTTTTATTTTAGCGACTAGCTACACCCTGAATGGAATCCTTAATAGGATTTAGTTAGAGAACGACCAAACCGCGGTTTCAGTTCGGCTTCAGCCAAAAAAAACCACTGAAATTGTATAAAATTAAATTTTTTATATGTTCCTCTTTGGAAAATAGTCAAATAGGTATCCAGAATTTACGTAATAGCGATGTGAATTGCAGTTATAATAGTGCCGCAAGAAATTATTAATTTCGAATTGGACCTTTTCTAACAATAAACATTTGCTGTCAAGTAATTTTGGAGTGTTGGAATACTTTTTGAAGCCTATATTTCCTGTTGAAAAAATTCATGTCTTCTATCGATTTTATCTACTGGACAACAATTGCTCAGTGCTGCAGTTCTGCTTTATGCCATATATAACATCGGAAATGTGAATAACCTTGTATATTTACATAACAATGTAGAAGTATTTAATTTGAAGCATTGAAAATATATTCACTGTTTTAGGTCATGACAATGTTCGGAATTTACCGACGTCCGGTTCGGTTCAGTTCGGCGCTAAAAATTAGTGCTCGGTCTTCTCTAGATTTTGCTTACCCATCAGTCATTATCAGTAACGGGCATTATCGGAGAACAGAGTAATGGAATGACGAAAAAATATGAATGAATTTACATTCGTTGTTCAAGTAATTTTTAATAATGAATACATTTTCATACGTCATAAAAATAATGTTGGATAACGAATAGATTTTCAATAGTAAGTCAAGTATATTTGAATAATGAATAGATTTTCATTCGTCATTCAAATAATTTGTAATTAATCAATTTTTATTTATCATTATTCAGTTATTAAAATCACGATTTTCCGCTGACATATTTTCGGCCGCTATACATTATACGTTCACCAAAAGCAACCTTAGTTGCGTGGCGAATACAAACTTTTTTGTCATTCAAATGATGAATGAAAATCTATTCGCTATTAACCCTAGAGAGATATCGTACACCGCAGACACACCAGTCCGAAGAACAGATTGCTATATATTTTCATACAGCGTGCAAATTGACTTGTGTTTTACGGCCAACTTAGTCTTCGATCGACTCTGTTCTGGGGCAGCTTTATCTGTACGCTAAGTGCCGCAGCTAAAGCACAATGGTAGAAAAAAACAATATCCTTATGAGCATTTATGAGATTTCTCCCATTTGAAGAATGTTGCTTAAGGGTGTAAGTTGATTTTTCACATAGTTTACTTTTAAATCAGTGGCAAATAAATAAGAGATATAAACGACATTATTTCTAAGTGCTACACAAATTTAACACGAAGCAAAATCCACATCAGTTTCTTCAGTTTTAAATCTTGACTTTCCTCTTTGCACTTACATATATCGAAAAACTAGCTAATATTGGGGTTTAAAAATTTATGTCGAGAATGGTCCATAGCAGAATCGCGCAGCCTGAATAATAATAAAGTCAACGCATTTCCTCAGCAACAAAGCAAGATGGGTCTAATGATGGCACTGGTTTTTAAAATGCTTGTTTGTATGCTATGCATTTCTCTTTCAAAATTATTTGTAAACAAAAATGTGAGCTGTGATAAGTTGAATACTATGACAAACCTTTTGTCGTGCAATTTTAAAACGATTTCCAAATTCTCAGTGGGTGTACAGTGGATACAGATATCAATGACTGATAAAGAAATTTACTTCAAAAATTTTGCATTTATTTGCTTCTCTGGCTTGGTTTGTCAAGTCAGTTAGAACAGTTTAGTTTTAAAGTTTCCTTGGTTGAAAAAATGGGCAGAAATGGCAGTGCAAGTACTTTATAAGTAAGTTAGAGATCAAACGTATAAGAAAAAAAATGCAATTGTGTTTGGAAGAAATTAATCTTTATTTTGATTTTTTCGGAAAAACACTCATTGGCAAGAATTCTTTCAAAACAAAACTTGATTATTTTGGTCTAATATTTATGTCATATGCTATGCAAACCTGACCTTATTTTAATTTAGATGATTTTTTGTTTCAAATCATTGCAAAATTGATTTTTTATTACTTTTATTTTTGCGATGACATTTGATCGAAATTTTTTAATTTGAAATTTTTCGATCAAGTTTGATCGTTATTTTTGTTTTTTTTATAATTTCGATCATAAAACCTAAATCGCTGTATAAGTGTTGTTGCTAATATTGTGTTAGTCGACAATTTTTTGTGTTCATTATGACCGAAAGGGATTATTAAAAGGATTACTCGAAAAAATAAAAATCACAAAATATCGGTTAAATGTAATCGTAAAAATTTAAATCCAAAAATTACGATTGCATTTGATCGAAGAAATTAAAGTCTCAAAGTATCAACCAAATCTGTTCCAAAAATTTAAATTTCAAAATTTACTTGATCGAAAAAATAAAACATTGCCAAAAAAATTAAAATCACAAAATAGCGGTTAAATCAGGATTTTTTTTACAATTAGAATCGTTACGATTCCAGTAGTGCGGTTCACTAACTTTAAACGGTACGACAATTGTTATTTTTAGCGGCAATATTTGCCGTTTGCACTAACGATTGTGCGATTCACTAACTTATTCTTAACGACACTTAACAGCTTTTTCGTTGTATTTATTCATTTAAGTGACAAAGAGTGGCATCTCTGTCAAACTAAATGTCAAAGAAGAATAGAAAAAAACAAACGAATGCCTGCTGCCAAATAAAAATTTGAGCGATTTTGTTATATTTCATTAAAGTGAAATAGATATTAGTTTGTTTCAAACTACAAACACTTAAAATTCTTTATATATATTGCAATGAACCATTGTAGCAGAATTCCGGACTCTTTTATGAGTGGTTTGTTAGAATATCATCAACTCGACTCCAAGGGATATGAGGAATAACCCGCAAATATGACATGGTTATCGTTTTCAAACCTCGCGTTGTGCTCCAGCGTATTTAGGATTTACATACATATATTTAATTTTTTTAAATTATTATCATTTAGCTATATATTAAAACTAAACTATATTTCTGTTTTTGTACGTGGATCCTTGTAAAAGTTTGCTTTTACCATTAGCATATTAATAGAATGGTGGATGTGGTGGTTGGCATAAGCCTCCTCATGATTCCTTGGTGGCAAAATTGATATATGCGTGGAATCGACGGCTCACAAAGGGAGACGACGCCGAAGCAAACATTTCTTTAGCAGAATGGCGTTCCAGTTGGGTCATAGGAAACCACACTTTCTGGTGAAACAACGAATCATTGATTGCATCCGTTACCCGATGAATGCCGGCTTACGGAAAACTGGCTCATGGATATTCCCCATTGTTCACCTACGAGTCGTTGATAGCAACCAGTTGCGAAGAACCTTAACGCCGCTAGAACCTACCAATATAAAAGTAAAATTTAAAATTGCATACACGGTTAAAGATTACACGAGCTACCTGATTCTCAGTCGATTTTTCTGTTATTCTGGAGTCTATTATTTGGTTGTCAAGCTGATAAATTGGGTATTCAGCCAAGTTTGGAGTTAACCGTTACAGCTTCTGAAATTCTGTTGAAAGGGATTATCCACATCCCGGAGTAAACGTCGATCCTTCGTCACCTCGTGATAAATCATATGCCGAATATTCAAACGACATTATTTACTGTTCCTTTTTTAATTTCAAGAAAACAAATTACCAAATTTTAAATTTATCTTATATTTACGCTGAAATCACTAATTTCACTTTTCTCGATTGAGTTAACAACATCAAATTTGTTGTCGTTTAGTTTTTGGTCATCGACTAGCTAACATCAACAGCTGATTCGGCGAATGCGAAAATCGTTAAAAATGGTTGCTGAACAGGAGGGTCGTTAAAATTTTGGTTAAGATGAGTTAACCAATCGAATATCTTTAAAATAAGTTAGTGAATCGCACTACAGGTTTCAATCGAAATATCAACAATAATTTTGAGCTTAAAAAACAAAAACAGTGAACGCTGAACCAAGGCTTGCTTTACAGGTCGATATATGATCAAGTATAGAGAGAAGTCTGTTGAAGAAATGCGGGTGATATTCGAAATAGGCTAGAACTTCTGCTGTTTCGAATGTTGTGGTTTTTGCAATGTTTTCCAAATAAAAAATAAAAATATATGTATATATTATTTTTTGCCTGATTTATTTAAATCGACAATATAAATTTTTGAGCTCAAGGCCAGTATAAGGAAAGTATTTTTGGAAAAAAGTTAGCAACAGTCAGGAGTGGGAGAAAGTAATCTGATGAGGAGATGTGGTGATCTCCAAAATAGCTATAATTTCTAACACTCCCGACTATTATGTTCCTTCCGAACACTTTTCTTTTACCGACCTTGAGCTCAAAAATTAATACTGTCGATATATATTTTAATAGAAATGTTGTTATAAGTACTACTATACGGCATTTTATAAAAAAGTACGCTAAACTAGATAACAGATTTATTCGCAATTTCTTTTAGTAAGTTTTAAAACGTCAAACGTAAAATGGTTTCTTAGCGCTTGTTGTAGAAATTTGTTTTTTCTAATAAATAGTGATGTTTAAATGTAGCAGTCACTAAGTTAGAATTCTTAAATCGTGAAAAATCGACAAGGTTTCCTTAGCACGGATATCAAAATTGTTTTCTTTGATTCACGCTATTGCTGTTCCTTTTTGTTTAACTATTACGCGTAGAAACCCTTTTCCAATTTTCTTACGTTGATTGAAGCAACAAACGCACCGTACATTCCCCGACACCACCGGAGGAGCTGCAAACCCCCCTCCCACATGTGCAGCCAAGTAATAGCAGTATTCGTGGATTGTTTTATCGTAATTTTACCTTTTGTTTTTCTTTAATTTCAGAATTGTTGGTTAACCTTGTTTGTGTCGCTATAGCAGTTGTTGTTCTTATTTGCACGAATGTCTTTTCGCAGCTAACAAACATTCGCTGGCAATGTGCTGAACGAAAACAAAAAAAGCATTAAATTCCTACGTTGCTCATACGCCCCCGTTAGGCACAGGCACAAACACACCCAGCACGTATACATACATACACACGTATGTACATCCATACAGACATATGCACATATGTACATGTAGTGTATACAAAAGAGAAGGAGCAGCCGCACAAAAATATGTGAGATATTTTTGTGTGAAATAAATGAAACAGAATTGTAAAACATCCGATTCGCCTCAATATTTTACAGCGCTTTAAAATTGTAGCTTAAATCGATTAGCTTTAAAGCGGATGTTTTAGTATGGATTTAAATTCGCATATAGTACTACTGCTAGTACTAAATGTTTCTGTTTGCAGTAATTCTCTATTAAATGCTCAATCGTTGGGGCGTGACTAAGGCCAACGAACTCTCTATAGTGCAATTTACAATCTCATTCGTCAATGTCAATAAATATCTACGGGTATTTCATTACTTTGATTTGTGGTTATAGAATATTTACTTCATTGATGGGTTACCGCTCATTTGATATTTTGTAGTACAATTTACAATTTTATTTCGTTTCCGGTTGTTAAAGTCGTGACTAAAGAATTTACGTACAATTGGTTCACCATTACAGTTGCTACTACTACTACTTATACTACAACTAATAATTACTACTACTACTACTACTAACTACTTCAGCAACTAATTACTACTACTACTATTATCACTACTACTACTGCTACTATTTTAATACTCTTTTTAATAATTTCTACTAATATTTTTTCTAATTTCTACTACTATTTTTACTAATCACTACTTCTATTTTTACAAATTTCTGCTACGATTTTAATTAATGGCACCACTTATTACTACTACTATTTTAACTATTGTATGCTACTATTTTTACTACTTTCTACAATTATTTTTACCAATGCTACTACTAATTACTCCTACTATTTTACTGCTTTCTACTACTATTTTTACCAATGCTACTACTAATTACTCCTACCATTTTTACTACCAATATTTAAACTTATGCTTATACTAGTTACTAATACTCTTTTTAAAAATTTCTACTAATATTTTTTCTAATTTCTACTACTATTTTTACTAATCACTACTATTATTTTTACAAATTTCTACTACGATTTTAATTAATGGTACCACTTATTACTACTATTATTTTAACTATTGTCTGCTACTATTTTTACTACTTTCTACAATTATTTTTACCAATGCTACTACTAATTACTCCTACTATTTTACTGCTTTCTACTACTATTTTTAACAATGCTACAACTAATTACTCCTACTATTTTTACTAAAGCTACTCAGAATTACTACTTTTTTATGAATTTCTACTACAGTTTTTACTAATTTCTACTGCCATTTTTACCAATTCTGCTACTATTTTTATTAGTTTTATTTTATTTTATTTTTTTTCAACTACAAATTTTTGCCAATACTACTACTAGTTACCATTGCTATTTTTATTAGTGTTACTAGTACCTACTCATATTAAAACTGAAAAAATTAAAAATGGTGTCTTATAAAACTATCCCCCATATTAAATTCTATAGGTATACGCGTGTTTTAGTTTTCAAATTTAACTTGATGCGAGGAAAAGAAATTATTTCAATATATTCGTTGTTGTCTGTACGCGCAAACGAGTCCCAACACCACCCGTTTTGTACAACGCTTTTGTCCACTTTTAGCGATGCAGTCCGCTGCATTCTTTTCAGTACTTCTTTTATTGTTTTGGTTGGTTTCCCAGCTTTCAAAAGTTTGGCTTTCATCACAACCAAATATCGCTCAATCGGTAGCAACTCTGGGACATTAGGATTATTCAAATATCTTGAAGGAGCTCAGGTTATTAATAAAACGACAACTCTCGAACCTTGTAGGAGATCTGACTGGACATTCTCCGATAGGTAGTCGTGCGGTTAGGTTGAACATTGTGTCTGGCACTTTTTGCCACAGCTGTATGAGGTGGAATCATCTTTTTCATTTTCTACTCAGCTGTCATGCCTCTGCGAGGCTAAGATTCAGGCACCTATACTCTTACTTGCTCTCTGGGGTGGAAATTAGTAGTATGGGGGCACAGCGTTTCTCCAGTTAAAAATCTTCTGGTTTCGGTGTACATATGTTACCGTTTTAACAACAAGTGTGATCACAATGAACTTTCGGTGCAGGATTTTGCTCCTCTGCCAATCTTCGTCGTCGTGACGGAGGTACCCGGTATTTTACCAAAGCCCCAGTGAAACGGAAGTCAGGCAGCAGGGCTTTAGCCCTTTCCACCGCTTCCTTCGCGTTCTGAGGCAGCGTTTCCATCGGGACCCAGTCATACCTTTTTAGCGCATTCGCAGCCTTTCGCTTTTCAGTGAACTTCAGCCGCTCCGACTCAAGAGAGAGATGTAAGACATAGGGAGGGATACAAGGCAGGTGAGAGTGAAAGACGCTGGTACGGTAAGCCGTGTAGTATCGAGTTCTACACTGATTCTCGTGTGAAGCACACATTTGTTTCAAAACAGTTGAGCTCCAATTACTTTTAAAATTGGTAAATTTTTTACGCTGTCTGTTCTTTTCCGACTGGGTATCGTTATATACAGACTAAAGCAACACTCAACTCCACAACTTATGTCGCTGCCAGCGATTAGCGTGAAGTTTCGTTGCTTACTTAATGGAACTCTGACTCTGACACCCCACATCTCAGATGTCAGGTTAATATTTTACCGGCTTTAAATTTCGAATATTCATTTCCACTTGAAGCGCGATAAAAATTTGAATTTATTTAACTCTAAAAGGCATGCCATACCATCGTTGTGGCACACACAAAAGGGCAACTTATTACAATTTATTTGAAGAAAAAACAATTAGCAAACACTGGTTTTCGGTCTGTTGTCTTTGGCCAAATTCAATTTAATTTCTTGCTTTAGTTCACTTCTACTGGGCTACTTATCAGCATGCGCCATAGAAATTTGTTTTTGCTTTTTGTAAAATAATAAGCGGAATGGAATGCTGCTCGCAAAAAAAAATTAAATAAATACACACAGACATATATACAGGCATATATATATATTTAGCACATATAATTTACTATTTAATGGCCAATGTATTTGGTGTATTCTATTTTGTTAGCGGAAACTCATAAATATACTTGTAACTGTTTTTAATACAATTAACACCCGACCCACCCGACTGACTTAGAACACCAAAGCCAAAGCGAAAGGAGTGGCAACTCACGCTGGCAGAAAAACAGCAAAATCCCTATCGTGGCTATTGGCCGCCGCCAAAAAGGGTTTGTATACCCTTGCAGAGCTTCATGGGCTGAACTACTTTGGCTGGATATCCGCATCTTCTGTGCGCATAAGTGGCAACTCATTAAGCTAAGTGCCACCACCAACAAGGAGCCCAAGTAGCTTGCGTGTTGCTGAGAAATAACATGGTAACAATGGGGACTCAACAAGAAAAAAGTGTATGAACATTTCTATGTTATGTGTCCAAATGTCACGCCAATTTTGCTAAATGCAACGAGCAAGTGGTCCGCTTGGCAGTGTAGTTGTCGAGGTGGAGCGGTGTCAGCGGTGTCAGCGGTGTCAGTGGTGTCAGCGGTGTCAGCGAGCAAAATTATGCTAGGATTCTTTGTTTTTCAAGCAAAGTTGAATTGAAAATAGCAAATGCCACTTGTGCGAACGTTGAATGCTTGCACTTAATTTCTGTTTTTGGTGGTAAATGGAAATTACATGAAAAACTCGCAAACTAGTGCGACGACACCAGAAGACAATAAGCCGCACAGCTATAAGAAAAGTTACGCAGAAAGTGAACAGAAACTGAGTAGCAAACACAAATGAATGTTGACACATTTCTATTTTTTTTTTCTCATTTTTCTCCTTTTTTGTTTTGAATTATCAACATGCGAAGCCAGAGACAGGAAGGAGGGAGAGTAGTAGAAGTGCAGAGATAATAGATGGAGTGGTGAACGCGCGCTTTGTACGAAGCGTCTATTGTTAGCCATTAAAGACTAAAGGATAACTGCATTTAGAAATTAACGAAGTGAATGGAAGGAAGGAAGAAGCACGGTAAGGTGTAAATGAATTTTGGGTGTGCAAAAAGCATTTGAGGCAAACGAGAAAAAGAAAAATTGTACAACGCTAGATATTGATAAAAAGTTGGTCAAACACGAGCACTTATGCAAAGGCAATGGACGCTGACAGAGCCAGTTATGAAATGGGTCACTACAGTCACACTGATGAGAAGAGAAAGCGAAATTTCCAAACAAATAACAATAAAGTGTGTAGAAGATGGTGATGCCCATAGCTGAAACTAAGGAAAAATGGTATAGAGCAAGAGAGAGATAGCAAATGAATGAATTTCTGTCTCTCTTTTTCAGTTCTCAGTGGGAGCTTTGTAATCTTAGGTAAAATATAGAGAATAGTTAAAACTTTAATATTATGAATTCGAATGTAACAGAAAAGGAAATAAATAATTTCACCAAAGGTCGGAACCTTTAAATAATTTTTAGTCTTGCTTTTTTATTAATGTTTTATTATACAAAAAATATTTTCTTAAATTTAATAGGCTCATTTTATTTACTTTTTTAAGTAAGTACATGAAAATCCTATCCAACATGTTTTAAAAATAAAGCTTGCGACTCATATTTCAACATTTGGTTTAATTTATTATAGTTTTAAATAACTTTTGAAACCCTCTTCAAAAAGTTTTTGGAAATTTAGTATTCTCTTATTATTTATATTTGTATTTATATTTAAATTTATATTTATTTCAGAAGTACAGTAAGACATAAAGCCTTTTCGATGTATATATTTAACAATTAAACTACAAAAATTAAACTTAAATTAGTTAAACTTAAGCTAAAAATAATTAATCAGTAATATACTAAATTTAAGGCTAAAGAAGAAATACCAAATTGAGAAAAGAAAATAAGAGTTTGAAAAGCTGAGACGAAGTGAAGGAGATGGAAAGGTTTTTACAGAAAAAGATTTGTGACTGTCATTTTGAAGCATCTTGCAGATTTAAAAGACTTAATTGACACTGGTAAGGAATTCCATAATCTGACTACACTAACAAAGAATAATCTGGAGGCAGTTAATGTTTTATACATGGGAACAACAATGTTATGTGTGCGAGATGACTGCACAAAGTTCAATTTCTGAAAAAGGTAGCCAGGCTTACGATATTTAATTATTTTAAATATAAATAAAATATTGCGAACATTGAGGTACAATAATTTTCAAAACTAAGACCAAAAGTGTTTTTAGTGTATAGCGAAATGTGATCCAACTTGTTTCAAAGTTCATTCCGAAAAAAAATTGTGAGTTCCGATGGAAGAAAGCACCATGGACTCCTCCCAATACGTGTTTTACTCAGACTTAGGCAAATAATGAAATGAAAGTCCCTGTTGTTTATTTCTTGGAGTATTTTTCTGAAAATTTCCTAGACCAAATTTTGCAAGCCACTAATCAAACGTATTTATTGCAAAGTGGAAAATCTGTAAACCTCTCTAAGGAAGAGTTTCTGAAATTTCTTGCTTTAAAGATAACAATTGGCACATTGGGCTATCCTAGATTGGATATGTACTGGTCAAAGGCCACAGCAATTCCGTGCTTCTCACAATGCAAGACAAGACCGCGATTTCATTCCATACGAAATAATTTGAAATTTACAACAGCCACAACCAATAGTGATAAACTGTATAAAATTCGTCCACTCGTGGATGCTTTTACCCAAAAACTTTACACTATCCCCAAAGACGAAAATCTTTGTGTTGATGAAATGATGATTCCATTTAAAGGAAAGACTGCATTAAGGCAATATATGCCTAAAAACCCATTAAATGGGGTATTAAAGTATTTTGTCTTTGCAGTTCGAAAGGCATGATTTACGATTTTGAAATATATCAGGGTAAGGGAACTGTTTCAATTAGTCAAAATTTAGGGTTTTGTGCTGATATTGTAGTGCATTTAACGAAAACTATATCTGCCAATACAAATTTCAAGCTTTTTTTTGACAATTATTTTTCTTCTCTTAATTTGCTATTATGTTTAAAACAAAAGGGAATTCGGGCTACCGGTACCATACGAGGAAATAGGATTGGTAAAATACCTCTCAAAGCTGAGAAGGAGTTGAAAAAAGAAGGGCGAGGTAGCTTCGACTTTCGTATAGAAAGAGAAGATAATATCTTTGTTATGAAATGGCTTGATGGTGGTACCGTTCAACTTGTGTCTTCAATTTATGGTGATGAACATTTACACAAGGTTACAAGATATTGTTGTGAACAGAAGAAAAAAATTGAAATATCTCAGCCTAACATTGTTAAAGTGTATAATAAAAACATGGGGGGAGTGGATAAAATTGACTATCTTTTGTCACTATACCGTATTTCAATACGATCGCGAAAATGGACACTCAAGGTGTTTGACCACTTCATACACATGGCCATATGCAATTCATGGCTAGAATATAAAAGAGACTTGTTCAACATTGACCTAAATACTCAAAAGCACATGGACCTTTTAGAATTCCGACAAGATGTTGCTGATGGGCTAATTGCTCTGTCCAACAAAAATGAGTGTTCTAGAAAACGTGGGCGGCCAAAAGCGGCTTTGAGCGAGGAACGTTTAGCTAAATCAAGACGAACAAATGAAACACCGCCTGCTGTTTCCATACGATATGATGGAAACCAACATTGGCCGGAGCATACAGAAGAGAAAACGAGATGCAAAATCAACGGATGTTCAGGATATACCAGGTTCAAGTGTTCTAAATGCAATATTCACCTATGCCTCCCTAATGGAACTCGGGACTGCTTCAGGGACTACCATTATATAAGCTAAAAACCTACAACTATTCTAATAAAAAAATGAATTATTATTTTTAATATTATTAATTTGTATTATTATTATTATTCTTATTATTTCCAGTATTAATTATTTTTATCATTATCTTCATAACTTTTTGATTTGTTCTTAGTAATTACTTAAATTGAAGTGTTTATAAAAATGTTACATGTACGTATGTATGTTTATATGAATATTTTTTAATTTCTGATTTTATATTTCCATTTCCAGCATTGCATGTCATAAATAAAACAAAATAAATCGATTAAAACATGTTTATTTCAAATATTACATATATGTGTTTTTCTGTACCTTTAAGGAATTTTGTTGCCATATGGCAACATTGAAAAAAACGGTTTTCCGAAAATAATTTGGAATTTTTTTTATTTATTATTGCTAAGGGAACCAATAAGAGGTCTCGCGTAAAATTTTAGATTTTTTGGACGGCTCAGTAAAAAGATGTACTGAAAGGGTTAACGTGATCTGTGCAAGTCAGACGTGAATTTATTTTAAATCCAAGGCTAGTGACCACCGATTTAAACTTAATCTCTGTTTCGTTCAGCAAAATTGGCGATAAGCTAGTCAGGTCAAGAGAGTTGTGCGATACAGGTTGAGCTTACGTTTTGGACGCGTTTATACCAAGGCCATTTGTTTTGGGCCAGACAGTTATTCTTCTTAGATCATCATTTAGTCTAAACACTAAGTCTTCACCAATACCAATTGGACGTGAATAATATATCTGAGTGTCGTCAGCGTATAGGTGTAAAGATGCATTTTGACAGCAATAGATAATGTCATTCACAAAAGCAGAATACTGCGTTGGGAAAATACATCACCACACTGGACTTGTTGCAACCTATTCGATAGATAGCCTTTCATCAATTTAACCGGTGTTGCATGAAAGCCGAAGTTATGTTTCAATTTCAAAAGCAAAATATTATGGCCTACGGTATCAAAAGCTTTATAGAAGTCCACAAGTACTAATATAGTAAGTTGTTGACTATCAAAGGCAGGGCGAAAGTCATCCATTATCTTTAGCATAGCTGTTGAACAACTGTGACCAGTTCGAAAGCCAGATTGAAACTCACTCAAGAGATTGTTTTCATTCAAATGGAGTTTTATTTGATTGGAAATACATTTCTCGAAAACTTGTGATAAAGCCGGTAAAATACTGATTGGTCTATAGTTTGAATCGGAATCATAAAGATTACTTTTCGGAATCGGAATAATATTACCCACTTTCTATTGGTTTGGAAAAGTAGAGGAGGTTATTACAAAATTTACTATGTGTGTAAGTGAGGGAAGCGCGTAAGGAAGAAGCTGTTTTAAAAAACGTAAGTTACTACCATCCACACCAATAGCATTCGACTTTAAGGCATATATGTATACACTTTAAAACTTCATCTTCAGTGGTTCATAAGCTGACTTGAGGATTATACTCTGATTGATTGTAAATGATGGTGTATTTGTTTGCTTATTTACTCCCATAAAATATGAGTTCAGCACATGGGCATCAATCATACAGACTTTCTTCTCCTTGGCGCAGATTTCCAATGAATTTATATTTTTCTAGACAACTTTGGACGTAAGGTGGCATTGAATTTACATTCAAGATACGCTTTTTTTGTCTGACGCAAACTTGTGGTTATTTTATTTATAAGTCTTGTATATATACTCAAGCGATTATTAGTAGGGTTTCGTTTCCTGTATTTATAGGCCATATTTCGCTTTTTAATAAGGCTTAAAATGGATTTAGTGAACCATGGTTTTCTATTGTTAGTAATTTTAATATTTCGTATTGGATCATAATTATCATACAAATATTTCACCAGTATATTAAAATGGGTTAATTTATCGTTGACATCTGAAAAGATCCAACGAGAGTTCCAGTCCAGTGAAGCACTTCTGTCAGATAGCGCGTGATTTGAATTGAAACGATTCAGGTTTCCCATCCGCCTTAAAAAAGAATCAAGAGGGCAAACCATAAATGCGATTTATATCTGTTACTGCAAAATATGGCAAGCCAAAAAATATATGTAGCATATTTTAGGCACTACAATGAATCTAATGAATTTGCTAGTTCCTTTTTAATGACAATTTACATAGGAAAGTGTGGACGATTTCCATGACAACATACTCTTGCAATATTCTACGCTCAGTTGATTTTTTTTTCTTTTGCGCCACCTGTTTGTTTTGAAATGGAAAAAATTGTTTTTTTTTTTTGTTTTAACCGATAGGTGTATCGCTTTAGAATATCGTGTCAAAGTTTTAAGGGACCGCCGAGTTTGTGACCGCAAACTTTGAACGGAGTTGTCTCGAAATCATGTTTTTCAAAATTGTGCGAAAGTGATAATAAACAAAAACTGGTGAACTGATTTTCATCATCATCTAAACTGAGTTAAGATTTCAAAAACAAATCATTTTAGACGCTTTTTGACTGCAAGCACAACGCAATTTTTTTTGTTTTAGTCGTAATTTGTTTTTTGGGAGCCTGTTTTGAAGTGTCAGTTTTCGGATATCGCAAATAATGCAGTCTATCTACGATAAACAAAAAAGTCCTCCTTAGTTTGAAGATGTTTGGGTTGTTGATTTCATATGAAAATTAGCGGCGACATGCCTAACAAGATCGTTGAAAAATTTTGAAATTTTTAAATTTTCACTTTTTTTTCGCCCTCCCTGAAAATCCATTTACTCACGCTGAAAATCCATTTATTCAATCTGATGACTTATTTTTTCATTTAACTCATACGCCATGGATCACTGGTATTGAATTCGCGACACATCTGAACATAACATATTTCGGAATTTTAGTTTTTTTTTTATCGAAGAGTGTTTTTATCATGAAAAGCTAGACGGAGCATTTATTTATTCTTACCCCAGCTTAAACTTTTCATTGAGATTTTCTCTTTCTGTTCTAAGCTCACTGATCTGTGTCAAGTGAATTCGAAAAATATTTCTCATTTATTTTTAACTCCACGAATAGATTTATGTACATATATTATACTCTGGCTGACTGAAAAATATTGGCTTTAAATATGCTAGTGAATGGGTATATTTATTTAGCCAGACCAAGCGCTTGAATGCATAAGAAAATAATTTTTTTTCCTGGGTTTCTCCTAGCACACCTATCTCAAGTATTGAGGAATATTTTCTAGAAAATTTAAGTACATTTTTTTCTCAACAGGTAGATAATTCGGTTTTGAATTATTCTACCAATATTATAAATGTGAAAATGTGTGTGTGTGTGTGCGTAAGGTATTACCTTTGTAGACCAAAACGGCTGAATGGAATCGTACAAAGTTTAGCACTCGTTAAATAAATAAATTAAATCACATATTGATATACATATAACGAATGGATAGATCTGGATAGGAATTGGTGCTAATATAGTCCATTACATAGGTTGCCATAAAATCGATTTTTTATAGGGCGTTGCCACTTGTTTAAAAGGCTAAATTAAATTAAAGTAAAGATTAAAATAAAATATTGCAATATGGGTATCAAACGAAAGAAGCTTAGGCAAGCTTCATTTCTCACATGTTTTGAAAGATGGTTGCCACCTGTTAAAATGCAAACTAAGTTAATTAAAAAAAATTACATTTGACAACATGAGTGCCAAAGTAAAAGTTTTAAGAAAACTTAATTTCATAAAAAAAAGAGAAATTGGGGACGGTTGCCACATTTTTTAAAAATTAATTACATTTACAGTAAGTTAAAAAAAATTTGAAATATGGGTCTCAACCGGAGGAGCTTTACGAAAGGTTTATTTAGAAATTTTTTTGTGGAAGGTTGCCACCTGCTTGAAAGAGTGAATTAAATGAAATTATTAAATTAAAGAAATTACCGCGGCATGGGATTTAAATGTAGTACCTTCAAAATGTTTAATAATGAAAATGTTTTCAAAAAGTGTTGCCACGTGTTTTAAAATTTTAATTTAATGCAATTTCTAGGATTACTGAATAATAAATGTATAGCTCTCAAACGAACGTGTTTATACGAAAATATCTTTAAAGAGAGTTGCCACTTTTTAAGAATCGTTAATGCAATACAATTCAATATACTGGAAATTTGACTATACTTGTGACAAACGAAATATATCTCAGGAAAATATATTCGAAAAATAAATTTCGAGAGTGTTGCCACATGCGTAAAAAAAACTTCCACTATGTTTACAACATATTGATTTTACATGATAGAGGATTATGAAAAGTTAGGCTCACGAAAATATTGAGATGTTGACCACGGAATTTTTCGAACGAAATGTTTTGAAGGAAGATTGCCATCTGTATAAAATTTAATTAGTTAACTAAAAAAATAAAAAGATTTGAATATCATAGATTTCAAAAATTCTTTTTGAGGGGTTGCCGCCTGTTTAAAAAATCAATTAAAATTATAGCAAATTAAATAAATTATGGAAATATGGGTCTCATATGAAAGAGGTTTAAGAAAGCTTTACCTTGCGTGGGTTGCCACCTAAATACTTAAAGAAGTAAATTAAATTCAGCAATCAACCGTAATCTACATTTTTTTTGAGATATTGGAAAATTAAAAACCAAAACTAAAAATGACTTAAAAGCTCTTGTCTTTGTTGGAATTGTTTATTTCTTTTACTGTTATATTCGAATACGTTAAGCCGAATGCCACACGTTAAGCATTCAATGCATTTTACTCAAAATCGAAAACGGAACTTACTTATTGCCATATTTGGTTCAAAATATATCAAACACTCTCCCCCCTACACCTCCCTTTTCAGGTTATATTCAAATTTTCTAAAGTAAGCACTGCTTGCTGGACCATCGTATTGGTATGCGCCTGTAAGTAGGCAACGGTAATAAAGCAAGAACCTTGCAGACGCCGGAAAGTGCAGTAATAGTCAACGGAAGTTACAAAATGCTAGCTCGATAGTACGTAAATATATACATAGATATTTATTGTACATGCACTATCGAAATGGTTAAGAAAATTACAAGAAATAGAACAATAAACAACAAAGTATATAACGCAATTTGCAAAGCACCAAAAAACATTTGCCAAGTGAAATGTTGCAGAAATCCTTGCACAAAATGTGAAAAGGCATAAATAAAAACATAAAGTTTCTTGCATACAAAGAACGAGTGCATGTGTATGGAATTCTACTTACATGACGACTTCTGAGTGTATGGCATACTCAAAAAGGCGATGAACCGACAAGACGGCGACTAAGTATAAAAATGATGAAGAGCTAGAAGAAGCAGAACGCATTCGGTTACTCCATTTATTTGGCACGTATTCAATGAACCGATTCGGTAAATCATATAAACAACGGAACTTACGCTCATGGAAAATATTGGGAAACGTAGAGGTAAAGAAATAAGAGAAAATAAGCAGACCACAAAAAGCAGCAACCATAAAATAGTGAGATTTCTTGACGCTTTTCAAATATAATTTTTTTTTTTAGTTTCACTCAAACTTCCAACTCTCAATTTATTATTTCTATATTTGTATACTTGCGTGTCCTGAAATTTCTCTGAATACAAAAACGAATGTTGATCAATTGTGATTTATTTTATATTTCATTTATATATTTTTTTTAAATTCTTGAACATGGAAAAGCAAAATTTTTGTATTATCTCGACTTAATGAATAAATATTTGTGTTTTTGAAACAAAAACAAAAAGATCAAACCCTTTCCAATTGTTTTGCGAGAACTCTTTTTAAATTTGAAAACGATCGGTTAAAATGGAGACAAGGAAATGCAAAATAGCTCACAACTGAATCAGATGGAATTCCTCCAAAAGAGCAAGCAGAAATTCGCTTTGTAATTTTCTTCTGTTTTCGGCGTAACCCACTGATTATTGGTGTTTTCGAAGATTCCAAATGAGATATTTTTCTCTCGAAGTCCGTCCCCTAAATTGCGGACCAAAGTCTTCTACTGATGAAGCCCAAAAGAGACGAATATTCACGATTGACACCAAAGATGATTGCGGATGAATTGGGCTTGAATGCCATGGCTCAGTCGCGATGCTTAAATAATTAAAATCAGCTCGATGGGTTCCACGAATTTTAAATGGTCCAAAAATTTTCTAAATAAATTCGAAAATGGGCAGCATAGCAACTTTAGTAATGTCATTACTTGGCACGAATCTTGTTTCTAAAAGTACGATACGAAAACCAACGAGCAATCTAGGGTATGGAACCCGACAGTATCAAACCCACTCGTAAAGGCTAAGCAATAAAAATCAACATCAAATCTAATCGTGTCCGTTAACTTCATCAAATAAAAATCTTTGCACCCATTGCCTTTGAAGAGGATATAACGGTAATTTCAAAATAATATAAATTAGCTTGATTACCAAAAGTTTCAAAAAATTTGTAGGGAATCCGAAAGAAAGAGGATTCGCTGCGCCACTTTTTACATCATAACAAATAACTAAAAAATTTATGTAGATCTCTGACCCCGACGAAATGCGACAAGAATGATATTCCCGGGATGTAGCACCTTTGAGTTCTCGCTATTTCCTAAAATGACAATAAAGAGTTTTAACAACAAGGCTCGATTACGTTAAAAGCGAAATTGTGAAGATTGTTTTGACCGTGATTTGAGAAATTCCATGAAATCAGTGAGAATTCTATAGAGAACATAAATAAAAGCAAAAGTTTAAGAACCTTTGTTTGTTGTCACCTTGTATGTTCACATCAAAAGCGAATTATCGTTCAAATGGTATAGATTTGGTCTTCAACTGTGGATGAAAAAAAGAGATTTTTGTAGTGACGTCACGTTTGCGTTGTCGAGAACAAAAGAAATAAAATGTAATACAATTTGCTTGTAGTTAAGATGGTATATATTTTGAAGCGTATTTTTTTAAAATAAAATACGAGCTGTAAGATGTTTAGCAGTAAACTAACCACCCTAGTTAGTTTAGAAGTTATGATGTTTTTCCGATATTAATTCGACCAAATTATAGTGAGAATTCATACTTGAATTAAATTGAAAAACGTGCTCAGTTTGCTTTGTCTGCGGTTGATTCCTGGATAAGTATCATGGTTTAGAATTAAAAAGTACCTAGTATATTGTAAATTCGTTTAACACAAGTTAGTGGAAAATACTTTATATTAACCCGAAAATCCATTCCAAGCCCAATACCTTGGCATGGCCAACTTTTCCACAAACCCAATGACAGTTACTTCTTACAATCTTAACGATATCGACGGCCAACTCGGATACTGTTTAGATGTAGAGCAATTGTTTGCTTTTCAACTTAATAAGCATCTATGATCATATGATTGGCCATTATTTTTGGAATGGTTAATTTGAAAAGTAAGTTTTTGCAATAGAAATTAATGACTTCGTCCTAAAACTGCCGATGTGTTTACGAAGTTGTTCTGAAGGAAGTATTATTGCGCAACGGAAATCAATATATGTACATCAGTTACAGCATGGAAAAACTTTACCTATTTATGAAAACAAATTTTTGGGAAATAAGCACAGTTCTGATTACGTTACTAAAGTGAACGAATTCCTGGATATGCAATAATGGTGTACAAAATGCCAATAAAAACTAATTTCGCTTCGTGATAATCTTCGTAAGTTTAGTGATAGCCCAGGCGAATGCTTTCACCAAAAAACTATGACAATAGAAAATCGCTTCCAAGGAAGAAATCAGATCAAAATGCTGGCAAATTGCTGCTGGTCCCTTATCCGTGAAAACACCAACAATTTATTGAAGCAAAGGAGATCAAGCAAAGATTTATAACAAATTAAATCTATTCTTCACTTTTTGTTTCAAAAGTTTTATTGGAACCAAGGATTTCCATTGCAGTTAAGTTTTTTTTCTTTTTCTTTTTTTCTTTGCATTAAATGCCACAATTTCATAATCCCTGGATAACTCTGATCAATTAACCTTGTTTTTTTTTTTGCAGAATAAAATGTGTTTAATAGAAAATGTCTTAAATGTAAAGTAAGTTGAGAGATTGGGGGTGTTTGGAAAATTTCAAATACATTTTTATGAAGCACTCCACCAGATCTACTACCTCTTTTCGGTGGCTTAAAAAGTCCGTGCATTTTTTCGGTTTTGTAGTACTGGGCAATTTATCATTTAAATGCTTTTTTGCTGAATGCACACACTAAAAAAAACTATCTGGGCTGGATGTAAAGTGCAAGGAAAGTTATTTCTTGGATATAAATCCCTTTTATTCTTATATGGCGAATACACAGTGAACTGAGTCTAATGGAATCAATGAAGTAAAAGCAAAATACGATCTACATACATATAATGAAATCCAAATAAAGAAAATAAATATAAACAGTTGGTTTATCTAGCACATATCTTTCAATTAAGTGCCTACTTATGTAGAAGCTTCTTCGAGTGCTTAAAACTCGATGTCAAATAGTAGATAGATTTTGTTTTCTTATACTTCTAGCAAACTCGCATACATTCGTATACACAAAAGTAAATTTGAACTCATATGTACATTGGTTACTTATGCCAGTAATGCGCCCTTGACTGTTATACCAAATTACATTTATGGAGTGCAAACCTACAAGTATTTATCTACATATGTAGCTACATAAGTTGCTTGTATACTTTTTGGCGCAGATGCTATGTGGAGCAAAATTATTTGTTAATATTCTTACCTAACACTTTAAGCATGCACAGATGTCTCAATTCTCGCCAGCAATTCGTTTGAATAGCAATAGTTAAACTAAATACTTACTTAAATGCCCTGCAGGAAAAAATTTCTATAACAACCGTTACCAAATTAAATTGTATTTCCAAAATTTTGTAAATGTAAACTTCGCCGTTTCCAATTGTATTTCAGAGAAACAGAAAGGTAAATAATTCAGAAAACCAAAAATCTATTTCAGAAAAACTCAAATGTATTTCAGAAAAACTCATATGCACTTCAGAAAAGGGAAAATTTATTTCAGAAAAATACAAATGTATTTCAGAAAAACACAAACGTATTTCAGAAATTCCTAAAAATATTTCAGACAATTACAATTGTGTTTCAAAAAAGGTCAAATGTATTTCAGAAAAACTCAAATGTATTTCTGAAATGCGAAAATGTACTCCAGAAAACCTCAAATTTATTTTAGAAAAAACACAATGGATTTCACAAAAACACGAACGTATTTCAGAAAAACCGAAAAATATTTCCGACAATCAAAATTGTATTTCAGAAAAGGTCAAACGAATTTCAGAATAGGTCAAATGTATTTCAGAAAAACTCAAATATATGTCTGAAAAGCGAAATTGTACTCCAGAAAACCTCAAATTTATTTTAGAAAAACACAATGGATTTCACAAAAACACGAACGTATTTCAGAAAAACCGAAAAATATTTCCGACAATCAAAATTGTATTTCAAAAAAGGTCAAACGAATTTCAGAATAGGTCAGATGTATTTCAGAAAAACTCAAATATATGTAAGAAAAGCGAAATTGTACTCCAGAAAACTTCAAATGTATTTCAGAAAACCAGAACTATATTTCAGAAAAAAACAATATTTAATAATTTTTTTCAAAAAGCACAAATTTTGAGAAGTTATCTCCTTCCTTTCAGCTGTTTCTCTTTTCAATAAATTTGAGAAGAAATTCAAAATAAAATTAAGAAGATTTTCAAATAAAAATTTCTTCCTCTCGCCATTCACTTTAATTATAGGTGAACTTTTTAGCTCTGTATAACGGCAAACTCGTAAAAATTGGCACATCAGTTTCCAAGCGGCCGAGTTTTCTACAAGTTATTTGAGAAGACGAGCTTAACAAACACACGCACACACACATACACGCATATGCATCAGTATAATATAAGAGTAGCTCCAGGCTGAGGCGTTTTTCGCACCTCAACATTTGTAGTAATTAAGATATACTATTTATGTGCACACCTCTTCCCGGCAAGCGCCTAGCAATGGTGCCAATGCAAACATGTGAAATTATGCAAATATATTTACATAGGATTTGCGTGCAGAGGTAGGCGGAGGTGTTCGTTGGTATGTGCGCCTCTGCATTCTAGCCTTTACTTAGTATATCTTTCCCTCTAGTCATCTTCGTCATTACGTTTGCGCTTAAGGATTCACTACTGCTGATGTGACTGCTTTACGCTTAATGAATTTTCCTTCCAAGCGGGCGGTAGACAAGCGCACTGACAGTCTGGCAAACTGATGGTGGCTTGGCAACTTTATTTGATGCTTACCTATCTACCAAGTCATGTAAATAGTTATGTATTTATATACTCATGTGTGTGTGTGTGTTGTTGTAGGCCGCTTGCACTTGATTCTTCAAAAATACACTTGGCAGACACTTGGAAAATTTGCTCTAGTTATTTCTTTAACTTCTCACTTTTTCAAACTTTAATGTATGTATGTTAATATCGTACGTGTGTATGTAGCTGCAGTCGGCTGGTATGATTTTCTGCTTTTCTGTTTAATTATGGCAACGTTAAAAAAAATGATGAAAGAGACAATTTAATAAACCGTTGAAAGGTGAGGTAAAACAGGTAAGAATTAATGGCTGTTCCAGCTTTTTGTTTTCATGATATTTTTAATGTCAAGTAAAGTTGCTGGTATCTCTTAGGGCTTCCAAGTAAAAGGCTTTGTCATTTGAAGGGTGAATGGTTCTTCAAAGTTTTGTCATATGTAAACAACCTGTAAAAAATTGTATAAAATTATTACCGATTTTTTCATATATCTAAGTTAATAAACCTAAAACCAAACAACCTAATTTTTTTTGTACTGCGTACAAGGGTTGAAGAAGCAAAATTTAAGTTAATTTTTCAGTTTGTGAGTTTTGGCCCTGAAATAGTGGGCCCCATATCGTTGATTAAAGAATATCCTTTAATTTAATTTTTGTTCGGTTCTGCGGAGCCTACACATTCATCCGAGTAAATTCCCCGTTAAGTCAGATGATAGCTCTGGGAGATTTTCCCACTATAGTTCGGGCTTCTGTTTTAGTCAAAGGGAATATTTCCCGCTTTGCTATATCGCAGAAGGGCTCTGGACCTATAATGGTAGTTAATCATCCCTTTGCTGCTAGTTTGCCCCAAGATTTTGGTAATTATTAATGTAGCTATTTTCTTTGTCACAACTTGACCGAATTTCCCCATAATTTCTATAATGTATGCCTTAATTCCGTGGCACGGGCATAGGCTATATTTCATATTTTTTAATCCATTATGTCGAGGTATTCATAAAATCCACATTTATAGTGCCATATTCATGACATTAAAAAAATATGGTGGTGGGACAATAAAAAATACTTCTATGAAAAATAAATGCGCTAGGTGGCGCTGCAGGTGAGCTGTTCATAAAATCATTGTTTTTGATCCGATTTTGATGAAATTAAAAACGTATAATGGGAACGCGACGAGAAGTTCCGCTAGATAGCGTTGAAATGGAAAATTCGGATGCCTGATTCCATATTATGATATTAAAAAAGTAAACTGTAGGTGCTATTAGAAATCCATTTATAGTCCGACTTAGATGACATTAAAAGCATACAAAGGTAGATATACTGTAAACGTGTACTCCTCTATTTACAAACGAAAATTTTTATAAATCCACTAGATGGCACTGTAGTTGATATTTTCAAAAAATCCATATACGAGATATTGTTCGACTTAGTTCAAATCAAAAAATATTTTGTAGTTTAAAACTATATATCTTAGGCATAGTCGGGATAAAGATGACCCCCAGTATAAATGCAGTTGGTTTTGGCTAAAATCAAATAGAAATTTTTTTTTTAAAATTGCTAATAAATTAAAAGGAACACCATCTATAATGTGACAACGATACGTTGCTTTTATGGTAATAAAATCCTGCATTTTTGGCTTTAAAAATCAATTAGAACTTTTTTAAAAATCAATCATGAAAAAGAATTAACATTAGCCGCTTTTCACAAACTATGTACGTTGGTTTTTGATATATTGCAAAAATATATGTAATTTGATATATCACAGAAATTTCAAAATAAATGAGATATTCTTTCTAACTATGACTCATTACTTCTGCTCCACAAGAAGCAACATTTCACGAAATAACAAACAAAAACTTGACCGCGTTTCACATTAAATGACGGTCATTAAAGCTA
Source organism: Anomoia purmunda (assembly GCA_951828415.1). Classification (NCBI taxonomy): domain Eukaryota; kingdom Metazoa; phylum Arthropoda; class Insecta; order Diptera; family Tephritidae; genus Anomoia; species Anomoia purmunda. Next base: position 181,186,719 of record OX639993.1, read on the forward strand.
GCATTGTTGCACTTAAAAAATATATATATACACTTACTCGTATGCTACTTAAATATTACCGTTGTTGCTGTTGCATGCAACCACATTAACTATCAGCTGCCTGGAGACTTCTTGTTGTGTGGTTATTGCGGTTGTTTGTTGCCCTATTCGCAGTTACTTTCCTTGACCTCAATTGCGATTGCGCAACGAATGTACTAAGCTACTTAACATCATTATTCTAAGCATTTGTTTTTATATGTTTTTTGTTTTTTTTTTTTTTTATTTGAGTGAGCCTTTTATAGAATAATTAGCACTTTAATGAGACTTTTTAGCTTTAAAAAAAAAAAAAAAAACAACACACGCACAAAAAAAACTGTACATATGCATTAAGGGTGAAACTCATGTGTAACTATTTAAAATGGTATAACAAATTTACTGAGATATGTACGTATGTACATATGTGTGTATCTACATATGTGTGTAGATATATTAACCAAAGTGTATGGAGAGCTGTAAAAATAACGCATGTGCTTAAGAAGATTACGACGAGTGGTTTATGTTGACATTACATATGTATACTTGCACACATACACACATACATGCATCCACACATATGTACATACATCTATAGGAATTGCTTCAAGTCTTGTAAATTGTGAAAATACCATCAAATGGACTATTCTACTTTTTCTTCTTGCATCTAGGTACTTTTCGTTACCTTGGCGCTCAGCCATTTTAGAATTCTATAATGCTATAATGTTTTCAGAAGCTTCTTCAATTCAATGTTATTGGCAGCTCACAAGAGACTGTTACTTTTGACAGTTGTCTTGGTTGGGTCTATGAATTTTATTTGGAAATCTTTAGACTTTAATGGTGCCAACATAAAAAAAAAAACAGAAAGAAATCATATTTATTCTAGTTTACTTATTTACATACATATATTGAAGAACTGTCAGACAATGCAAAATTTATTTATATCTATACATATACAAATATTATACACAACTAAAATATTATATCAAGCACTTTCGACCACTAAAAAATCTTTTGTTAAATCCTCAACAAAGTAACAGAAAATGAATTTGAACAAAAATGTTGATGAAATCTGGATGTACCCCTTTTCTCGATTCCATTTTCTAATACCAATAAAGTCTGTAGCCGAAAATTACGTGCGGTATTTTTGTAAACTGAATGTGGATCAATCTAGGGCTTGAGAATATGATATAAAAATAAGAGGTAGCATCCATATTTCTCGATATCTAAAAAAGAAAAGCGAAGCAACCTCAAACTCGACGAGTTGAAAGAAGCTAATTAGAAAATTTGCGCTGTAATTTGGCGTTCTCGCCCAGTTGTCATTAATATTTCGCAATAATTACACATTTTTTGAGTGAAAAAAAGTTTGACACATTACAAAATTAGTACCAAAATGTATTGGCAATGTTTTGATGATTTTATCTTTCCTTTTTTTTTGAATTGATTTATTTTTTATAAACATACGTTTAATTATTTAATAAAAACCATGTAAGCTTAAGTTTCAAATTTTCTAAAAACTGTATAAAAATTTCACAAAATAAAAAAAAAAATTATCATCAAAATTCAAGTTGGCAGTTTTATATACCATTTAATTTTACCAAGTCCCACTTGCGAAAAATCCAGATTTAAATTTATAAATAATTTCGTAACCCAGACATTGTCTTGCATAAAATAAATCCAATAACCCGGGCTATGTACATTGCGTTTTTGAAATTTAAAATCCAAATAATTTTTGGAGGTTCTAGTACAACAAGAAATTGCTTGGTACGCTTAATCTCTAATATCGTAGAAGTGATCGTTTCGCTTTGTCAAAGCTCCGTTAGAGGAGTTGGAGCCAGCGTATTTGATGGCATTTTCAGTATTGTCGAAAAAAGCGATTCGTTTAAAATTTTTTTGAAATGAACGAAAAAATTTGAAACAAATTAATTTTTTGTTTATTTATGACAAACGGTCACAAACTTAAAAATTTACGGCTGAATAATAGCTAGAATGAATATTTATGTTTGCCTAACATTCTGCTGTGCAAGCAAATTTATCAATTTAACCGATAAACTCTGAGTTAAATAGATAACCTGCTTTATCGCAAGTGGGCCTAAGGGCAAGTCTCCAGTAGCTAAAAATTTTCGTTGACTTTTGATATTCTGTTTTTTTTTTTGTTGCTTACAGCGTTCAACATTTCCTTTCTGTATACAAGTAAATTGTGTTCAAAGTAATGTAATCCCCTGAAAACGAAGGATCTGTATTGAAAGCTTCTGGAAAATTCAAGTGCATGCTTAGAAAATTCTATAATGCAATTTTCATGAAAAATATGCGAATTATTTACTCGGACAAATAAAGTGTTTAGTTCAAAGCAGATATAGCACAAAATTATTGATAAATTTGTGCCTTATTTGTTTGAAAACTAAATTTTTTTCGGTGTTAAGGAATATGAGTTAAAGCGTAACCGAATTAGCCATACTTTCATAAAAATTAATAATATACTGTGCTTGATATTTAATCAAAAATGAAATTATTTTGAACGTGTAACCAACTGTCAAAACTTCTGATAGCTTTTTGCATCTATATATGACGATTTTTGTAATAGGTTTGATAGATCTTGATGCAGTTTGCAAATAACATGAAATGAAGTTTGGATAGCGTCCAAATGTAATGATTTATTATACCTGCCACAGCGGAAATCGGTATTGAGTAAAACCAAATGCATGTGATATCTTATGGCGTCAGTAATACTAGACTTAAAGTTTGAGTTTAGCTCATATGCAGCAGATACAACTTAACCCCAACGAAATAATGCTATTTAATACCACTGGGAAGATAACGCTACGTCATAATGACGCATCTTTTTTTAAATGGCTTTTAAGGATGCCAAAAATATAAAAGTTATTTGTTTTTTTAACTGAGATCATTTATCTCATTGATTTTCAATCTGGCAAGGCACATATGAACAAAAATATAAAGTTAATATAAGATTAATAAAAACAATTGATTTTGTTTAACAAAAAGTAACAAAAATTGGGCAGTACTGTCTTGTGTTGCAATTTTGGTTTTGGTGTTCTCCACATAGAAGTGTCTTAGACATGACTCATTCCTTTTTTCACATGAGCCTAATTTCTAGGGGGCAGAACCCACAGGCTTTCATTTTAGGAACTACCTGATTTTATTGCTGATATTCTTGCGGCCATCTACTGTAATATTACTACTTCCGACACCGCTGTCGTCTGAATTGTAAAGGGCATATTGAATGATGCTGCGCGAGGTTCTCGACAATAAATGTATTTTTTTCATCCGTGGTATTGTTAACGACGTCAAAAGTACTTTCAAATATTCCTTACGTGTTAAGGGTATCTGGTTAATACTTATCGTGTTTTGCAATATATTATATAGTATAGGAGTTATTGCATGATATATTTAACATGCCATAAGAAATTGCCATCGGCCATCTAATCGTTTTTCGGAACACATTTGATCCAGTTTTGTCATCTTTAGCACCAGTTTGATTATTAGATGACATCCTATCAGATAGCTCTTCCAACAGGGCAACTACTTGTGCATCACATAATCTACATGAAGATGTCATTGTTTTTTTTTTTTTGTTTTTTTTATAAATTAAAACAAGAAAAAATAATAGGCCACTGATCTAATAAACTGAACCACAAAAGTGCTAATAAAAAATATATGCAAAATAAAAATATCACACAAAAGATAACGCTACGCCATTTCGACGTACATATGTACGTTATGATCATACCTTAGATATAAAAAAAAAACTCACCACAAAAAATAAACCACCACTAATAAGCTACCGATTGAGTAAACTGAGCGTGAGAGGTTGCTCCGAAAACAAATGAGAGTCTGAGAGCATAAAAGAGAAAATGAGTGCGTCATTTCGGCGTCCGTTATATCACTAGGGTTAACGAAACATTTTTTATTCACCTATTTGGACGGCTACTTTACTTGACAATGAAGGGAATGCAGATTAAGTTGCTAATGGAAGGATAGTACGGAAACATTCCAATTGGTTGCGATTTGCTCTTATACTAAAAAGTTTAATAGTTTCGTGTCCAACTATCGACTGAAAAAATATGCACTTCTTGATATGTTGAACGTTATTGACCCCTCATATAACAGACTCATCAATTCTGGCCCAACAACAACTGGCAGCCATACTGAGACTTTCAAAAGGCTGCTGGAAATGGCGGCTGCAATTTTGGATACTGTTTTTAAAAAGTATACCTCATTCTATAACATAAACCATATACGTTAATAAAAGTTTCGAACTTTATAGAATATGCAGAAAAACTCAATACATTCCAAAAAAAAAATGTTGATCATGTTTGATCGTAATCATTATTCTTGATCATAACTAATACACACAAACAAATTTGTCGGCTCCTGAAAAAAATAATCAATTTATAAAGTCTTATTTCAATAACTCTGCGCTAAATGGCGCTGTACATGTACTGACTACGGTAATGACAATTTTATTGCACTTTGTTAATATTTTTCAAATAAATAAATACTCGAATAAGAGGTGTTTGCTAAAAATCAGTGATACTAAGAACTTTTTCTATTATTCGCGCACATACATATGTACAGTTATGCAAAATATCATAAATGTATCTGCTTAAGCTGCATGTTTTCCTGCCACTTCCTAACCCTCTCTCGCTTTCCACTGCGCAATATTTGTAAAAAAAAAATATAACAAAATTGAAAATCAAATGAGCGACAAATAACCGCAAGTCATGCTAAACAAAAGTGCAGGAAGAAAAGAAAGACAAAAAAGAAAACAACAAACCGTTCACTGCAAATAAAGAAACTGATAGAAAATACGCAACATAGCAGGAAATTTTAGCGCACAGCGCAGTCGGCGTATGAAGCGTAGTGATGGGAAACAGAAACAGAATTTTTGCCTGTCACAAAACGCAAAACAGCAACGGTTTGTTGCCCCACATCCAGCTGCAGGTGTTAACAATAAGATTTCCTATTTTACATATTTATTTTTACAGTCACACACTTTATGCGGAGTCTTGTTGAATGGCAAGGAAAAATAAAAAAATAAAAATAAAATAAAAATAGGAAAAATGTAGCATTTGTGTACAAAGCTCTTTTCGCGGAAACTGAAACTCAGCCTGGTGCATTGGAAAAATAATAAAAATCTATTTGTGGTATTTGGAGGTATTGGAAACAGGAAATTTATTTTCTTTGTAGGCTTAGGCTTCTGAGCTCACACGCTTTTGCGCTTTTCTCGTGTTGGTATAGGGTATGTGGAAATGCTCATAGAGTACTTACTTACCTGCTAAAAGTGTTTTTATTGTTGCTTGCTGCTGTTGTTGATTTATCTTATTGGATTTTTACTTTTGCCGTCGCAAAGGAAATGCAACAACTACAACACAAACGATTTACAGATAGAGAGGGAGAGAGAGTGTACGAGAAGGGCGTTGTAAGTGCAGTATTTTATTTGAATCCTCTACACCTTTCACGCATAGAACCTTGCAATTACTACTTGGGTTCTACGGGTATTTTTTTAATCAAAATAACTAGATGCTATTAAGTTTATTTTGAACTCAAAGCAGAATAAAAAACGAATTGCCACTCTAACTATTTGGGATTAACGCCATATTGATATTTTTTTAGTAATGATGCTTTACAAATTGACGAGTTTTGGCAGAATTTGCAGTAACTCTGTTTCACAGCTATCATTGGGCCCGTTTATTGCACTCGACTTGCAATAGAACGCTCCAACTCGGATAAAATTTCCTTCAGTTGCAAAAGCAACCCTGTTCGCATCTTTCTCGCAACTAGGTTACAAAGAAACGAACCCTTTATAATTTTGAAATGTTGAGTTTGTTCGAATAAGTGTAGAACACTGAGAATCTACGAGTGTTATTTGAAAAGTCCGTGTAAAAAAAATAGTGAAAACATAATTTTTTCGGGCAACTTTCGTTTTATTTTTCAACGCAGTCTCCTTTTAGCTCGATACACTTAGTCAACTTTTTGTTGCCTTCCAAAAAGTAGGCTGTGTCCAAATCTCGAAAACACTTAGTCCAACTTTTTGTTGCCTTCCAAAAAGTAGACTGTGTCAAATCTCAAAAATAGGTCTCAGTTTCCAATTCAACTTCCTCATTTGAAAAAAATCTCTAAGCACCGAGCCATTTCTTCAAGTTTGGAAACAGAAAATAGTTACAGGGAGCCAAATCGGAGAATACGGAAGATGAGAAAGCTATCAATAGCATAAATCATTCAGTTTTGCCAGTGCTTTCATTGAAGTGTGAGTCGGTGCATTTTATTTATTTATTTATACATATGTACCTTATTAATTTACACAGACACTTGAGACTTAAGTACTCAAAAAATATTTTTTAATTAAAAAAATAAATTCCTGCACGGAACATTTAATTTTATTTGCTGTAGAAGAAAAGGGCGAACAACCTTGCCGGAAATAAGATCAAAAATAAACGAGACCGACAAGAGTTCTCCTATGTGATAATGATAATAAGCTTATTAATCGACAACGTGAATCGTAAGATGGAATCGGGTCAGAAAAGAAAAAAGAGCGCAGAACAAAACGAGGTAATATCTTCTGGATTCTTTCCAATCGTTTTATGTGAATCGCATGATAAAGCCAACATATAAAAGCAGCGTATTCAAGTTTGGAACGAACAAAAGTAGAGTACAATATTTTGCAAATGTAAGAATCGAAAAAATGAGAACAGTGACACTCACAAAAGCAAGCATGCCAAATGTATTTTAATATTATGAAATTTAAATACATGGAGAAGCTAAAACTGGTATCAAAATACACTCCTAAGTCTTCAAATCCAGAGGTTTCAGCCCCTTGGAGTAACTTGCTTTATGCCACTTTTTGTTGTGAAGAAATAATCGGTTCCTAACACACCAACTATAAAACTTATGAAGTTCTAATTGAAGAATCGAAGAGTCACGAGAACCTCTGATTTCAGAATAAATTTCGATCTTCAAATTCGGCATATAGAAGAAATTGGAAAGTGTTGAATAATGCGAAG